>OY821518.1:250243970-250701470 GCA_963682025.1 Cordilura impudica
TGACGCAGTAGATGGCGCCACAATTTCTGTTCTAATTGGCTTTGCAATAGTTATTTCTATTTTAACGTGAATGTCAACATTTTCAATTAAATATCAAACACAACAACAATGTCATAAGTATAAACAGAGCTGAGTAAAGAAAAAGCAATGTGTTGTTTTTGTTTTAAAAACAATTCGACATAGTTATATAAAATTATTATTCTGCTTTACCTACAAAATATCTGATTGCGATTATATCTAATTTATAAAAATTGTTTATAATTACTAAAGCATCATAAATGAAAATTGCACCTTTTAAATTTTCCAGTCAAATTTAAGAAAATATCAATTCTAAAAACTGGAATTCAGATTTCCAATTATAAATTAGAAAATATCAATTCTATTTCAGAAAATCGTACCTAAACGTCGGAAATAATAACTTGAAATTTAGAAGACATCAATTGAATTTTTTAAATATAAATTTTATTCTTTAAACACAAGTTGAAATTCAAAAAAACACCATGTCCAAACAAGTTTGGACACAAAAAAATTATAAAACAAAAAAAAAGATTCATAACTTTTATTATTTTTAATATTACTTGTAATATTAACCTAAGAAAATCGCTTAAAAATTTGAAATCAGCTATAATGAATTACTAGTTACCAACATTTAAATTTAGTACTCGTTGCAAGAAATATCGAAACTTACATTCAGCCGTTTCAATTTTTTTAAACGGAAGTATTAAAAAATTGAACAGCAAATTCATAAGTCAATTACCATTTTGACTTTCAACGAGATACATACATCGCTTGAATTGTTAAATAAATTGTGAAAGAATTTAAAATATTAAACATCAGCCTTTTTTCTTTAGAAAGGCAATTCCAATAAGGTGAGCATCCCAAATTCCCCACACATTTAAAGTTAAATAAAAGAAACTAATTTTCCCTTTTTTTTCTTTTATTTCCCATAACCCCAATTATAATTACTCATAATCGAGTAATTATAAAAAAAATCTCTTTTAGATTGGCCCCCCATCTAATTGTTACATATCCAATCCAAAGAGATTTTTAATATTGTTAACCCAGAACAATACACACCAAATATGCTTACATTTAAAAATGTTTACATTTAAAAAAAATATTGCCATTCAGGAGACATTAATAGCATTTCAGGATAAGAATACAATAATTTAAATTCAATGAAGTTTAGAAAACATCAAATGATATTTATGAATTGCGAACTAAAAAGTTGTTACATAAATAAAGCGCAATTTGATGAAAATGTTATTTATATATTATTTTCCAAAAATTTTTCTGTTTGAAAATTTAAAATTTTTCAGAAAATAAAGATAGCATCTTGATGACTTCCAAATTTGACTCCATGGTACGCAACTTAAAACGAAAAAAATTTAAGTTCGATAATAATTCCCAGGTGGTAGGTAGTATTTGGAGTCAATAAATGAAAATATATTTTATTAACATTATTTAATTCAAAATCAAAAGTTGGCATCACTGGGTTAGATTTTGTATTGTATTTTGTTATTTTGTGTTACAACAAAATCTAATGGTGAAAACTCCCTTTTAATATATAAAAAAAATTAATTCTCTATGTTACCCAAATATGGCAATATTTTAACAAAAAAATTGAGGGAGGTTTTTTTTTGGTTGTTATTTTGTTACTCCATCCGACTTATATGGGTTCAATGAAGAATTATTTGGCCAGTTAAAAGAAACTATACAGCCATCTCCAATTAGCGCGATTTAACGCGTATAGCCGCCCTACAGAACCATTACCTTTGCAATGGAGGTTTGGGAGAGCTATTTAATTAATTAATATAACCTAAACGCATGCCGCTCAGCAACCACGATTACCAAAAAGCAAACACCGAAACGTGTTTTCTTTTATCTTTTAGACGAAAACGATCTTTCCTCGTTGGAGCGCGAATTAAAATCTTCAAATAAACAAAAATAATCTGTTAAGCGGATCAACCCAAAGAATTTGCTGAAATAATTTGGTATTAAGTTTAATAAATTGTTTACTTTTTCAAATATTTCGTTTACATTTATTATCAATACTCAAACCGAGGTGGAGGGTATCAAAGATTCGGCACAGCCGAATTTAACACTCTTACTTGTTTTAATTAAGACCTCCAAGATTGGCAAAATCATCCACTGTGTACCTTGTCTTGATGAAACTACACTTTGTCTACGTTAATATCAGCAGTAACATTCAGTGCTTGACCAGCCTCATTTTATACAGAAATATGATACGATGATGCCTCCTGGGCAAACGCGAACAAAACAGTGAACATTGGTGGTGCATTTGTTTTCCGACAAACACATGTGGGTTATTTGAAACTCAAATGCGGAAATTTGTAAGACGGACGAAGCCATGAAGGAAAACATGTGCTTCATTATTTAGGATGATTTTGGTCAGCGGCCACTTGCGGATGTTCAATAATCCATTCAGTGCTTGTGTTAGTAAGCGTGTAGACTTAGATCGTCAGTGAGAAGAAGCTATAGAGAGCTCCTTGAAGTTTCCAATTCTTGCCCACGACGACAAACTGATATTCCTGGAGTTTCAGTGTTTTTAGCATCACCTATTTATACAGTCTGTCTGGATTTTTCCATTACTATCTTCACAATTGACGAAGTTAGATCAATATTGCAACTATATTTTGTAACGAAATTTTCGCCAAACTTTCGCTATTTTTTAAATATTGTTTAATAATGAAAACGCGTTGTTTTGTCGTGTAATGCTTCATTTTTCCTAGCCATAAACGGCCAGCTGTCAAACATTTTTTTCCCTCTTTTTGCCAGCACTTTGATGCATAAATGGGGGGAATTCAAATACTTGTATGAATTTCGGGATACCCCTTAGTATAATTGAAATTTTGCCTTATGCCGTCTGATCTTAATATTTATTTTAAGATATGAATAATTATTATTAGTTCACATATATTTTAAGCAAAGAACCATTTATAAACATATGAAAAAACATATTTACAATATCTTTAGTCTATGCTCAAACATTTGAAATTGTTAGAGCTTTTCTAACATAATCACAGACTGGAATTCTTAACACGCGTAGTATTTATGAAGTTGCTTTTCATGTTTAACGTTTTATACATATCATCCCAAATAGCATTAAAAAAGACCTTAAACTTAATTTGTTTATTCAAGTTTAGTAATTAAAAACAGGTCATAATTTAACCACCATCTGGCAACTATGCTAAATCATTTTAAACCCTTTTTTCAAAAGCAAAAAAAAAAAAATAAAACAAAAAATCTTTTTAAATACCATGAGTTTACATGCATGTACTCGTACATACAACAAACGATACGAATATTAGCATGTATAGCAACCTGTTCAAAAGTAGTCATATGTGAGAGTGGATTCGTCACTGTCGTAAATTTCAATGAAAATGACTATTTAAATGGTAACAACGACAGCGACAACAATAACTGAACGAACAATTGTAGTCGTCTAACATGGACAAAAGTTAAATTTCATACAAAACATTGCAAGCAACATATGCAACGAACAATAATTTAAATAAAACAACAACAACAACAACAACAACACGAGTACAGCACAGACTGAAAAACACAACGATATTGCGACATAATAAGCTATTATCGTTTATCAAAAATGGTTTCATAACCATTCAGTAAAATCGCTAGCGACTAATTACCCAAATAAAAATTGTATCATAATTCTAAAGCTTGTTAACAATTTACTGCAATCAGAGCATTGAAAGAATTAATCTTTGATTTAACGATTCAAATATGCTTCTTTATAAAATGCTATGAAAAAAAAGTAATTCCTTTCTATATTTTCATTAACATCCTATGACTCCATTCCAATCTGTGTTCAGGACAAGGATGAATTGAAATATCGGAGAAATCCGAAATACCCGCGTATATACTTCATATTTAAACAGATGATCTAAGCTGAACTGACGACCAAGCTATAGACTCCCTATTTGGCTAACTGATCGGTGCAGTTTCCTTCAGGCCGAAATCTTGGCCATCAAAAAGGCTAATATATGATTAAGGTGCTAAATCATATCATACAGATAAAAAGGGCGTTTTTGCTTAGGTAGAACTTACGAAAGGATTAGTTGTAGTCACTTTGTGAAATTTATAATCAGCATATTCTGGCAAATCAATATGAATACATTCACGCTTGAATAACGCTATCACATTATCCAAATTTAAGTAAACGATTCGCGCAACTTATCGACGACTTCGTGATTATTATGGCGCATATATCGTCCATCTGAGCAAGCCATCCGTCGAGCTGTGGATAGATTTCATACCATACCATATACTCTATTAATGATGCGATAACACCAACACGTCGAAGGAATGTGCGTACTGAAGATAATATCGCCGCTGTAAACGAAAGTGTGGAAAAAGATCCAAATTATCTAAATTTTTCGGCGATTGGGCTCTAGAGCAGTTAGGAACTGACCCGATGTTTGATCGCCAAATTGTGTTCAGCGATGATGTTCATTTTTGGCTTAACGGGTTTGCTAATAAACAAAATTGCCACACACGGAGTGAAACCAATCCACAACAGACCATACAGACTCCATTACATCTCTAAAAAGTAAGAAAATTACTGTCGGTCTAGAAAATAATTTATATGTCTAATGTAGCTGCAGATCACTTATTTATGGCAACTGAACTGAAAGTTTGATCTGGCGGAAAAAGGGACTCAGGTGATCTTGTCAAGGAATTAGCAAATACTTCCCCTTCAAAAAGTACACACATAAAAAGGCCAGACTAATTGATGTGGAAACAAAGCGTGTTTCAGCTGATAAAATACAGGCCACACAAAGCACTGCAGTCCTAAATTATGTCCATGTTATGACATTGTAAAGCACTCAAAATTATTGTGCTATCCGGATAATATTACTGTGACTGAAGTATGTGCTGAAATAAGTTTACAGTCGTTAATAAATCACACAGTGGAAAGATTGATAAGTGCACAACAGGAGGGTTTTAAGTCTTAATCGGATCTAACAAATGAAGTATGCATAATTATAAAATTGGGATGCGATAGTGCTGAACAGAATCGGTATAAGCAAAAATTTACGGAGGACAATTTGACAGACGAAATCCTATTTTCTATATCTATGGTATCACTTCAACTTTTTTTTACAATTAGAAGGGGGGGAATAAACCATGCTAAATCCTCGAACAGACATTAAATGAAACCAATCCACAACAGACCATACAGACTCAATTACATCCAGAACAAGTAAGAAAATTATTGTCGGATTAGACCAACTATACGATACCCTATACTATGCGTTTAGAGACCGTATGTCTTAGGATATAGGATAATTGGATATAGAAAATAAGCATAAACCAAATTTCGGTGGTATTGTTACTAATTTTTTTTCTTTGAATATGAAAAAGTTCATATCGGATACTAAATTTTGGGGACTAGGTCGAAAAATTGATCGTCCTGGCCATATTTGGTAAGGTCACTTATTTTTTGCAAAAACATATACAAAGCAAATTTGAGAAATATCTTTGCAATATTTTTGTGTTTTGATAGATTTAAGTGCAGACCGGGAAGCAGCTTTATATGGGGGGCTATGCCTAAGGATTGTCCTATAGGCATTACTTTTGGACTACTAATTAATGGATATAATAAACACATACAAACCCAATTTGACTGAGATCTATATGATAATTTAGATCTTATGGCACTTCATGTCGATTTCATAGGGGTCATTTGTATGGGGACTACAAATAGCGTTCATCATATGGCCGATAAAAGCGTATATACCAATTTCATCGCAATATACTCATATTTTCGACCTGTAGTTTGACTAGAAAATTTACATGGACACACTGACGGACAGACGGACGGACATCGCTAAATCGACTCAGAAAGTGATTCTGAGTCGATCGTTATAATAAAAGATGGGTATAGGTCAAATATTTTTGGTAGTTACAAACAGCAGCACAAAGTCATTATACCCGAACCACATAGTGGTATAGGGTATAAAAACGTGGTGGCCATGCCCGAAATCAGAATCACTTTCCGAGTCGATTTAGCGATGTCCGTCCGTCTGTCCGTCTGTGTGTTGTCCATGTAAACCTTGTAATCAAACTATAGGTCGCAAATAAGAATATATTTTGATGAAATTTGGTATATAAGCTTTTATCGGCCATATGATGAACGCTATTGGAATTGATCAAATTCGGTCAATGTTCAGACCTAGTCCCCATACAAATGACCCCAATGAAATCGACATAAATTGCCACAAGATCCAAATTATCATAAAGATCTCAGTCAAATTGGGTTTTTATGTGTTTATTATATCCATTAATCAGTAGTCCAAATATAATCCCTATAGGACAATTTTTATTCATAGGTCCCATGTAGAGCTGCTTCCCGATCTTCACTAAAATCTATCAAAAAAAAAAATATTGCACAGATTTTTCTCAAATTTGGTTTGTATATATTTTTTCAAAATATAAGTGAATTTGCCAATATGGTCAGGGTCAGTTCAGTTTTGGACCTAGTCCCCATATATGACACCCGATATGAACTTCTTCATATCTGCAGCCAAAAAAATTAATAACAATACCACTCAAATTTGGTTTATGCTTATTTTCTATGTCTAATTAGTTAGACATTAACGCATGGTATAGGGTATCGTATAGTCGGTTTAGACCGCCTATAATTTTCTTACTTGTTTTCAATTGTTACTGCCATGTATTGATCTTTCGAATAAATAAACTGATTTTAATCAAAATATATTTGTTTGTGTTATTGTTTACTATTTTAAGTTACCTCATATTGAAACTGATAGATCCAAGATGAATTGACGAGTAGGATCTGATGTTTTTGTGAGGCTTCCTGGGAAGACACAGGGATATTTGTGTGTGGCAAGTTTTTCTTTAATTTTAGGAAGTCCATTGAAAAAAGCGAAAACATTGCAAAACAGCCACAAATATGGAAAAGAGCACTCTGCACTAAGATCACTGCGCAATAAAGAAAACAGGCGATCGATTTAACGTGAACGAGCTTTCTTTTGAAGATTTTATAGATTTAAACACTGGCAAAAAACATCCGGCCATTGAATATGACAGAGTTGAAACTATCACGAATAAAAATAATTAAAGTAGAACAGAATAGCATTTCAAAGAGGCGAATATTGTGATAAAAAGGAAACATCAGCGATAACTATAAGCAGGGCTTTTTACACTAAATCAGGATATCAAAAAATAAAATAGACGATATCAATCACATGATACAAAAAAAAAACTTATTCCGCGTTATTACAAAAAATGTTATGAAATTAAAAAAAAAAAACAAGTAAGAATGTTAAATTCGGCTGTGCCCAATCTTTGATAGCCTCTATCTGGTGTTTATGTTTACATTAATTTTTAGACTTACTACAGTACTTATAACAAACGTAAACATAGTATTTGAAAAAGTAAGCAATTTAAACTTAATACTAATGACTTATTTTTTGAATGAACATAATTCAATAGACAGATGGACGGACGGAACGACGGGCATCGTTATATCAACTTGAGTTCTTATAAGGATCAAGAATATATATATGTATATATATATATACTTTATGGTGTGGCATATTCATTATATTTTAAACATATGGGGGATTTCATGTCAAGTGCACCAACTTTTGAAACCGATGTGTTCCGATCGGTTAGTCCGATTGGATAGTAGTTTAGACACAATTTTTCAATAAGATTGGTCCAGATCTCTCCGAGTTAGAGGGGATCAAAATTTGACATTGTGGCCAAACAGGTGTTTTTTCTCATCCATGTAACTTATTACCTATTGTTCTTAGAAAATTTTCTCCTAAAGAGTTTATATAGCTATTTATTCAAAGTTTCGGAAAAAAATACTTTATAAAAAAAAAAAAAAAAGGTTTTAGACTTTTTTTTTTTGCTAAATTAAAGCATTTTTTGCCTTCTTTTCAAAAAGGGCATATTTTTTTCATAAGAAAGCTTAGGATTTTCCCTTTAAGAGCTTTTTAGTCCCTTAGTGGGATGGGAGTGGGATATCTATCTAAATAAATGTTTTGTAACTCAAGACAACGGTTTTTCAATTTTTCACAAATGCACTATTTTGAATTTTTTTCTATTTGTGTGTAAAACCTTACAAATAAAACTTATACTGAGAAACTAGACAAATTAGCCTTTCCGAAGGTATGTAACATACCTTCATAACATAACAGAAGAGAATGGTTATCTGTAACCTGATAGAGTTATTTGCACATTTCAATCTGAACACGAGGATGTTAGAATTGGCTTCACGAAATTAACCCAAATGAGGCCAAAACATTGCGTTTTGGCAGAAAGCAGCGGAACTCATACAGTATGCGTTTGCATTTACCATGAAAATCTTAAACTGATGTTGAACGAAATCTACTTAAAGTATTTAATAGATGATTCGGCAGAAGATTTAAACGATTACCGCGATTGCTTTAAATTGACTATGTGTCCTAATGAAACAACTTCTTGCCACTTAGGTGAATATACCAATTGCCCGAAAACCACATTCATCAAAGAAAATTTAATCAACTCTTTAGATCGAGAATATATAGAGGAGGTCAAATTTGATTATTGGATTCAGACTGACAGACTGATTTTGTGGAAGAAATGTGTACAGGATTGCTAAACTTGAGAAACCATGACTTTTTAGTCAAAGAGCAATGGTCATTCTTCAAGGATTTGAAGATACATTTGAAGTCTGGTGAATTCGTTATTTCATATGATTTCGCAGAAAACTATAAATATGTTCTTCAGGATGCCATACAAGCATTCCACTTCAATAACGACCAAGCAACTATATTCACAGTAGTTATTTACTACATGAAAGATGAAAAACTGAAACACAAAAGTATGGCAATCATATCCGACGATTTAAAACATGATACCGTTGCAGTTTATGAGTACCAGAAGAGAATACTAAAATTTCTAAAATCTAAATTTACAGTAAAGAAGGTATACTACGTTGCGGACGGAGCTCGTCAACATTTTAAAAACAAAAGTAGCTTCGAAAATCTTATGGCCCATGAAAAAGATTTTGGAATGCCAGCTGAGTGGCATTTTCATCCTACTGCTCATGGTAAAGGAGCATGTGATGGTATTGGAGCAAACCTTAAAAGAAATGCAGCGAAGTATAGCCTCCAGTGCTCTCATCAAGATCGCATCTTAGATGCGACTACTTTATTCCATTGGGCAAAGAGTTATTGTAAAGAAACTAAAATAGTTTTTAGTAGCAAAGAGGATCATCAGGAAACATTGAAAACACTGAAGAGCAGATTCGATGCTGCGGTAACAATCGATGGCACCGCTCAATACCATGCTTTTATACCGCTTGTCGATGGAAGACTCAAGTTGAAAAAGACAACAAAGACAACAAATAAACCAGCAGCGAAATCAACAGCTGAACCTAGTAACGCCAAGAAAGGATTGACAAAAAAAACGCAGTAAATAAAGGCGACAAAAAAGCTGGATGAAAGACTGGGTATTTAAAAATTTACAAGACTTAAATACTTCATCAGCTACAATAAATTAAGTATAAAAATAGTTATGATATAAATGGATCTAATGCAATTAAGATTAAATTTTAAAAAATTATTTATCTTTTGATTTTTAATATTATTATTATTATTATTATACATTAATTTAATTATTATTAAAAATAAATAAAAAATAATAATTTTTCAACATTTCTATAGAAAAAAAGCGATTTTTTTCCCTGAGGTTAACATATTCTTGGTATTACAGTATCGAGGGTATACAATTTTAGATAGGTATGTTATATACCTTCAGAAAGTTTAGTTTGTCTAGTTTCTCAGTATAAGTTTTATTTGTAAGGTTTTACACACAAATAGGAAAAAATTCAAAATAGTGCATTTGTGAAAAATTGAAAAACCGTTGTCTTAAGTTACAAAACATTTATTTTGATAGATATCCCACTCCCATCCCACTAAGCGACCAAAAAGCTCTTAAAGGAAAAATCCTAAGCTTTCTTATGAAAAAAAAAAAAAAAAAAAAAAAAAAAAGTCTACAATTTTTTTTTTTTTTTAATGTATTTTTTTCCGAAATATTGAATAAATAGCTATCTAAACTCTTTAGGAGAAAATTTTCTAAGAACAATAGGTAATAAGTTACATGGATGAGAAGAAACACCTGTTTGGCCAAAATGTTCAATTTGATCCCCTCTAACTCAGAGAGATCTGGACCGATCTTGTTGAAAAATTGTGTCTAAACTACTATCCAATAGGACTAACCTTGGTGCAAATTTCATCCCGATCGGAAGACATCGGTTTCAAAAGTTGGTCACTTGACATGAAATCCCCCATATATTAGTTCACTAAAAAATTTCTTCCCTTTTCTACAAGAAAGGAGTTAGTTGAACACTTTAAACGCTTTTTCTTTAAAATCCCATTTTTATACTCATACCACTGGGTATAATGACTTTATGCTGCTATTTGTAACTACCACAAATATTTGACCTAGACCCATCTTTTATTCTAACGATAGATGCAGAATCACTTTCTGAGCCGATTTACCGATATCCGTCTGTCCTTCCGTCCGTCATGTAAACTTTGTTATCAAACTACAGGTCGCAAATACGAATATATTTTAATGAAATTTGGTATATAAGCTTGTGTCGGCCATATGACGAGCGCTATTGAAATTGGTGAAAATTGGTCCAGATCTAGTCCCCATATAAATGACCCCTATGCGATCGACTTAAGTTGCCCTAAGATCCAAATTATCATATAAATCTCAAATTGGGTTTGTGTATGTGTATTATATCCATTAATCAGTAATTTACGAAGAAACTCTGTAGGATAACTTTTAATCATAGCCCCCATATAAAGCTGCTTTCCGATCTTCGCTTAAACCTATCAAAAACAAAAATATTCCACAGATTTTTCTCTAATTTGGTTTAGGTTTTTGCAAAAGAGAAATGAAATGACGGCCTATTTTTCGAGCTGGTCCCCATATAAATGTAGCCAATTCTCTAAACACATGGTACAGGGTATCGCATGGTTGGTTTAGATCGACTATAATTTTTCTACTTGTTGGAGTTATGACGGTCTTGTAGTAAGTGAGCGCTATGATTGTGAGACAAGTAACTAATTTAATAAATGTGGTCCTGATCATCATCTTTTTACCTGAATCCCATATGATATTAACGTCAGATATGACATTTATATTATTTTGCAACCTAACCTTTTTCAGAAACCTGCATTGTTTTTAATTGTTAGTGCTCCTTATATGATTCACAAAGAATTATTGACTCAAATCAAGAAAAGAAAAGAACGCCTTCGAATTATCCCATCCCACTAAATAAGACCTGTGTAAAAATAATTTAAAAAAATCATATGATTCCGATCACAGGGGAGATGTGTAAACATCTAGTAATTAAAGATTTTTTATGTCACTTTTTTAAAATCAAACAGAAAGCGTCATCTACATATCAATTATAGCAAACTGCAGGGACCTGATTATACTTGTGGTGTTGTTGAATTATGTATATGTTATACGTTTATATTGTGAAATTTTTGTCGCTTTACAGCAAAGGGTTGTTGAATTAGCTGTAACAATTTTATATCATAATTTTTTCACCAATACAATTATAAGTCACACCGATTTGTCTTACGGCTCACGGCGTAACATGTAAGCTCACATGTTACGCTGTTTTTGTGATTGTATTGTAAAATAGAAATTTACCCGCCTGTGCGTATAGATGTTTGCACAACAAAAAACTTTTTATATAAACTTCTGGCTGCGATTTTACCCTTATTCAAAGATCTAATTTCAATAAGAATTCATCATTTTAATTCATGCCTATGATTGGGTTTTCACATGCGAGTATAGAGGATATGAGGAATTTTTTTTTAAAGAAGTGTGTTTTATTTAATGGCTTATGCAAATCAAGGAATATTAGTCACTCAATAAAAGAAAAAATTATATATAAAATTAAAAACTTACTGTACGAAACAACAAAAAAACACTTCTTTGAAACCGAACGCCGACACCACCAACAACTCCAACACCGCATACAATTGTCACAATAGAATTGTGTTAGTTCAAAAAGAAACTACTACATGAGTGGTTTGTTGGCGTAGATGAACATATTGGTGTGTTGTTGGCATATAAATAATTGCAATGTGTTGCCAACACGTTAATTGTTAAACAAACGCGCCTCGCGTTTATCACTCACCAACTACCAACAAATGTTAGAGATACTTTGTACTCACTCGTTTGTACGATTGTATTGTTTGGGAACAAGTTAGGGGAATGGCAATAGCTTCGTGGAGGCAGTGGAAGAGCTACACTTTTTCTCATTTCTAACATATATGGCGGCAAGTGAAGCAGCTTAAATTCAAAGCGATGGGTGGGTGTCTCTAATGCATTGCAGATGGGAATGAATGCTATAAGATATTTTTTCCGGGTTTTTTTTTTGGCGAAACCTTAAGGCTTCTCTTTTGTCACCCGGTGAATTTTGGCCAATTAAGGTTGTATTTCGTATCATGCATTAATTATTTACCTACAAGAATGAAATGTTATGCAGAAAGGATGTGAATTATATTTGAATTAGGATTTAAGACACAGATCAAAATATAAGATTCCATTTCTCTTTAGCTCAAAATTAAAATCTGATTCTAAAACATTTTGAAAACTTTAAAAGAATTTGAACGATAGTATTTATATAACTTTTACATATCTAAAATCGAACATTAATTTTCGTAATTACGAAAAATTTATGCATTATTTACATAATTCAATTACTTAGTTACATTTTAAATGAAAATTGTCTACACCAGTAGACATTTATTTTATATTCTCATGGCTTTATAGATATTTTGAGATTTTAAGATATTGTTTTTTTTTTTATAAAATTAACCATAACCCAGCACTCGAAATTCGAGTGTAAATTCTAGGAAATTTTATTTTTTCTTTAAATTGTTTTCTTTTGATGTTTTTTAATCTATATATATGGGGCACTTCATGTCTAGTGATCTGACTTTTGAAACCGATATCTTCCGATCGGGATGAAATTTTCACCAAGGTTAGTCCTATTGGATAGTAGTTTAGACACATTTATTCAGCAAGATCACTCCAGAAGTCTCTGAGTTAGAGGGGGTCAAAATTTGACATTATGACCAAACAGGTGTTTTTTCTCATCCATGTAACGTTTTACCTATTGTTCTTAGCAAAATTTGTCCCAAATAGTTTAGAGAGCTATTTCTTCAGTCTTTCGGAAAAAAAAATTTTTAAAAAATAAAAAAAATTTGTTGACTTCTTTTAGCAAAATCAATTTTTTTTTAATTTTTTCAAAGAGGGAAATGTTTTCTTTTGCTCAAAAGAAAGCTTAGGTTTTTTCTTTTAAGAGCTTTTTGGTCGCTTAGAGGTATGCGACTGGGATATCTATAAAAAAAATATTTTGTTACTCAAGACAACGATTTCCAATTTTTAGAATATGCACTAATTTGATTTTTTTCCTATTAATGTGTAACTGTTTCTAAAACCTTAAAAAATAAAGCATATACTGAGAAACTAGACAATTAACCTTTCCGACCTAATTCTGTAATACCCACAGTATGTTAACCTTAGAACAAAATCACTTTTTTTCTATACAATGTTGAAAAATTATTTTTTTTTATTTATTATTTATAAGTAAACTAGTATATAATAATAATAATAGAAATATATATGTAGATAAATAATTTAAAAAAAATTAATCTTAATCAGATTAGATCATATACAATTATAATGAAATGCGATGAATTGTGTATTGGCTAAAATTGATTAGCATACCTTTAGGGTCCTTTAAAACTATTCATTATTAATATATTATTTTGTATAATTTAATATATTTTTAACATATATTATACAGAAATTTAAGAATTTTTCACTTTTCCACCATATGAGCTATAACTATGCCAATTTTCACACTCATCCGTGCCTGCATTATGCTTAAAAAGGGATGAAAAAATGCTCCTTCACGTATTAATATATATATATATATATATATATATTATGAATTAATAAAGATTAGGATTATGATAAAGCAAAGCTACATTTAGCGCTCTTATTTGCTTTAGATTCGGAGGCCTTCTCAATTCTAGTTCTTTTTAACAGATGGAATGCTATCAGTAAAGTTAAGGAGGGCGCTAAAGCACTTGACATCATTGTATTGTATTTTGTATCCACAAAAGAATACATACCGAGTTGTTGCGAACGGCGCCGAATCGACTCTCCACGGTTTTCGTGTACACTCTCAGCTACGGCCGCTATATTTTCTTCACTGCGTGCTGGACGTGGTCTATGAGGTCGAATATTATCCAATAATGAGTGCTGGGTCTCAAGATGGGTGATGGTGTTGCGAATAGTACGCTCAGTAGGTCGATTATGTTGACCATAAGTTGAGCGAAGTGCAAGAAACACATTCTTCACAGAACGTGAATTTTCGTAATAAAGGTAAACGATTTGTAAACGTTGTTCAGGCGTAAGTCTTTACATGATGAAATGCCAAACAATACTAAACAAAAATAACATGATAGCATGACACGACTCACACGTGATCTGTTAAAAAAAGGCTATTGAAAAAAGTATCTCTACTTGGATCACCCGGTATTTAAGTTTTGTAAATTTTTAAATATCCAATCTTTCATCCAGCTTAATTATCGCCAATATTTGCTGCTTTTTTGCCAATGCTTTCTTGGCGTTACTAGGTTCAGCTGTTGATTAACTGATTCGCCAGAAGATTTACACGATTACCGCGATGAAAAAGTTGAACACAAAACTATGGCAATCACATCCGACGATTTAAAACATGATACCGTTGCAGTTTATGAGTACCAGAAGATAATATTAAAGTAGCTAAAATCTACATTTACAGTAGAGAATGTATACTACGTTTCGGACGGAGCTCGTCAAGATTTTAAAAACAAAAGTAGCTTCGAAAATCTTATGGCTTATAAAACCGATTTTGGAATGCCAGCTGAGTGGCATTCTCATCCTAATGCTCATGGTAAAGAAGTATGTGATGGTATTGGAGCAAACCTTAAAAGAAAAGCAGCGAAGTACAGCCTCCAGTGCTTTCATCAATATCGCATCTCAGATGCGACTGCCTTATTCCTTTGGGTAAAGAATTATTGTAAAGAAACTAAAATAGTTTTTAGTAGCAAAGAGGATCATGAGGAAACATTGAAAACACTGACGAGCAGATTCGATGCTGCGGTAACAATCGATGGCACCACTCAATACCATGGTTTTATACCGCTTGTCGATGGAAGACTCAAGACGAAAAAGTTTTCTGCCTTTACTTCCAAAGCCAAAAAAGAAACCAGCAGCGAAATCAACAGCTGAACCTAGTAACGCTAAGAAATGATTGGCTAAAAAAGCAGGAAATAAATGCGACAAATAAGCTGTATAAAAGACTGGATTTTTAAAAAGTGACAAATCTTAAATACTACATCAGCCACAATAATATGATACTAGCAGATTCCAGCACTCGACATTCGACTGCATTTCTAGGCAACTTTATTTTTCAACTTAGCCAATTCACAAACCAACACTATTTTAGTTCATTATTTCTGGGAATGAAGAAAACAAACTCATCGGCAAACACATTAACAAATTTAATAAACACACACATAGCATATGTATAATTTTATGTATATCTTAGTAGCAACTTTAAATGCAATTTACTCAAAGTAAAGGAAAAAATTAAAAAATCTGTAAATCTGCAAAACCGCTAAAGGAAATACCTTTCAAACAATGTACGTTTGGTCAAAATCGGGATAAAATGGTAGAACAAAACGTCAGTCACAAGAAATCGCCTAGCCTATTAATATTATAGATGATATAAATGGATCTAATCTGATTAAGATTAAATTTTTTTGAATTATTTATCTATTTGTTTTGATTGTTATTATTATTATATATTAATTTACTTATTATAAATGATAAATAAAAAAAATAATTTTTCAACTTTCTATAGAAAAACAAAAAGATTTTTTTTCTAAAGTTAACGTATTGTGGGTATTACAGAATTGAGAGTACGCAATTTTAGTCAGGTATGTTACATTACGGTGGCCCTTCGTTATATGGAGGAAAAAAAAGTGTTCAAACTGTCGGTCTCACCTCCTAGAAATATGCGAATAGCAAAAAAACTGATAAATACAAAGTTTTGTCCAATCAAAAAACGTTTAGTCGTGGCGCAAAGCGGTTAAAAATATTCAAGTGTGTTTATATGGGGAAAATATGACTTTTTTTTTCAGATTTTACGAAAATTTCGTTCTATAATTTAATTTTTCCGACAAGCTGTTACATAATTCGGGATCAGTATTAAATTATCCTTTCAAAAGGCTACAAAACTTCAAAATCGTATGAAACCTCGCCAAGAAATAGCAAATGCCTCAGACCACTTTTGTGCCAAAAAAAACTAGGTCATGAAATTTGATGGCATTTTTTTCAACGTTGAGAAATTGATTAAAGCCATCATTCTTTTTTGGTCTCTATACTTATAAGTACTTAGATATGAGGTACTGTTTTAATATTGGAAATTTTTTGATAAAATTTTTAAAACTCCTTTTTCAAGTTTGAAAAAATATTCTTAAACAAAATTTAAAAAAATAAATCTGTCACTTTAGGGTTTTATTAAATTCATGTTGCAGATTAACTGTGTGAATTTTTAAGTAAACCCCTCTGCCAGAATTTTTTTGATAAGGATTTTATTTTCGCGGATTTCGAGAAAAATTGGATTTTTGTGAAATATTCTGTAAATGTACTCTTTCTAAATACTTTGTATCAAAAATTCATCACGCTTCTACTTTTAAATATTATATTTTATCTTAATAGCGTAGGGTTTGGGAAAAAAATAATATGACTCCATTAACCCTTTTGGAATTGGGGTCACATATGACCCCAAACTAATAAAAGACAATTTATTCAAAAAATTCAAATATTTTGTAAGCGCTGTCCAATTTTTAGATGCGACACTTAAAATGTAATAACCAAATATGTAGCAGTTTCTTTCCAAACCATTATTTGCCAAGGCCAGCTTTAGATTTTAAGATATTTTAAAATAAAAATGACCTAACCCTTCAGTGCTCCTGAGATCAAAGTTATCCATTGTGATATATCTCTGGTGCAATTATCTGCTTATTGCTCGCGAATAAAAGTTAAAAAACTTTTAACCAATTTTGTTATAAAATTACTTTATGTAATAAAGTAATAGTTGAATTTCTTGCTGTGTCACCCACCAAACTTCTACATAATTGGTTATTATATTTTAAGTGTCGCGTCTAAAAATTGGTCAGCACTTACAAAATATTTGAATTATTTGAATAAATTGTCTTTTATTAGTCATATGTGACCCCAATTCCAAAAGGGTTAATGGAGTCATATTATTTTTCCGAAACCCTAGGCTATTAAGATAAAATATAATATTTAAAAGTAGAAGAGTGATGAATTTTTGATACAAAGTATTTAGAAAGAGTACATTTACAGAATATTTCACAAAAATCCAATTTTTCTCGAAATCTGCGAAAATAAAATCCTTATCAAAAAAATTCTGGCAGAGGGATTTACTTAAAAATTCACACAGTTAATCTGCTACATGTATTTAATGAAACCTTAAAGTGATAGATTCATTTTTTTAAATTTTGTTTAAGAAAATTTTTTCAAACTTGAAAAAGGAGTTTTAAAAATTTTATCAAAAAATTTCCAATTTTCGGTCTCAATGCGCAATAGGTTAACAACGTGGTAATAACACAGTACTTCATATCTAAGTACTTATAAGTATAGAGACCAAAAAAGAATGATGGCTTTAATCAATTTCTCAACGTTGAAAAAAATGCCATCAAATTTCATGACCTAGTTTTTTTTGGCACAAAAGTGGTCTGAGGCATTTGCTATTTCTGGGCGAGGGTTCATACGATTTTAAAGTTTTATAGCCTTTTGAAAGGCTAATTTAATACTGATCCGGAATTATGTAACAGCTTGTCGGAAAAATTAAATTATAGAACGAAATTTTCGTAAAATCTGAAAAAAGTCATATTTTCCCCATATAAACACACTTGAAATTTTCAATCGCTTTGCGCCACGACTAAACGTTTTTTGATTGGCCCAAAACTTTGTATTTATCAGTTTTTTTGCTATTCGCATATTTCTAGGGGGTGAGACCGACACTTTGAACACTTTTTTTTAAGGGCCACCCTAATGTTACATACCGTCGGAAAGGTTAATTTGTCTAGTTTCTCAGTATATGCTTTATTTTTAAGGTTTTAGAAACACTTAAAAATTCAAATTAGTGCATATGCTAAAAATTGGAAAACCGTTGTCTTGAGCTAAAAAACATTTTTTGATAGATATCCCAGTCGCATCCGTCTATGCGACCAAAAAGCTCTTAAAGGAAAAAACCTAAGCTTTCTTTTGTGCAAAAGAAAAAATTTCCCTTTTTGAAAGAAGTTTTGTTTGATTTTGCAAAAAGAAGTCAAAATTTTTTTTTTATTTTTTAATTTTTTTTCCGAAAAACTGCAGAAATGGCTATCTTAACTATTTGGGAAAAATTTTGCGAAGAACAATAGGTAAAAAGTTACATGGATGAGAAAAAAACACCTGCTTGGTTAAAATGTCAAGTTTTGACCCCCTCTAACTAAAAAAGTTCTGGACCGATCTTGTTGAAAAATTGTGTCTAAGCTACTAAATAGGACTAACCTAGATGCAAATTTAATTCCGATCGGAAGACATCGGTTTAAAAAGTTGGATCACTTGACATGAAACGCCCCATATATATATATATATATATATATATAATGTATGATAAAAGATAATTTTATAAGAACATAAATTTATCTAATCAATTTTAGACAATTCACAATTCAACACAGAGCGTGTCATATACAATTATAATGAAATTCGATTAATTGTGTATTGGCTAAAATTGATTAGCATACCTTTAGGCTGTTATAAAACTATTCATTATTAATATATTATTTTGTATAATTTAATATATTTTTAACATATATTATACATAAATTTAAAAATTCTTCACTTCTCCTCCATATGAGCTATAATGTGCCAATTTTCACACTCATCCGTGCCCGCATTATGCTTGGAAAGGGATGAAAAGATTTTCCTTCGCGTATTAATATATAAATATATATTATGAATTAATAAAGATTAGGATTACGATAAAGCAAAGTTACATTTAGCGCTCTTACTTGCTTTAGATTCGGAAGCCTTCTCAATTCTAGTTCCTTCTAACAGATGGAATGCTATCAGTAAAGTTAAGGAGGGCGCTAAAGCACTTGACATCATTGTATTGTATTTTGTATCCACAAAGGAATGTACTATATTTTGTATTGTTTTTCATTATTTTTATTTCATTTTGTTGTTCTATTGTATTCGAAACTCTTCTTTTTTTTTATCATCTCACTTATTTAACCTCAGAGACTTGTTAAAAATTATATGAATTTTTCAACATTTCCTGATGTTATGTTGAGCTACAATTGTTTTGTTTCATATACGAGTGCACAAAGACGATTGGTGCAGGTTTGTGTGTGAGTGTGTGTATCTGTGGAGAAGTTATTAGTTAGTAGTGGTTAAGGAAAAAGGGAATAAACTATAACTTTTAGAAAAGAAAAGCTTTTGAAATCCAACTAAAACTCATTTTGAATGTTTGTTGGTTGTAACAAGCCAAACAATAACAGAATCATTATTCATTACAACTCATTCTTCGGTATCATTCCAAACTATGCCATACAAAAACACATATGGCGCGGGAATGACAAATGTACGTACAACGCAACAACGTTAACAATTCTGCTACTACACAATGATGGTTACGTACATACATTCACACATCAACACATACAAGCATACATACATACTACCACCACCATCATAAATGTTTATGCCGCAACAATGGCGTTATACGAGTTCTAGACGTAATAAACTTCAGTTTTGACAGGACATAACACACCAAAGAATGTCGACGCGTATGTTACCGTTATACTCGTACATATGAGTGTTTGTTATGATATCATTGTGTGAATATATTTTGGGATTTGTTGATTACGGCCAGGAATCGAGATGGGGCGAGTCATATGATATGACACTTGAAATATTGTTCATTAGGTATTTTTTGTCTGGAGGGCGAGAGCTTATTTGGTAGTTAATCATAAAGATATGGACTTTATTGTTATTTATTTTAACTGTAGGTATGCATATCTGAAGGTGTTTTTCTATTTGAAAGGGTTAATATTAGTGAATTAATTAAAATTTACACGAAAAAAATAAAATTACTTTTTTATACCCCCTTCATTATAGAAAACATAGTTTTCCAGTAACTCATTTAATTTGTAAAACATTCAGGCCATCAGCGCAAAAGTGGCGTAACCAACAATTTTCGTTGGTTGCTTTTCCGGTGTAACATGCATTCCTTACAGTACCAACTTTTACTACATAAGTGGAGTAAGCCAACTTTTCGTATTCAAAAGCATATGGAGCTAAAAAAATCGTTTTGCACAATATAACAAGGTATAAGAGCACAAGTGATGTAAGTTGAATATACCATCATTACATTATGGCAACACTATGTTTGTATGTAGGTTACGTCAAAATTTCGTCCTGTTAGTGTCAAAGAGTGTAAAAATTGAAAGGTTAAACACGAAATTTGAAAATCTTAAACCAAATCCCAAGTACTTAAATAAACGTATTATAAAGCAATAAATCATGGACGAAGAAGATGATACTACTTCAATTTAATTAAAATATTTTGTTATTTATTACAAATTAGAAACAAACTTGTTAACGTTTAAGTATGTACTTAAGCAATGTTGGTTACAGTTGGAGATTTTAAAATATATGGTTCTGAGTATCTACCATCTCCTGCACCCTCATCAGACAATTATTTCTCTAAAAAAGTCCAACAAATCAGAACTAGTTCAGCCACAAATTTACAACAGCTACAGCCAAGCACGTCTAGTTCAATAACGCTAGAACCGCAAGCAAGTATGTCTATACAAGGGTCAGCACCTGAAACCAACAACGAACAATATAAAAACTACAAAGAGAACATTGTTCCTGCGAAGACACCTAAAACAGGCGAATGTCCACGTCCTAAGAAATGTCTTCTATAAATATTTGAGGAACGTCAGCTGTACATATTTAGAAATTTTTACAAATTGGCAAATTTTGAAACTCAAAATATATTTATTACTCATTAGTTGGAGTGACAAATAAATGCAGAAGTTACACGGGAAAGAGGAATTAAGAAGACAAAAAATACACACTTATCATTTATTAGGTGAATATGGTGTTGAGTTTCAGGTGTGTAAAAAAACCTTCCTAAGACCTTTGGAGTTTCTGATGCACATATAACTAGGGCGTTGAAACATAAAAGTATTCATAGTGTTCCAGCTATTTATACCCTATACCACTATGTGGTTTGGGTATAATGACTTTGTGCTGCTGTTTGTAACAACCAAAAATATTTGACCTACACCCATCTTTAATTATACCGATCGAATCAGAATCACTATCTGATTCGATTTAACGATGTCCGTCCGTCTGTGTGTCCATGTAAAGCTTTTAATCAAACTGCAGGTCGCAAATATGAATATATTTCGATGAAATTTGGTACTTAATATTTTATGGGCCATGTGATGAACGCTGTTGAAATTAGTGAGAATCGGTTCATGTTCAGACCTAGCCCCCATACAAATGACCCCTATGAAATCAACATATATTGCCATAAGATCCAAATTATCACACGAATCTTAATCAAATTGGGTTTGTATGTATTTATTACATCCATTAATCAGTAGTCCAAAAATGATCTCTATTGGACAACTCTTAATCATAGGCCCCATATTGAGCTGCTTCCCGATCTTCATTTAAATCTATCAAAAAAACAAAAATATTGCACAGATTCTTCTCAAATTTTGTTTGTATATATTTTTGCAAAATAGAAGAGACTTTACCAAACATGGTCAGGATCGGTCCATTTTTGGGCGTAGTCCCCATATAGATATAGCATCCGATAGGAACTTTTTCATATCTGCAGCCGAAAATATTAATAAAAATCGCACTCAAATTTGGTTTATGCTTATTTTCTATATCCAGTTAGTTGGCCTTGAGATATAGGGTCTTTAACGCATGGTATAGGGTATCGTATAGTCGGTATAGACCGACTATAATTTTCTTACTTGTTTTTTATTTTTTTTGTTAAGCAACACTCAGGAGATGCCCCATACAAATGTAGTGCATTGTTTTGATTTCAGGAAAATAGGTTATGGGAAGGAGGAGAGAGGGAGTAGTGTTTGAGGATATTTGATTTAAATTTTATATTATTGCAACTGTCAGGGAAGACTTATGCGGGGAGTTTATTCTACATGCGGCTTGTTCGACTGATAAACGAATTTTCTCTGTAATGCGTTGTGCGATCAACTGGATAGTATACTACAAACGGGTGTGATCTACTAGAGAAGCGGGTTGAGTAAACTGAAACTCGGGCACTTGGAATGAGTTTTCTAATCTCAGGAGAACATTTCCCATCTATAGAACAGTGTTACGCAACCCACATTTCGACGATGTTCTAATGAGTCAACAGAGTTGGATACCCTATTGTTATAAATGAGCATCAACGCCCCCCCTTTGTACACGTTCCAGTAGCTCCATATATGGGAGTTGTATTCCATTTTCGGTCGGACGTTAGTGGTATAGATATTAATGATCAGAAGGAGTGAAGTAATTTTTGCGCCGTTTTGAATGCTTCTTTCGACACTTAAAAAACACGCTCGTTCCAACGAACATCACATTGAATTCTCATACCCAGAACGACAAGAGTATCCGATTCCGCAATACCTATACCACTCATATATACAGATGACATTGTTGAATCCATGGCCCTATGGCTCGATAAACAACATTGAGTCTTCTGCGCTTTAAAATCAGTCCTCGAGTGTGACTCGATATAAATCGAGAGAAGTCAATACCGAACCCAAATGTATTAAGCTTTGACATCAATGCACCTTGCCACACTCGATCGAATGCCTTAGAAATATCTAGAGCAACCACTTAACTTTCAACAAAATTGTGAATGGACTATTGGTCGGAGAGGTCGCCAAAGTTCGCAGAGGTAAAGGAATTCATTGGCCGGTTTCTAGTTTATGAGTCTCATAATACCAGACATAAATTAAGAAAAGGAGATATCTTTCACCGGAGCTGAGTAGTTACCATATTAAAGCGTTCAAATAGTATAGCACAAATGCAGCAGTCTTTGTTTGATAAAAAGTATCATTTTAATACAACATATTCTATTTAATTTTATTAAAAACATTAGTAATAAGCAAAACCCACGAGGAAAAGTGTTAAGTGAATTTGAAAAAGGTCAAATTTTAATTTTGGTCGAAAATGGTGCATCAAAAGCAGAAATCGCAAGTGAAATCGGCAGAAGTCGAAAGGTTATTTATAATTATTTGAAAAATATCAAGACAACCACTTCCTAATAATAATGTTAGATTTAACAATAGTTATGAGAGCTACAGTACAAATTTTCCAAATAGCCTTAACCAAGACGCTAATAATACTCATCGCGAATGGATTCGTCCACAAAACAATAATACCAACAGCCCCAACAACCTTTTCACTGTTGAGGAAATAAAAAATCTTACGCTTGAACTAGTCTTTAACTTAAAAAGGTGCAAGTGTAAAGCCGACCAGTTCGAAGTTATATAAACACTCGCATGTAAATTCTTGTATGAGTAACAATTTAAATATAGTAACATGGAATGCCAGAGGTATTCGCAACAAAAAAGACGAACTCTTTAGTTTTCTTCATGCTAAAAACATCCATAGTTGCTTAATTTCGGAAACATTACTAAATCCATCGATCTCTATCAAACGCACAGCATTTTACTGCTACAGAAATGATAGGATACATAACAGAGGTGGAGGTGTCGCGGTTTTGATCAGAAAAAACGTTGAGCACTCCCTCTTACCACTTTTAAAACTTTTCTTATATAAAATATTGGTATCCAAATATGTACAACAAGTGGAACGTACATTAACATCTTTTCCTGTTATTTTCCAGGTGGATCCGCAGGTAGAGATAATGTTAAGAAAAATCAATTTAAGTCTGATTTACCAAAATTCTAAAGTAGCAATGAAAAATTTATACTTGGTGGTGATTTCAATAGCAGGCATAATTTGTGGGGTTGTCAACGATCAAACTGCTGGAGTAAGCTTCTCTTTGAAAGATTAGATTCTGATATTTTCTGCAAATTCGGTATCTAAGTGATCATGCATATATACCCGCAGATCTAATAAGACGATCATCTACACTGGATTTCTTTTTAACAAATTTAAATAGTGGCATTATGTCTTGTAGCGTTATAAACGACCTTGGTTCTGACCATCTTCCTGTTGAGATAGCTATTAGCAATTCAACAAATTTTACTGAAAGATCGTTTTATGATTTTAAAAAAGCAAACTAGTTTCAATATGCTTCGTTTATTAAAAGAAATTTAACAACTACAATTGAAAACACCGATATTAATCCTGAACAAATTGACATTAAACAACACAATTCAAGCTGCTGCAAATTACAGTGTCCCAAAAAAAGTATACTCAGTAAATACCCAGACTCTGCCACAGCATATAAGATATCTGATTCAAATTAGAAATGTTTACAGAAGAAATTGGAAACGATACAGGAACTTAATTGATCACAGTCGAACAAAAGAGTTTAATCACCGGATATCAGAAGAGATAAGGATATTTAAAAATATCACTTGGAACAAACAACTCTCAACACTGGAAAAAGGCTTTGCTCTTTTTGGAACTTCCCAAAAATTTTAAAGAAGCGATCTACAAATATTCCAATATTAAAATATAACAAGTAAGAGTGTTAAATTCGGCTGTGCCGAATCTTTGATACCCTACACCTCGGTTTGAGTATTGATAATAAATGTAAACAAAATATTGGAAAAAGTAAACAATTTGTTAAACTTAATACCAAATTATTTAAGAAAATTCTTTGGGTTGGTTTTCGTCTTTTCTATTATTTCGGATTTATTTCGGTGTTTGCTTTTTGGTTATCGTGGTTGCTGATCGCCATGCATTTAGGTTATATACCTATATGCATGCGTTTCCGGTTATATGACATAACTTCTCGTTTAATTTAGTTTTTGCTAATTAAATAGCTCGCCCTAACCTCCATTGCAAAGGTAATGGTTGTGTAGGGTGGCTATATGCATTAAATCGTGCTTTTTTGGCTTTTAACTGGCCAAATATTTCTTCGTTGCGGCCATATAGGTCGGATGGAGTAACAAAGTATTAACCGAAAAAAGCTCTCTCAACTTTTTTTTCAAAAAAATATTGCCATATTTGGAAAACAGAGAATAAATTTATAATAATAAATAATTAAATTAGGGATGGCAAATGCAAAAAACCAAATATCGCAAAAATTTTAAATAAAATAATTTGTTATCTTTACTTTCTGAAGAACTTCAAATATTCATCCAAAAAAAATTGTGAAAATTTACATATAAATAACATTCTCATCAAATTGCGTCTACTTATGTAGCAATTTTTATGTTCGCAATTCTTAAATATCATTTGAGGTTTTATAAAATTCATTGAATTTAAATTAATGTTTTCTGTAGTCCGATTCTGTAAATTTCAACGATCCGACAATAGCAAAATATATATTTATTTTTTTATTTATTTATTTATTTATTTATTCAGTCTATGGAATCATCCTTACAGACTACTTAAAGTATATGTACATTTATATTATAATTTATATATATAATTAAACATTTAACAAAATTGATATATAACATTTATTTAATTCAGTTGATTTAATGCATTTAAGTGTAATATAATATCTCTTCTCACAATATCCAAACTTTTATTAAAATCAATAAACTGATACAGCATATTAAACTCATCACAAATTCTACGTAGTGGATTAAAATTAGCATAGTTTGTACAATAATATTTGATAGTTAGAAAGTTATAATTTCTTGATGATCGAAAAGGAATATTTATATTTATTTTGTTGATAAGAAATTCAGATTTAAGACTACCATTTAACAGTTTTAACAGGAAAGTAACATTTAGCATATGTCTGCGACTTTTCAATGTAGGAAGCTTAATTAGAGCCAGACGATTTTCATAAGATGGTAACCTCATATTAGGATCCCAGCCCAAACCACGAAGACAAAATAACAAAAATTGTTTTTGAACTGATTCAATTTTATTCGAATGTATATGATATTGCGGATCCCAGACTACAGACCCATATTCGAGTATTGGTCTTACCAAGGTAGTAAACAATTGTGTTGTCGTATACGGATCCGAAAACTCTTTAGCCCACCGTTTAATGAATCCAAGTACACCAGTAGCTTTATTTATTGTTAGCGAAATATGACTTCTAAAGTCTAATTTTTTATCCAGAAGTACGCCAAGGTCGTTGAATGAATCAACTAAATCAAGCACAGCATTATTCATGATATACCGACCATTTATTGGAATTGATCTTGTAAAAATCATATATTTGCATTTTTTGACATTTAGGTCCATTAGATTCATATTACACCAAGTAGTTAAACGATCAATATCATTCTGTAAAAGTGATTGTTGATCAAGATTGTTGAGGGTAAAAATTAACTTTACATCGTCTGCATACATTAATGTAGTTGAGTGTTTAATTACAGAAGGAAGATCATTTATAAATAGCGTAAATAAAAGAGGTCCCAAGTGACTACCTTGAGGTACACCAGATAATACTTTTATGTTGTTGGAATACGAGTTACGAAACTTAATACATTGTGTTCTGTCTTTTAAATATGATCCGATCCATTTTATTAGCATTATACCAAAGCCCATACGGTCAAGCTTAAACAACAATAGATCATGATTTACTTTATCGAATGCCTTGCTAAAATCATTATAAATAACATCTGTTTGTTTCATATTAATAAAACCATCATTTACTAAAGTTGTAAGCTCCAAAAGATTTGCGTGATTTGCAGAATCCATGTTGCGTTGGAGATATGACAGAGGACACATGATGTGACAACGTGTCATATATAAGTTTTTCAAATAGTTTTGGAATAGCACTTAATTTAGCAATACCTCTATAATTCGATAATTAGATCCAGACTTAAAGAAGGGAATAATAAATGATTGTTTCCAATCATTTGTTTGCACTAAGGATTAAGTGATTCACTAAGTACATACATCTTAACGACAGTCGACAAATCTATTTTTCTATTTATTTAAATTGTAAACGAGTGGCATCTCTGTCAAAATAAGCGAAAAACACAAAGAAGAATAGAAAAAACAAATTACTTCGTGTTTGGCAGGAGGATTTTATGTTTATGTTTAATATCTCTATTTATACCCTATACCATTATGTGGTTTGGGTATAATGACTTTGTGCTGCTGTTTGTAATTACCAAAAATATTTGACCTAGACCCATCTTTAATTATACCGATCGAATCAGAATCACTATCTGATTCGATTTATCGATGTCCGTCCGTCCGTCCGTCCGTCCATCCGTCCTTCCGTCCGTCCGTCTGTGTGTCCATGTAAAGTTTGTAATCAAACTGCAGGTCGCAAATATGAATATATTTTGATGAAATTTGGTATATAAGCTTTAATCGGCCATAGGATGAACGCTGTTGAAATTAGTGAGAATCGGTCAATGTTCAGACCTAGCCCCCATACAAATGACCCCTATGAAATCGACTTAAATTGCCATAAGATCCAAATTATCATATAAATCTTAGTCAAATTGGGTTTGTATGTGTTTATTACATCCATTAATCGGTAGTCCAAAAATGATCCCTATGGGACAACTCTTAGTCATAGGCCCCATATAGAGCTGCTTCCCGATCTTCACTTAAATCTATCAAAAAACAAAAATATTGCACTGATTCTTCTCAAATTTTGTTTGTATATATTTTTGCAAAATACAAGAGACCTTACGAAACATGGTCAGGATCGATCCATTTTTGGGCCTAGTCCCCTTATAGATATAGCAACTGATATGAACTTTTTCATATCTGCAGAAAAAAAAATTTATAAAAATCCCACTCAAATTTGGTTTATGCTTATTTTCTATGTCCTGTTAGTTGGACCTATGGGGTAGGGTCTCTAAATGCGTGGTATAGGGTATCCTATGGTCGGTCTAGACCGACTATAATTTTCTTACTTGTTTTTTTACTAATATTTCTGTGTATTTATTTGAAAATGAAATAATGAATTGAATATGCTATTTAATTTTTTTATTTATATAAAAAAGTTTTTTAAAAGAAGCAAAATATTTTCACTATTTTATGATTTTTATTTATGTATGACGACATTTCAACCTAAAAATTTAAGTTTTTATCGATTGAATAAACAACACAAACATGGTTGTCGTTTAGATAACAACAACAGCTGACTTTAACAATAGCGAATATCGTTTAAAAATTTTACTGATAATTTTGCTATTTCCCTTTTCTATTGACTCGACTGTCGTTAAAAGAAGTTACTGAAAAGCTATTAATTTCTCCTGAATGCCAATATTTTTTTTTTATGTAAACATTTTTTAAATGTAAACATATTTGGTGTTTTTTTTGGAATTTGCTAATTAGAACAAAAATTGTGGCGCCATCTACTGTGACATAGTCACGCTGAGCAAAATGAAGTGACACTCTATTAATGCAAAATAAATGTATTTTCCCCAAAACAAAATATTGCAGAATTTTATATAAATAAAATAATATACGGATTTATTTCTAACATGCGGTTATTATGGATATACATATACGGAATATATGTACATTATTTTATTATTTAATATATATATATGTATATATATGTAAATATTACACACAAAAAATACAACATCAAACGCTATTTTTGTGTTTTTCTCTTTAAATAAATTAATATATAAAAATTTTTTTTGCTAAATTTACATTGTTTTTTTTTTATTAACAACTAGGTACATATTTTAGCATTATTTGCTTTAGATGCTGGTGAATTTTTACTCCCTTTATATTAACTCAAAGTGCTGCTTGTCGAAAAAATTTTGGATCGATTTTAGCCTCTTTCCCTTGACCCAATCGATCTGAAACTTTGCAGGCAGGCTCGTGGCAATGACAGAAATGATCTAGTAAATTTTTTTTAGTGATGCCAAAACAATGGAAACCTTTAAATTTTTCTACCAGAGTTGATAAAAAAATTTACAAAGGGTTATTTTTTTATTATATTGTTACCACATCGACCACAAAAACAACAAGTCCAGCTATGACAACAATACAACATTTAGAATAACAACAAGAACAATATAGAATCATCATATTTTTAATTTTTTTTTTAATTTTTCAGAGATTTCCCTGGACGTGTTCCACCGATTTTAATGATTTCTGAAATAGAAATCTTCCCATCAATTTGTTGAATCATTCTCACTAAAAATTATCACCTTAGCTATCCTATTGGGGGCGTGATCGTGACAAGAACAACATAGAAAATTATATTTTTTCAAGACTTTTTTTAGTTCTTTATTCAAATCTCGGTCCTTAATTAACCGATTTGGACGATTTCAAATAGCAAACTTCTCAGAATGTTAGTGAATTATATTTTATTTCAACGAGCACCCTAGCTGCCCGATTGATGCCGTCATCGTGATTTCCACAGACGGACAGACGGACATCGCTATATCAACTCCGGTTGTTATAAGGATCACAAATATATATATTTTATGGGGTCCAAATTTTTTTTTCTAATTATTACAAACGGAATGACAAATTTATATATGCCCTCTGCACACTGGAGTGGAGGGTATAACAATGAATCCTACAGCACCCAAGAACGAAAATGTGAGATATTGGCGGAAATATTTAGTTTAAATCAATCGATCTCGTCAAATCTTAGTGATCCAATAACAATATCAGAAGTAAACCGTAATATTTGCACCTCAGCTCCATCGTCACAAGCCCTCATATCACTACACCCATTTCTACTGATAAAATAGCTTCCTTTATAAAAAATCTTAAGACAAAGAAATCGCCTGGATCAGACGTTATTACAAACATTTGTATAAAAGCTCTTCCAAAAAAAGGATTAAAGTTCATCCCTTATATTATCAACTCTTGCTTGCAAATTTCTTATTTTCCTAAGCTATGGAAACATTCAAAAATTGTATCGATAAAGAAGCCTAATAAACCGCCCGACTGTCCACTATCCTACAGGCCTATAAGTCTCTTATCGACTTTACTGACACAGAAAATATACTGCCGACTCAACAATTTGGCTTCCGCAAGGAGCATAATACGATTCAGCCACTTGTCAGAATACGAAACTTGGTCAACTCAAATTTCATAAATGGAAAATCAACGGGAATGATACTATTAGACATCAAAGCAGCATTCGATTCAGTCTGGCATAATGGCCTTATATATAAAATGAGATTTAACTTTCCAATACAACTAATTAAAATAATACAAAGTTATCTATCAGCGAGACCTTTTAATGTTTTCATTGGCTCCAAATACTCAACAAAGACTGATATAATAGTGGGATGCCCTCAGGGCTCCTGTGTTTCACCAATATTGTACAATATATATACAGCTGACTGCCCCTCTCTAGAAGGTTGTGTTACCCCTATTTTTGCGGATGATCTTAGCTCAGGAATACTATCGACTGTTGTTCTATCCAACTTACAAACAGCGTTACCTGATGTCAACAGCTATTTTAATAAATGGAAAATTCTTGTAAATTCACAAAGGACCCAAGCAATATATTTCACCAGAAGGCGTAAAAAAAAATTATTAAGAGGACGGATCAATAAGTCCGTGACTTTTAGAATGAAACACAGTTTTTTTTGCAAAAGTTATTTTCAACATAATCTCCTTTTAGCTCAATACACTTAGTACAACGTTTTTCCAATTTTTGTATCCCTTCCAAAAACTAGGTTTTTTCGAGGTCCATAAAAAAGGCATTTTTGCTCAATAATTTCATTGTTGGAGCTAAATCTCTTTCCACCGAACCATTTCTTTAGGTTTGGAAATAGGAAATAGTCTCTGGGGGCTAAATCTGGAGAATATGGCGTATGAGATACCAATTCGTAGCCCAATTCATGGAATTTTGAAGTTGTCACACGATTACGTTTAGTCAATTGAGAGCAAACGCAGCACCCACCTTGCAGGCAGCCTTCTTAAACCCAACTGATCATTTAAAATCGAAACCACACTCCCACATGAGATGCCAACGGCATAAATATTCTCACGCACTTTTACTCTTCGATTGGCCAACAGCATATCGTGGATTTTTTCCACATTTTCGGGTGTATTGACCTCAGTTGGCCAGAACGTTCAGCGTTATTTGAATTTGTAAACCATTTTTTTTAACATTGAATTCGAGGATGCAGAGTCCCATAGTATTTACAAAGCTTTTCCTTGGTTTGATTTACGGTTTTTTTTCGCAAAATATAATGTTTAATAAGCAGTCGAAACTCACTTTTTTCCATTAAACAGCTGTTAAACGCAAAGTTGAACATTGAACAGCTGTTAAACGCATAGTAAATGACGGAACTTGCTCAAAATTTTAGACTAGTCTATTAACAGGTGGTACTTGGTGGGAGCAGTGTTGCATACGAGGGTAGTTCGAAAAGTCACGGACTTATTGATCCGCCCTCGTACTTTTATTTAATGTTTTTATTGAGTTCAGCTTACATCTACTTTTAATTTTGTGTTAATTATTTCATTTTAATAAAGCTTTTATTCTGAGTAACTAAAGTGTTTACTTTGTTTTAACGTTCACAGTATAGTTCGTTCCAGATACACAGTAAGAATCTGGAAAAAGTTAAGGTAGATAGGTCCAATGTTTTAGCCTTCCATAAGCTACAAACAAACAAACATATATACTTTCGCTTTTATATATAGATATTATACATTCATAACTGTCATTCTGTACAATCAATCAAAAGCCACTTACGCTTAAGTTAATGACGATGCTGGTGGTGATGGCACCCACACATAACAATCATTCGCAGAATACTCAACTACAAACATTCGTAAAGAAACTCAATAAAATTAAGTATGTTTAATAAAAATTTATGAGTTTTTAACAATTTTCAACATAACAACAAGATTTCTGTTGCTACACATCCATATAATAATAAATACTTAACAACAACAACAAGCAGAAGAAAATAAATAACATAAACATTGTTTAAAGCAGCAGTACATCACACTGCCAGCATAAAAACATATAAAACGATGAAACGATGAAACGACAAACATGTAGTAAAAACCACAACAATGATCACATTATGAGATGTTGTATGGTTTGTAATAAAGTGGTTGGTTGGTAATCAAACAAATTGTTAAGTTTATGACTCTACAACAGCAACCAGCAATAACTAAAACAACAACGAGTACTTGTTATATATGGAGTATTTTACTTAAATGAAGCCCACGCGCCACTCATGCGCCATATACACCAAAGTAGATACTTTAAAGAAACCAACTTCAGAACATATATTGATACTAAAAGGAAGTTAATGTTTAAATACTTAACTCTTTTGAGGCACAACCAGATTGAAAGTTAAATGCGGATGTGCCGCATCTAAAATACCCTCCAGCTGAGACGTTGTTTGAAGTTGAGTTGAAAACTAATGTTTGAGATAAACATATAAATATCTTAGTTATATATTTCTATATAATTGGAATTAATTACAAGCAGAAAACAGATCCATTGCAGCTACTGAATTTTAAACCAACCGCATTGCAATCATTGTGCTTTCAACTCCCTTTTCACAAGAGCCCAATGTCTCTCTACTGACCTAAGCTCCATACAGTTTGGAGGACTTACCTCTTGTACCACTCAAAGGCTTTCTTATTATAGTCACAGGCTAATAAATCAGGTCAACAATTTGTGGACACATTGTGTTGGCATATGTATGGAAGGAGTCATTTTTCAAACCCGCATTCAATATTGCTTACAATACCTGAAAATTTTTTGTTGAAGTTTTTTCTTCTTTTGGATCCTTAACTTACAGTGTTGCCATAATTTGAAATTGTAAAGATGCTAAATTGCAAAAAAAAAGATGCTAAAACGTACTGGAGTCAAAAAAAAAAAATGTTAATTTTTTTTTTCAAATTTCATTATCTTTATATTGAAAAATTAAATACTTATTAATAAATTCTTTGGTTTTTAAATCGAAAAATTAATATAAATCATGTTCCGATTATATTTTTTAAATTTTAATTAAAATAATTTTGGATTTCATCTGTAATTTTTTTTAGCATCAAGTAGAAAAAATTTTCATATAGAAACAATCTATTCAATTAAAAAAAACATAACAATTATCACAATGTTCAATAAATCGCTGATGAAGGCTGAAATGCCAGAAACCGGTCCGATTAAGAATACAGTGCAGTTATGAATTTTTGAAATATATGCTTTCTTCTTCTTTACCACGCACCATTTAAACAAAAATTAAAAAAAAGTGCGGACGGACGGACGGACATCGTTAAATCGAATCAGATAGTGATTCTGATTCGATCAGTATAACAAAAGACGGGTCTAGGTCAAATATTTTTGGTATTTGCAAACAGCAAAGTCATTATACCCAAACCACATAGTGCTATAGGGTATAAACATATCAATACCATTAAAATTAAAATTGTATATTCAAAAATAATGAAAAAAAAAGATGCAAAAAGCAACTTTTTATTAACAAAAGATGCTAAGTTAGCATCTAGCATCTTTTCATAAATTTTGGATGCTAAACGACAAATAAAGTTGCTAAATCTAGCAACTAAAATGCTAAAATGGCAACACTGTTAACTTATCTTCGATATATCCTCGAGCTTTAACAACATGAAAGTTTTGAGCCGGAAGCTGCAAAAAATCTGCCAGTACACGCGTTTCTGTTTTTTGGCCTCGAAATTTTTTGCACCGTTCCTGTCTGCAACTTTTTTACTTTGTATGTTTTCAAATCTACATTGGCTTTAACTTTTCACACCACTAAATTTCTATTCGATGTGCTGTGAGCTCTTTTTTATATGTTTTCTATTTTCTTGGCCTGAAAAACATCAAAATGAGCCTTTCGTTCTTCCCGAACCATGTTCTCCATCAATGGCCAAATTTTCCTAATAGTTTCTAATAACATAGGAAAGAGGTGGTAGACAGACCTTTGGCCAACTTTTTGCAGGACCAAGTTGGATTTTGTTGAAAATATTTAATAATTTTATCACCTACTTTTATTTCGTTACTCATTTTAATTAAACCAACAACAAATGAACAGGGTTGTCATTGATCAAAAACTAATTCCAATAAGGCTTGCGAAAAAGTTAAGGGGAAAAAAATATGTTAAGGTTTTTCGATCTCACTGCTTAAAAAGCATAATTTGTATATGGCAAATTCCCAATTAGAAGACCAGTTTTGTCCTGCTTCTCACAATCTAATATTTTTTTTATTGCTTATACATATACTTCAGTGAGTCTCCGCAAAAAATTCAATGCGTTACAAACGGAATGACATTGGTATATGTATAAACTAAAATATGCAGCGAAGTGATTAAAAATCAACTACATTAAATGCTTTGGAAAATGTAAATCATCAAACTGAAAGAAGAGTTACGCAATTTAATTTGAAAAACCATAAAATTTCATTGCACTTTTTATTTTACAACACATCATTGCTAGAAGTTTAAAAGTAGATGTTCTTCTAATTTGATTTAAAACTGAGCATTAATGATTGGAGAATAAAAGAATCGATTTATTCTCAAAATTAATTAATCGTTTTTTTAATGGGTTTTCCAACTGTATTTACCATTTTATTCAATACGACTATCGAATGAAGCCTCTTACTACTCTGTGGTCGGGGTACTTATATCTCCAAACGACGAATACATGAAAACTTGACACAAATTTCATCTATGCCAACTATAATGGATAACGATAAATCCATTATGGTTGCTATCTGAAAATTTGTCAACCTAAGACCATTTTCCGTAACTAAAGGTGTAAATATTTCCTTCTACCTTTATTCTTTTCATTAATAAAATAAATTTCTGGGTACATCTCCAAGCAACAATGAACTCTTTCAATCTCCGATCGTAACAAGTTCATCTTAACAAAATTAACACTTTCCCGAAACTGCAGCAGAAGCTTAAGTGTTTGAATGCCTTCTTGACATTATAAAAATTCCATTTAAGTAGTCATTAACGCTGCACTTAACACGGATTTATTACCGCCTCCTACGTTACGTATGACATGGCAAAATAAAGTATCGCATGGCATGCTTTATGTGCTTTTGTCGTTTCAAATGGATAACAAATTATTTTGTTGTTTGTTTTTTCGTTTGTTTTTGTATCATCTGGTGTTTTTTAAATTAAGGTGGGACTTTGAATTACTGTTGTTGTTATTTTGAGATTAAGTTATCAATATAATATTTAATTATGCTTTTTTTTGGCGCAGTAATCTTTTATGACATCTTAAGATATTGCAAATGGATTAAAATAGTAAATTGAAAAGGAAATGTAAAAATTTCGCTGGAGTTAATAAATTGCAATAAATTTCTCAAAGTTTTTAGATACGTATACATACTAGGACTTTTTTCCTTTTTTGCATTCCGGGAATTACCGTTCGGAAAAAATTTTAAAACAATACAATTTTTGTAAAGATTTTTAGAATTGTCTAAAGTGGGCTTCTGAAGTCATTTGTTTTCAAAATAAATAAAGGACTATTTATTCATTATTTATCCGACGTTTCGTTGGATATTCCCAACATCCTCGGGGATAATTTTATTACTATAATCATTTTTGTCAAAGTTGATACATTTAATAAACAAAATATTCTGTTTTACATACGCAACATGAAACATAAAATTAATTTAAAGTAAATGTAGAAAATAAATAAAAGTAAATATCGCAGTAAAAATGTCTTAAACTAGTATCACAGCTGAAAGTTAGTTTGCTTTAGCAATTACTAGCAGAGCCCAGCCCGCAAAATTCGAGTGCAAATTCTAGGAAATTTTTTTTTTTCATTTAGTAAATAACTTTATAAGAGTCTAAAGGTATGCTAATAAATTTTAGTCAATTCAGAATTCGACACTTTTGATTAAAATAGTAAATTGGAAAGCAAATGTTAAAATTTCGATGGAGTTAAAAAAACAATTAAAACTTTATTAAACTACTAGCTGTTTTTACCCGGTCTTGCCCGGGATCCAAAGGACTTTGACTTAAAAAATGGTTCACTATGCTTACCAGGCATTGAGTACTAAGTCCCCGATGAAAAACTCGTCAAAAAAATTAACTTACTCCCAAAAAATTTGTATGGAATTGGGGAATTTGTTCGTGGTGAAAAAATTCCCTATGTTCACGTTTTTTTGGGGAACAAATTCATGTTTTATTTCAATTTAAAATTTTGTGATTTTTTAATTTAGAACTTTTTTTTATAAGACGCTACAGCAAAAATGTCTCAAAAATAAGCTGCGAAACCGCCTTATGTTTTTTTTTTTTTGAATTTTATTTATTTTGTAAACATCAAATATAACGGAATCGTTTGCAAATTAAAGGAATCAGAACTTTTAAAGAAAAACGGAAAATGAATGCGACGTTTAAAATTGTGCCGCAATGTTGCTTTAAGCAACTGCTTATAGTATATGTATAGTAATTATTGCACATACGTAGATAACATTTATTATAAGACTTTTCACTGAGCTGTGTCCCGCGAGCGAGTCTCGTCCGCGTCCGCGCGTTTGGCAGCTACACCCGTGCTGCCGCGCAGTTGTCGTCAATTTATTTGAATCCCAAAATATATTTTTCAGAACATTCCTATATTTTAGCTGAGCTGTGTTCCGTGGGCGCGTCGCGTCCGCGTCCGCGCGCCCCTTCCACGCGTTTGGCAGCTACACCCGTGCTGCCTCGCAGTTGTCGTCAACCTATTTTAATTGTCAAATATTATTTTTCAGATCATCTGATATTTGAGCGCAGCTGTGTACCGCGAGCGCATCGCGTCGCGTCCGAGCGCCGCGCGTTTGTCAGCCACACCAGTGCTGCCGCGCAGTTGATGTCAACCTATTTTAATTGTCAAATATTATTTTTCAGATCATCTGATATTTGAGCGCAGCTGTGTTCCGCGAGCGCATCGCGTCGCGTCCGAGCGCCGCGCGCCGCTTTCGCGTATCGAAATTATGCTATTGAAAAGAATACGGATTTTAAATACGTTTATTGAGAGCAGTATGGAGATTTTGTTCATTTCTTTTGGGGACCTTTATTTAAAAATTTGGGGAATTTGTTAATTTTTTTTGGGGAATTTGTGCATTGTGGGCTAAGTGCTGAGCGCATGCTTACCACTACAACTTAGCATGGATTATTTTGAGTGTATTGTGTCTAAAAGTTACGAATTTTAGTTATTCTGGTTTTTCCTTCTGGTGCATATACGAAAAGCTTGTGCTGGCTCCCAACTCTGGAACAGGCGACAAATAATTGTCTATGAGAAAAACAGGGAGATTCTAAGTTGATACCTGCTCCCGTAAGTGATGGTCCTTTTATGTACGTTATGCTAGGAACAACTTTTTGTACTATCTCTTGCAATGAAAAACCAACTTACAAAAGTCTTCTGGTAGGGATATTACAGTCGTTTCAAGAGTTTCACATTCCTTGGAGTTGGCTTAGCTGCTGGATGTCTAGACGCACTGGAGTAGATTCAGGCATTTCCGCTTCTCTCACAAAGCTTGTCTTGATCTTTGGGCTTCAAGACGTTACTGGGTTTGCTTAGGTGTTTCAGCATTTCTCGACTCAGATTGTCTAACTCGTTGAGACTCGATATGAATTTGGGTCTGATCAGGTTCTCTAGAGTTCTGTTTTGTTTAAGCATGCTTTCATGTGCAAGGCACAATTGCAAATAGTTTTTTTTTCCACCTTTCCAACTCATTTATAAAGTGAAAAAATTGAAATGGAAATATTTGTAATAGGTCGCTTTCCAATGTAGCCAAAAGGCAAGATGGAAATAAATGTAATATTTTGTTTTCCATTGTATTTAAAAATGCGAGATGCAAATATTTATAGTCGGAATAATCCTGCAGCGGTAGTCAACCTATGAAATAATTCTGCACTAATTTTGGGGTGTTGCAACTCATATAGTAAAAAAGATAAGACGGGAAAATTTATAATAGGTTGATTTAAAATCTTCATTTCATACTGGTGTAAACTCAAGAGTAGTAAGTAAAGAGATTTATGTACAAAATTTTTGGGAAGTCCATTGAAAAATTAAAATATGTGAACAAACACTAAAAGAGTATATAGAAAATTAAAAAAAGTGGGCGTGGCCGATAAAAGTATACGACGACCTTACCTGGGATTTAAGAATAATGTGCAGTAAATTCGAGCGAAACTCATAAAAAATTAAAAAAGTGGTCGCAAAAGTAGGCGTGGCCGATAGAAAGCATATGGTGACCTTCCCTGTGGCACAGAGATCGTGTGTACCATATTTCAGAGGAAATCGTTAACAAATAAAAATTTGTATAGCGAACAAATATACCAAAAAGCAGAAAATGAATTGTATATAAAAAGTGGGCGTAAAAGTAGGCGTGGTCGATAAGAAGCATATGGTGACCTTAGCTGGAGTAGAGTGTACCGAATTTCAGAGAAATCCGTTAACAAATAAAAATTTGTGTAGTGAACATATATGAATAAAACAGAAAAGGAATTTTACGTAAAAAGTGGGCGTAAAAGTAGGCGTGGCCGGTAAAAAGTATATGGCGACCTTTCCTGGGGTATAGAGATCATGTGTACAAAATTGCAGGAAAATCCGTTGAAAAATAAAAATTTGTATAGCGGTCAAACAAACAAATAAACAAACAAACAGAAAATGAATTTTATATATATAGATTGAAATAAATTTCTCTAAATTTTTAGATATGTATACTAGGATTTTTTTAATTTTTTGCATTCTGTGAATTATCGTTCGGAAAAAATTTTTAAACAATACAATTTTTGCTTTAGCATTTATTAGCAGAGCCCAGCCCTCAAAATTCGAGCGCAAATTCATTTAATATGTAAGGTATATTAATCAATTTTAGTCAATTCACAATTAAACACCTTTTAAATAAAATTCATCAAAATTCATTATAAATATTGGCTGAACACACAGAAGATAAATGGGTTTGTTAATAAATAAATTTGAAAGATTCTAAAGGTATGCTAATCAATTTTAGCCAATTCACAATTCAATACAGGGCTTGTGATATTTATAATAAACGCACACACAGTATGTATTTTGGGTGCATGCAATAACGCCCAGTGCTATATGGTCAGCGTTATAGCACACGTAAAAAGTGCATTAACGCCCATGAGCGAAAATTTGGAATAAAAAATCGCGCGATTTTTTATTCCATATTTTCATTTTGATAACGCACCGCGCGATTTTTATTCCAAATTTTCGCCTACGTCGCTCATTTTTCGTCTTTATTAAAATGAAAATTAAGAAAAAAAAAAAATCGCGCGATTTTTAATTCCAAATTTTCGCCTACCGCGCTCATTTTTTCGTTTTTATTAAAATGCGGCGCTCATTTTTTCTTCTTTATTAAAATGAAAATTTGGCATAGAAAATCGTGCGATTTTTTCATTCAACACTCTTTGTTTTTATTTTCGTTTCATTTGTGCATTCTCATTTAATTAATTACGAAATTGTTTACTTTTTTCAGACTACGCCTCAAGCTTTTTCTGTGCACTACCAAAGCATAAAAACAACAAGCTCATTCAATGCTTTATATACAGCTAACCCTTTCGTAAGTTCTATCTAAGCCCAAAAAATCCTTTAAAAATCAAAATATATCGAATTGTATGATAAAAGGTAAAAGTGTTGCGGTCCCTGCTATCAAATTAAAAAAAAAAAAACATTATTTCCTTATATCGATACACCCGCGAAGATTGAATTGAAAAGCATATAAAATGTTATAAAAAATATACAAATAAGTAAGTTATATGAATGATTTAACAACATTTACAACATTTAGTTAAATATTAAGTATGTCAAGTGTTGAGAGTGCATTACTGACGTTATGCGGCTAAAATTCCCCAAGAATTAATGACAGAAGAAATCAAAGCAGAAGTCTTAAGTCGGCTGACAAATAAGTCTTATCTGCACTTGCTTTTAAAACAACCAGTTGCCTAGGCCAATCCAATTTGCATGTATTAGTACTGCAAAAGGTCAATTACACTACCCCACCTTTGCCTATACTAAAGATTAACAAGTTTGTAATTTACTAGTCCACAAAGAACTTTCATTCATTCATAAGCTTATAGAAACCTAGAATTAAGTTAATTTTAAGCCTAGAACACAAAACTAAACTTTTTTATAATTAAAATTGACAGATGCTAACTAAAATATTTGCCACATCAAATTAAGGTAAACGACAAATAAGAAATGATATGTTTTTGCTATTTTCTTAATTGTCCCAAAACTAAAGGAATCTCACAAATACTGTGATTGTGGTATTGGTTGCAACTTGGTGCTGCAACATGTCAATTTAGGTGACAAAATAAAAGACATACTAAATATTTCAAACATTTTAGTAACTTCCAGATACGACGGTACCGATGATGACGACGATCTGGACAACACAAAACTGCTGTAGGTAAACATTATTAAGAAAATAAAACTTAAGAAGTGGTAGAATGGCAGGAAGGGAAATCTTACTTGGAACATTATTTTCACATTCCCAGCGTCAGGATCATTGCCATGTAACATGCACGTTGTTGTAGTCAATGGCATGATGTTCATTTGAGGTGATTACCAAAAAAAAAAAAAAAACAACAAAAACAAAGCAAAAAAGGTGTAAAATTGTTCACTTTAGTTTCTGCTTTCATAAAATTTATTGATAGTTAGGGGAAGAGTAAATAAAAACTCATATTTCTTTTTGGTGTAAGACTTTAGATACTTAAACTAAAAGATGATAAAATTTATGCCCAGACTTAATGTCACTTGTGCATAGTTTTTATGTTCAAAGCAGAGCCTTAAATGAGTAAATTTTAATTATTTATTCACAACAAATAAATTAAGTTTTCATCATTTATTCATGAGATTTTTAAAATAAAAATTTCGGATGCCTCTGTATTCCAGAGAGGAGTCCATGAAGATGTTCAGAACGATGGAAAAATACGTTACTTTATGAGAATATGTTTTTTTTTTTTGCAAAATAAATTAACTAAATTTCTTTTTAAATTATTTGCTATTTGCACAAATTTCTTTTTAAATTATTACCATGCTCATTTAATGATTGAGTAAGAAATAAATCACGCTTAAGACCAAATTTTTTTTATTTATAATAAAGCAAGAACCTTAGCACATTTGTTTAAGCTATTTTGGATCGAGTCATTGGTAAAAACATAAATTCATATAACTTGGCTGGAACCGATCAATATAGAAAAGTTCATACCTGGGGCCAAATCACCGCCTTCGATATCGAGTAAAATAAATCGAAATTCCATATTTTGGTTTATGATTTGAAGAACACTGACAAACGCTCGACCACGTTTCGCTTTTCTTCTTAACCAGAGGCCATAATTCTTCAACTGTCACAAAGAAAAATTATTTTTAACATTTTATTTTGGGAAATATAAAAATGATTTCAATCGAAAAATTTCGATAACGAATGCGGCGATTCGGCCCCTGATTAGGTTAGGTCAAAAATGACCAAGTTTAGTAGTCTGTAACTTTTCTTAAAAACATATATAGGGTGTCCCAAAACTCACGTAAGATATGAGTTAAGAGCTGTACGCAGCTTGTTAAGGAATCTTAACAGAAAAATTTCATATATTTCTTAAAGAAAAAAAAGCACAAAAGTACCTTTCATTGCAACGCTAGCAATCAGCTGTTTTCTGTCAATTATTAAGAATTGTGAAATTGAAAACAAATCAATTCTTCGATACTGCTTTATTTGGCCTGCTAAACGCTTTTTAACCTCAGTATCAAAATTACCCATCCGCTTCTTGTTTTTTTTTGCCGAATTTTGTTCGTTTTTTCCCAGGTTTGCAACTGAAAAATAACTTTTATTTTTTTTAGCATATTACATTTTGGTTATGCTTACCTCTCCTGTCAAAATTCCTTTCAGAAAGAACGAAAAATTTGATATTCCTGCTCAAAGCCTGGGTTGCCTAACTTCATTTACGTCAAAAAAAAGTAGTAAAAACAATACTACTTTTTTAAAAAGCTGCGGACTATCAACAGAAATTTTTTGACAGAAAAATTCCTTAACCATTTCTGAAGCGTTTTTTTATATGAAGTTTTTGATTCCTTAGCAAGGTGCGTACAGGCCTTTAAGCAGAAAGTAAAATTTTTTTTAGGTGAGTAGCAAAAATCTACTTAATACCAACTCTATTATAAGGATGTGAAATATATGCAAGTTTCGATTTTCCAAGTCCAAAAAAACTAATATCAACGTATAATACAATATTAACATATGTTTTTAATTTAAGAAAATATGAACATATATCTCAATATTCCAAAAAAACTATAAGGGTTGACTCTTCCTGATTTAATGAAAATAAGAACGCTATTTCTGCTACACAAAATTATATATGTATACACGTGCACCGCTTTACTTGTTCGAAAGATTACTTTTTACGCGTTCAACAAGATCCAATGATATCAGACACTTAAGACACCGAAGCTTAATATCTAAGTGACAGTTCTATATTAATTCAGTTCGGCTTTGGAACATGCTACCCTCCTCCATTCAATTTATAAATGACGTCCAGCAGTTTAAGAAAGAACTGTTTCAATTTCACTCATAATTAATTAAATGTAATTGATTTCGGCTCTCATTTATATTTATATATATATATATAAAATCCTTTACTGAATTTATAAAGAAAGCATACCATGCTTATTTTGGTATCAAACTTGAACAGCAAGATAAATCTTGGGCACCACATGTAGTTTGCAAAACATGTACTGAACATCTACGTCAGTGGACTGATGGGAAAAGGAGGAGTCTGAAATTTGGTGTGCCTATGGTTTGGAGGGAACCAAAAAATCACTATGACGACTGTTATTTCTGTCTAGTGAATATCAGAGGTATCAATAGTAACAAGTAAGAAAATTATAGTCGGTCTAGACCGACTATACGATACCCTATACCATGCGTTTAGAAACCCTATCTCTTAGGCCCAACTAACTGGACATTGAAAATAAGCAAAAACCAAATTTGAGTGGGATTTTTATTAATTTTTTTGGCTGCAGATATGAAAAAGTTCATATCAGATGCTATATCTATAAAGGGACTAGGGCCAAAAATGGACCGATCCTGATCATGTTTGGTAAAGTCTCTTGTATTTTGCAAAAATATGTACAAACAAAATTTGAGAAGAATCAGTGCAATATTTTTGTTTTTTAATAGATTTAAGTGAAGATCGGGAAGCAGCTCCATATGGGGTCAAAGGGATCATTTTTGGACTACTCATTAGTGGATGTAATGAACGCATACAAACCCAATTTGAGTAAGATCTATATGACAATTTGGATCTTATGGCAATTTATGTCGATTTCATATGGGTAATTTGTATGGGGGCTAGGTCTGAACATGGACCGATTCTCACCAATTTCAATAGCGTTCATTCCATGGCCGATAAAAGCTTATATACCAAATTTCATTAAAATATATTCATATTTGCGACCTGCAGTTTGATTACAAGCTTTACATGGACACACAGACGGACGGACGGACGGACATTGTTAAATCAACTCAGAAAGTGATTCTGATTCGATCGGTATAATTAAAGATGGGTCTAGGTCAAATATTTTTGGTTGTTACAAACAGCAGCACAAAGTCATTATACCCAAACCACATAGTGGTATAGGGTATAAAAACCGAAGGAAGTGGACGTATCCTGATTTAGACTCTGCTCGACGGCCCGTCCCTCATTCCGATGAAGTTCCCATGCAAACATTTCATCAGCTACCAGATTTTTCGGAGGATGAAATATCCCACTGCTACACAAATGAAGACAGTGAATATGACGAAAATACATCAAGTCCCCAACGATTTAACCAAAGTGAGTTAAGTGATCTCATCAGGGATCTTAATCTCTCAAAACAATCTTCTGAGTTACTGGCATCCCGGCTAAAAGAAAAAAAATCTACTTGATAAAGGAACACAAATAACGTTCTATCGTAGAAGGGAAGCAGAGTGGGTTACGTTGTATTCTCAGGAAGAAGACCTCGTTTTCTGTCACTATGTTAAAGGTCTCCTAACAAAAACCGGCCTACCCCAGTATGATCCAGATCGTTGGCGTCTGTTTATTGACAGTTCCAAGCGAAGTTTGAAGTGTGTGCTTTTACACAATGGTAACGAATTGGCATCAATACCTATTGCTCACTCTACCCAAATGAAAGAAGAGTACAAGAATATAGCCATAGTCTTGGAAAAGATTAAGTATCACGAACATGGATGGGTCATTTGTGTTGACTTGAAAATTATTAACTTCCTTCTTGGACAGCAAGGTGGATACACAAAATATCCTTGCTTCTTGTGCCTTTGGGATAGCAGAGCTAAACAAGATCACTGGGTAAAAAAAGATTGGCCTGAAAGAGAGAACATGGTTGTTGGAGGAAAAAATGTTGTTAATGAGCCTTTGGTTGATCGGAATAAAATAATCCTGCCTCCACTTCATATAAAACTTGGCTTAATGAAGCAATTTGTTAAAGCTCTAGATAAAGATTCATCATTTTTTAAATTCATATCTACAAAGTTGCAGGTTTAAGCAATGAAAAAATAAAAGCTGGCATATTCGATGGCCCTCAAATCAGACAGTTAATGAAGCACACCAATTTTGTTGAATCTATGAATGAAAACGAGCGAAAAGCATGGACATCATTTGTGTCCGTTGTCGAAAACTGTCTAGGCAACAAGAAGGCTTCAAGCTATAAGGATTTAGTTCAGAACATGCTGACTGCTTTTCGTGAGCTTGGATGCAACATGAGCGTCAAGGTGCATTACTTGCAAAACCATTTGGACCGGTTTCCTGCAAACTTGGGAGACTTGAGTGAAGAGCAAGGTGAACGATTTCACCAGGATATAAGGACAATGGAAGAACGATACCAGGGCAAGTGGGATACTCATATGATGGCAGATTACTGTTGGAATCTGCAAAGAGATTGTCCTAAAAAACCACATTGCAGATTAATCAAAAAACGAAGCTTCTTGGGTCCCAGTACATCAAATAAGCAGTGAAAAATATATTTCTTATTTTTACAAATATATTAATTATATATTATATATTATTATTATAAATATATTAAACTAAATGCTTTTAGACCAACACTGAAGAACAAAATTTTTATTTTTTTTTGATAAAATTGTTGTTTTTTTACAAAACCTTAACGATATATCTGAAACTACTGGGCCAAATTAAAAACAATGTAGGCACGGATTAAAGATAATTTTGTTGACGAATTTCAATTTTTTTTTTAACTGAATATGGTGAACCGTTTTCAAGTTATTCCAATATATGTAGTGGAAGTGCCTTAATTTTGGAAATAACTGTATATCGCGAAAAGTCGAGCTACTAGGCAAAAACCGATTGCAGATTCGTATTCAGGAGGTCGAATTTACTAAAGATCAGTTTAAAAAGTATCGGCACCAAAATGTGTGTATACCTGTATATTTTGTTTCTTTTAAAAAAATTTATTTATTTTTATTTTTTTTTTTTTGTATTTATTTAGTTATTTATTTATATATATTTATACCCTATACCACTATGTGGTTTGGGTATAATGACTTTGTGCTGCTGTTTGTAACACCCAAAAATATTTGACCTAGACCCATCTTTAATTATACCGATCGAATCAGAATCACTTTCTGAGTTGATTTAACAATGTCCGTCCGTCCGTCCGTCCGTCCGTCCGTCCGTCCGTCTGTGTGTCCATGTAAAGCTTGTAATCAAACTGCAGGTCGCAAATATGAATATATTTTGATGAAATTTGGCATATAAGCTTTTATCGGCCATGGGATGAACGCTATTGAAATTGGTGAGAATCGGTCCATGTTCAGACCTAGCCCCCATACAAATTACCCATATGAAATCGACATAAATTGCCATAAGATCCAAATTGTCATATAGATCTTACGCAAATTGGGTTTGTACGCGTTCGTTACATCCACTAATGAGTAGTCCAAAACTGATCCCTTTGACCCCATATAGAGCTGCTTCCCGATCTTCAGTTAAATCTATTAAAAAACAAAAATATTGCACTGATTCTTCTCAAATTTTGTTTGTACATATTTTTGAAAAATACAAGAGACTTTACCAAACATGATCAGGATCGGTCCATTTTTGGACCTAGCCCCTTTATAGATATAGCATCCGATATGAACTTTTTTATATCTGCAGCCAAAAAAATTAATAAAAATCCCACTCAAATTTGGTTTTTGCTTATTTTCTATGTCCAGTTAGTTGGGCCTAAGAGATAGGGTTTCTAAACGCATTATTTATTTTTATTTATTTATTTATTTATTCAGTCTATGGAATCATCCTTACAGACTACTTAAAGTATATGTACATTTATATTATAATTTATATATATAATTAAACATTTAACAAAATTGATATATAACATTTATTTAATTCAGTTGATTTAATGCATTTAAGTGTAATATAATATCTCTTCTCACAATATCCAAACTTTTATTAAAATCAATAAACTGATACAGCATATTAAACTCATCACAAATTCTACGTAGTGGATTAAAATTAGCATAGTTTGTACAATAATATTTGATAGTTAGAAAGTTATAATTTCTTGATGATCGAAAAGGCATATTTATATATATTTTGTTGATAAGAAATTCAGATTTAAGACTACCATTTAACAGTTTTAACAGGAAAGTAACATTTAGCATATGTCTGCGACTTTTCAATGTAGGAAGCTTAATTAGAGCCAGACGATTTTCATAAGATGGCAACCTCATATTAGGATCCCAGCCCAAACCACGAAGACAAAATAACAAAAATTGTTTTTGAACTGATTCAATTTTATTCGAATGTATATGATATTGCGGATCCCAGACTACAGACCCATATTCGAGTATTGGTCTTACCAAGGCAGTAAACAATTGTTTTGTCGTATACGGATCCGAAAACTCTTTAGCCCACCGTTTAATGAATCCAAGTACACCAGTAGCTTTATTTATTGTTAGCGAAATATGACTTCTAAAGTCTAATTTTTTATCCAGAAGTACGCCAAGGTCGTTGAATGAATCAACTAAATCAAGCACAGCATTATTCATGATATACCGACCATTTATTGGAATTGATCTTGTAAAAATCATATATTTGCATTTTTTGACATTTAGGTCCATTAGATTCATATTACACCAAGTAGTTAAACGATCAATATCATTCTGTAAAAGTGATTGTTGATCAAAATTGTTGAGGGTAAAAATTAACTTTACATCGTCTGCATACATTAATGTAGTTGAGTGTTTAATTACAGAAGGAAGATCATTTATAAATAGCGTAAATAAAAGAGGTCCCAAGTGACTACCTTGAGGTACACCAGATAATACTTTTATGTTGTTGGAATACGAGTTACGAAACTTAATACATTGTGTTCTGTCTTTTAAATATGATCCGATCCATTTTATTAGCATTATACCAAAGCCCATACGGTCAAGCTTAAACAACAATAGATCATGATTTACTTTATCGAATGCCTTGCTAAAATCATTATAAATAACATCTGTTTGTTTCATATTAATAAAACCATCATTTACTAAAGTTGTAAGCTCCAAAAGATTTGTTATTGTAGAGCGTGATTTGCAGAATCCATGTTGCGTTGGAGATATGACAGAGGACACATGATGTGACAACGTGTCATATATAAGTTTTTCAAATAGTTTTGGAATAGCACTTAATTTAGCAATACCTCTATAATTCGAAATACCAGCTTTAGATCCAGACTTAAAGAAGGGAATAATAAATGATTGTTTCCAAATGGGAGGAAAGTAACCCAATTTAAGGGATATGTTAAACATATAAGTCAAAGGAATATACAATAAATGTGCGCAGCGCTTCAAAATGCAACTAGGAACACCGTCAGGACCAGCAGCATACGACAATTTTAATTTTGTCAGGGCATTCAGAACTGTATGTTGATTGATGGATGGTATATTAATAATTGAAGATTCCGATATTGTGTATGGATACAGATTATTAAATACTGTCGAAGAATAAGTTGATGCAAAAAAGTCTGCAAACATATTACTTATGGAGTTATCATCTGAAGATTCTAAATCACCGTACTTCATAACCGAAGGAAAGTCCGCAGTACGTCTTTTAGAATTAATAAATTTATAAAATGATTTTGGATTATTTTTTAGATTATTCCTTACTTTAATTAAATAGTTATTATAGGCCAATTGATTAGCAATAATAAATTCCGATCTTGATAACGAGTATTTCATATAGTCTATCAATGTTCCATATTTTCTATAATTTTTGTACATTTTGTTTTTCTTATTTTTAAGTTGAGATAGATGTTTTGTATTCCAAGGAGGACCATTCGATTTATGAGGTAACATTTTAGGTACAGATGCCGAGAAACATTCAAAGAGGTGATGATAAAATGTATGCAAACACAAGTTCAAGTTATCATTGGAACGAGATAACACATTTATCCAGTCAATTTGGAATAGATGGAGTTGTAAATCTTGGTAATTAGTTTTATTAAAGCAAAAGATTTTATCGCTGTGAGTTAACTTTTTTTTATGAAGAGGATAGGAACAAAAGCAAGATATCTCAAGTGTTGGATGGTATATATCTTCCGGATTAGAAATAGGGCTATGCCGCAATATTGAAAAGTCATTAGGTTCATTAACGAAAATAAGGTCCAACAGTCTACCAAATGCATTTGTGACGGAGTTGACTTGGAAAAGACAATTTTCCAATAAACCATGAATAAATGCAGCTGAAGAATCGGAATAATGAGATGGAACTAAATAATTGGTATCAGGATCAGCTTTCCAGGATGTAGACGGCATGTTAAAATCTCCAATTAACATTAATAAATCAGATGGTTTTATATAATTTTGGATTAAATCAACAGCTTTCAGATGATCCTCATAAACAGAAAGCGGAGAGTTAGGCGGAATGTATGAGCAAATAATGTATATGGACCTGTTATTAATTTTAGCTAAAACACATATAATCTCAATATGTAAAAAATCGTTTAAGATAATTTCTTCAGACGAAAATTCGTTTAGTATAGCAACCAATACGCCGCCACCAGACTTTTTTATTACATTATTACACTGATTATTATTTTTATCGGCTTCAATTCTTTCACAACTTTCTCTATCTTTTCTGAAAATTTGATATTTAGGGCAAAAAATCTCAGAGTTACTAACTTTTTTACTGAGCCAGGTCTCCGTAAATATAATAATATGATTATTGAAGCCAAAGCTATTACAATAAATTGACGAAAGTTTTGAATTCATACCTCTAACGTTTTGATACAAGATGTATATTAGTTTTTTGGATTTTGATCAGCGGATTTGGGAAGCCGAGCATTATCTTCTTCTCTATATATAGGGTGTCGTATAGTCGGTCTAGACCGACTATAATTTTCTTACTTGTTTTTCTCTTAATTTTTATTAAATTAACCCATCATTAACCATTTTTTAAAATAATTTTTTATCTATTTGGGTTTTATTTATTAAATTAGTTTTTTTGTTATACCGTGTATTTATATACTGTGTATTTATACATGTACATATTCATAATTACTTTGTAAAAATCCATTGCTTTAATTATGAGATTGTAAATCTTGTTGTAATGGAAAATAATGAAATAAATTAAATTTAAAATTAAATTAGATGATGGAAAAATATCTTTTTTGGTTTTATTGGACCACTCAAATGCATTTTATATAGTACCTACACCACTCAAACTGAAGAAGTTTTTTAACATTCCATCATTAGCAGTTAGCCTCATGTCGGCATATCTCACCAACAGATCCTATTCTGTTGCAAATGGTAGTTCCCCCACAGGGCTCAATCCTTGGACCATTACTTTATTTGATATATGCCAATGATCTTTCACAACAAATTAAATTCTCTAAGATTCAGATGTATGTACGCTGATGACATTCAGCCTTATTTAAGTAGTCCCAAAGATTCAATTATTTCCAAAACTCAGGAACTAAATCATGATCTCAAACAAAATCTAAATTGGGCAACAGCAAATGCTACTTGCTAAAACATATCTTTTACCAATATTACTATATTCATTCGAGGTTTTCACAGGTTTCAACTCTAGGGATAACAGGAAACTAAACGTAACTTTCAACAACATTATTCGTTATATCATTGGATTAAGAAAATTTGATCATGTATCCCAATACTTGTGTTATGTCCTACATGTATCTTTTGACAACTTCATTAAATTCAAAACATATTTCTACATAACATAATTATGACAAACGCTCCAAAATATTTTTTTGGAAGGTTAAGGTTTCCAATATCTTCCTGAGGAAATCGAATAATTAAATTTAAATACCGGGACCATGCCTCTGAATGTGAATTTTTTATTCAAACTATTCGTCTTTGGAACCAACTTCTTAATGTTATCGCAATAAAGTTTAGAAAATTATTACACCAACACTTTACTTGATTTTATTTGTCTAATGTAATTGGTTTTTATTAAATGTTTTTAAATTTGGACTTATACTATTTTAAATATAGATTAAGAGTTAGTGATGTTAGATATGATGAATAACTTATCTGATTCCATTACTGTAATTGTTGTAATGGAAAATCAAATTTAATAAATCAATACAAATAGAAATGGCCTCCACAAATTGCTGGCACATACGCACCCTCTTAACGAATTTTTTCGTGATTTTGTATAAATCGGGTTGAACTTCATTGATGTAGCGTTAAATATCCTCTATCAATGCACGGGTGATTATGGACTTATTGGACCTTTGACTTCAAATAACTCCATAAAAAGAAATCCATGTCGCTCACAATTTAGGCAGAAATAACTCACTGTTTGACTAGACTCATTTTTGAAGAAGTATGGTCCACGGATGCCTCCAGGCCAATATCCACACCCAACAGTGACACGTTGAGGCTGCATTTATGTTTCGACAAACACACGTGGATTATTAAATCCTCAAATGCGGCAATTTCGACGATAGACGAAGCCGCCAAGGTAAAAATATGCTTCATCGCCTAGAATGATTTTATTGTTATTTCAGCATCAACTTGTTGATGTTCATTAATCTGTTCAATGAACTCTCTTCACCGTTTGTGGTCATTGGGTTTCAGTTCTTATATCAATTGAACGATACGGGCGTGAAGGCTCAGATCTTTTGGACTTTAACCAACGCTCTTACTCACTGCTCTGATATTGACATTTGGTCGGCTTATTTTTGGACGACCATTTTGTTTAGCATCACCAATTGATCCGGTCTACCTGATTTTTTTTATTATCTTAAATATATTTACGCTGATCCCTGACTCATTGGCTGACTGACTGAGAGGCTGACTGATTCTGTAACGCTGAAATAATACACACACATAGCACTCCCCACAAAGCTATGTGAAACACACAAACAAAATTTAATCTTTCTCATTTTGTACAAACCCTCACACAATTTTCTCTCTTCTTTGTTACCGACCAGTGCTGTTAATAAAATCTTCTGAAAATCGACAATTTTGGAAACGAAATCGCCAAAATCGTCATTTTAAAATAAGAAATTGTCAAGAAAATTTTACGGCTTATAAAGCTCGAAAAAATATTACAAAAGGGAACAATAAAAATTATTTATATCATTCATATTACGAATATTATTACAGCATTGGTTATTTCTATATATAAAAATGTATTAATGATGAAATTTCATCGAAAAAACTTTAACACAGCAATTAACTAAATAATTTTATTGATTTGTATCTATAGCTGAAACATATAATATAGGTTTAAAGTATCGCCGTAATTAAAATTTAAATCTTAAATACAGATGCTATTCAAGGTTGTTTGCGTATGTAGCAAAAAATATATAAAAAATAAAACACAATTTAATTTTAGGTTTTATAAGTAGAGAAAATAAAATCTCTATTTTATTTGTATATACAAATGTATTACCTTTTTTAAAATATGCACAGCGGATGGTGTTTATGTGTACGAAGGTACCAAAACGATTGATTTATAAGTTAAAAAATAAAAGAGAGAAGGTGACGAGCAATATCTAAGTACCGTTAACGGTTTTACTAGTTAAAATCTATGTAAACACTCCTTTCAACGATGTATAAAAAAAGGAGTTTCATAGATTTTAACCCAGAATTAACCCAAAAATGGCTAATTGACTCAAAGGCGGAAAAGTACAAAGAAAATATTAAATTGTACTTAAACATTGCCGGCCACCTTGCAACTTCAAGGTGTGTTGCAACAATAATACTTTAACAAATAACTTAAGTATCTTAAAATAAGGCATAGTTCAGTTTAAAAATGTGAGCTTGAATTCAATTTTTTTTTTTTTTTTTTTTTTTTTTAACACTTAAATTGGCCAGTAGGGACCTCGACGTAACAATTTTCCATAGGCCAGTAGGGACCCCAATGGAAAATTGATTATAAATAAGTATGAGCCAGTAGGGACTCTACAATTTGAGCCAGTAAGGACTCTACATATGAGCCAGTAAGGACTCTACAATGGAGATGGGCCAGATATGACCCATCCAAAAACGGTGTATTGCGCCATAGCATCCTCATAATCGAGCAGAGCATCTCAAAAAGGTTAGGGAGAGATTCCATATTTCTATGAAACAATAAAAAATTTAAAGAAAATATCGAAGAAAAAGTGTAAATTATTCGGTCAAAATGACCAGTTTGGTTATTGGTCGTTTTACAACCCCATTAGCAGTACGAATATCCGCGACCCTTACGCGACCGTCACTTCCCGGATAAACTTTTATGACCCGGCCTAAACGCCACGATGTTGGAGGTAGATTTTCATGCTTGATAACGACTAAGTCGTTTTCATGTAGATCGCGTTCCGGATATTTCCATTTATAGCGCTTATTTAACGTCATTAAATATTCTTCTTTCCATCGGCGACAAAAAAGTTGAGACAACGCTTTCATTTTTCGAAATCGATTAACAAGACTTATCGGAGATTCATTAATTTCAGGCTCCGGGGGAGCAAGTATTGGTCCACCTATTAAAAAATGACCAGGAGTCAGAGCTACTGGTTCCCGAGGGTTATCCGGCATAGAACAAAGAGGACGTGAATTTAGACAAGCTTCGATTCTTGCGAGAACTGAAGAAAGTTCTTCAAAAGTATATCTAAAAGATTGCGCTTCCTTACGAAAATGGTGTTTAAAACTCTTGACCCCGGCTTCCCAAAGGCCACCCATATGAGGTGCCCCGGCCGGTATAAACCGCCAAGTTAAACCCTGAATACCATAAATAGAACCCACTGCAATCTGACATTCCTTAAGAAATATCTTAAAATCCTTCTCTAATTCACGCGATGCACCTACGAAATTTGTGCCATTATCCGAAAATAAAGTGTAGGGGCAACCTCGTCGAGAAATAAATCTGTGAAAGGCAGATAAAAAAGTAGGCGTCGATAAATCAGACGTTGCCTCTAAATGAATTGCTTTCGTAGAAAAGCAAACAAAAATACAAACGTAGCCCTTCGTTATCCTACAAGCTCTGCCCGTGAAACTTTTGATGTCAAAGGGACCAGCAAAATCAACGCCCGTTGTCATAAATGGTCTAGTAAGAGTAGTTCTTTCAGGGGGCAGAGCCGCCATAATTTGACGACAAGATACTTTACGGTCAATAATACACCGTTTACACCGACCAATGACTCCACGAATTTTCGACTTCAAGCGTGGAACCCAATATTCAATGCGCAGTATTCGCAATATCAACTGATTTCCACCGTGAATGGAAATCATATGAACAAATTCTATTAACAATTGAGTAAATCGACTCGAATAAGGTAAAATAATAGGATATTTCTCCGTATATGAAAGGGATGGTGATTTAACCAAGCGACCATTCAATCTTATCACACCGTCTTTATCGAGAAAGGGATTCAAAGAAATAAGACAACTCTTTGAACTTAACGGTTTTTTGTCTAACAGGCACTTATATTCATCTGCATAGTGATGTTTCTGAGCCACAATGGCTAAATGCAATTTTGTTCTTCTGATTTCATAACCAGCAACGATTTTATCCACATTCATATAACGATTTGACCTATGAGCTGGATGACTATTGTAAAAGAACCTCAAAATATATGAGATTATCCGAAGAGCTCGATCAAGACGAGAGTAATTATTCAAAATATCCACATATATATCTTCTCCCTTAACGTCCGTAAAGAAGGAAGCATGAGTTTTGACAACCCGACCCTCAATGTCAGTGTCAAGATAACTTAGATCCGTTATATTCCAGTGCACCTTATCTTGACCCAGCCATCTTGGACCATGCCACCAAAGCTCATTATTTTCCAGCTCAGTGGGAGAAGTACCACGACTACCTAAATCTGCAGGATTTTCCTCAGAACGTACATGATACCAATTATGGTTTCCTACATTTTCTTGAATGCGGCATACTCTGTTCGCTACAAATGTGGTCCAGGAACACGGCGTTTTCCTTAACCAAGAAAGGACTATCGTCGAATCAGTCCAACAGTAAATTTGATCAATTTTTATATCAATTTCACCTATTACCGTCTTCAAAAGTTCAGAGGCTAACACCGCCTCGCACAGTTCCAAACGAGGTAGAGAAATTGATTTGATGGGGGCTACTTTGGTTTTCGATGAAAGTAGGTGAGTATGAATTTCGCCGTTAGAGGCCTGAATTCGAATATAAATCACCCCCGCGTATGCCTTTTCCGAGGCATCAGAAAAAACATGAAGCTCAACAGAATTTCCCGGCGAATAATTAACCCATCTTGGAATACGAATAGTATTTACCTCATGATAAGAAGTTACAAATCTTTCCCATTCAACTTCCGTCGAAATTGGAAGCATATCATCCCAATTTATATTATCAAGCCAAATTTCCTGCATGATAATTTTAGCAACCACAATGACAGGACCTAACCAACCTACAGGATCAAACAATTTCGCGATAGTCGATAAGACTTCCCTCTTAGTATACCCAGATTTTAATGAAATAGGAGTCACACTAAAATAAAACGAGTCCAACTGAGCGTTCCACTGAATTCCTAAAGTCTTTGAAGTACTCGATTCTATAAAGGTCAATAATTTAGCGTCAACTAAATGGTCCAAAGGTATGTCTTTCAAAATACTCCGTTCGTTTGAAGTCCATTTTCTTAGCTGAAACTTAGCAGAGGCCAAAGCAGCGACGAGTTGATCACGAGCCATTAATGCAGTCGAAATTTCATGAGTCCCTGTCAAAACGTCGTCAACGTACATGCACTTTCGTAGAATATGTGCTGCGAGAGGGAACTCAGCCTCAGAATCGTCAGCGAGTTGTAATAACGTCCTAATGGCAAGGTATGGAGCGCAGTTAACGCCAAAAGTCACTGTCTGTAATTCATAGTCCCTTACGGTCTCCGTCGGAGAATCCCTAAACAAAATTCGTTGAAAAGGGGTATGCGACGGATCAACCCGAATCTGCCTATACATTTGAGTAATATCACAATTGAAGACGAATTTAAACAGACGCCACCTAAGAATAAGTAGAACTAAGTCTGCTTGTAAGGTAGGTCCTACGTAAAGGCAATCGTTTAAACTAATTCCATTAGAAGTTCTATTTGAAGCGTTGAAAATAACTCTCAATTTAGTTGTCTTACGTTCTAGTTTTACCACCGGATGATGAGGTAAATAACAAAAAGAGGTAGGAGATGAATAATTTGGTAATACCGGTCTCATATGTCCTATGTCCAAATACTCCCTAACGACGTCATCGTACATCTCCTTAATTTCAGGTCTACGCATTAAAGATGATTCGGTCCTAAGATATTGTCCCATAACATCAGGTCTTGAAGTCCCTAAAGAAAATTTTTCAGGAAATTCAGGCTTAAATGGGAGAGTCACTACATATCGACCATCAGATTCGCGACGAGTAGTCGCTTTATAATTTTCCTCACAAAATTTGTCAAATGGAGACAGAATTTTTCTTTTAGGAGTTTCCTCAAGTTCCCAGAATCTCAAAAGATTTTTGTTAAGGCAATCTTCCTCTGAAAATTCGACATTCGTAGAATATACCTGAACTTGAGGTTGTACAACTGGACCAGTAATAATCCAGCCAAAAATAGTGTTCTGAGCTAGTAAAGAGCCCAAAATATTGCGACGGATTTCTCCCAACAGAATTCTTGGATATAAATCCGCGCCAAGCAAAAGATCAACAGGTCGACTGTCATCAAAATTAATATCGGCCAAACGAAGGTTTGGCAAATTTTCCTTTAAATACGAGTGGACTGTAAATGATGGTAAATTACCCGAAATATTTGGCAAAACAAGTGCCAATGTTTCCAATACAAGGGATGAATCGAGGGTGGAGCCAATTTTTAATGAACAAAGTTTTCTAGACATTGCCGTAACTGCCTGATTAACTCCTGAAATTTGAGCATTCGTCGAATGCGTCGAAATTTTCAGGCGATTTTGCAAACGTTCAGAAATGAACGATGCTTCAGAAGCAGGGTCAATAAGGGCCCGGGCTGGGTACGTAGTACCCTGATGAATAAGATTCACCATAGCCGTCCCTAAAAGTACAGTCCTACTTTGTGCTGTATGAAATACTTGACGATTTGTAGGAGCTGTGGCATGATTGGCATTCGAAGATGATGCGATTGCAGGTACGGAGTTTGAAACTCGAGAAACAGAAACCGAACTAACACCCGAATTCGACCGATTAGTATCCCTAGAAACTTCAGAAGATGGTAACTCACGGTGTAACATAGTATGATGTCTCTTGTTACAAATGGAGCAATTATACGAACTGCTACAATTTTTAGCTTCATGTGTCCTTGCAAGACAATTGACACAACAGTGAAACTTTTTTACCGTAGAAAATCGATCCGCAACAGATAAACTTTTGAATCGATGACAAGAACGTAAAAAGTGAACTTGATTCTTACAAAGAACACAAGAAGCACTTGAAGTTGAAGCAGCATTGGTATGATGCGCTTTGATTTTAGGTTCAGAAAGCCGTTTAGCAGATTCTGAACCCCTAAGATCACGTAAACAATCTAAAGTTTGAACTCTTCCTGTCAGAAAGAGGTCCAAATCCTTCCAGAGTGACAAAGCTGATTTGTCCTTTATACTCTGTTCCCACAGGCTAACAGTTTGCGAAGGTAACCGTTGAATACAAAGAAATACAATAATAGGATCCCAGCTGTGCGTCGAAATATTATAAATTGACATAGCCGTAAGGCAACCGTTTATTCCGCGTTGTAAAGTTTTTAATCCCGACGAGGTTTCCTTATCAAGAAAGGGAAGGCTAAATAGCGATTTTAACTGGTTATTAACCAGCATACGCGGATTATCATATGCGTCCCTCAAGTTGCGCCACGCAACATCAAAACCTTGATTAGTGAGAGGGCATTTCGAAACAATTTCCCGAGCTTCGCCACTAGTTTTCCGAACTAGATGGCATAGTCGCTCAATATTGCTAAGTCGAGAGTTATTGATATAAACCGCTGTAAAAAGATCCCTAAAAGTGGGCCAAGAAATGTAATCGCCCTCAAAAACGTCGGTATCGCATGGCGGAAGCGTTAAATTATGACAAAAGTTGTCAGCTGAATTGAGGTTTACGCTAGAAGACTGAGACTGCTCTTTCGGTGTCGCGTTGGATTTAAAATGATGTAATCGTTCATTAATCCTAGATAAACAATTAACGTACGCGTTAAAAGTGGCTTCATATTTCGATTCAGCCGCGTCAAAATCCGCTGGTTCCGCGTCATCCGAAATTTCTAAATATGATAAACAAGTACGATATGTCGATTTTACTTGTTCCCAAAGCAAGTCCAATTCTTTTCCACGAATTTCAAGATTAAATACCGAATGTAACTCCTCACGAATATCGTTGAATTTCGCTTCAAATTTAATGAGCGTATCCGAATCGCGAATAAAAATATCAAGTGCAGTTCCCGGCATTTTGGTTCGAATTTATTTTAAAATAAGTTAATTTAATTTAAATAACAATATAAAAATTCGTTAAAAAAAATCCGAAAAAATAATAATATATTATAAGCTAATAATATAAAACTATATTAAAAAAATTTTATTTTCTTAATATGTGGTATTATTTTAACAAATTAGAAGCAAAACCAAAATTTGCAAAAAAAAACATTAATAAAAAACACACTGGATATGTCGCGACTAAAACGGACAGTAGGGTGACTAACAATGTTATAGAAAAAACAAACCAACACAATGCGTGTGCGTATAGATTAGTGTGAAGAGAAATGAACACACTCTTGAGCATAAACACAAAAAAAAACCAACGCGTGAACGTATAGAGAAATAAAAACTATTCAGCTTAAGCAGTTTAAACACGAAAAAAAAACGTTCGCGTGAGCGTATATGTATAACACAAAGGAAAAAAAAAAACCGATTTAGTTATGTTTAAATGTAAATCTGTTTAAATTATTATTATTTGCACTAAACACTTTTTTTAAAAATCCCGACTGCTTTTTCTCTTTCCTTCGAATAAAACAAACACGATATGATTATTTATATTATTACTTACACTAAACACTTTTTAAAAATCCCGACGGCTTTTTCTTTTTATTTTCGATTAAAACAAACACGATATAATTAATATCACCGTCCACGTAAAGAATATTAACGTAACGCGTAGGGTTGTAAAACGAAAAGTACGAAAAAAAATAGTATTTTAATAATGGACTTTTTTATTTTTAAATTAATTTTATTATACACTTTTTAAATTTTAAATTTTTTGATTTGCTCACACATAAAAAAAAACTGAACTATACGCACCTTTAGTTTAAATTTGATGTAAATTGTAGTTGCAGCGAAGGGTTGTTTTTGCAGGTTCTTGCTGGTGTTGACAAGATGAAGGCTGTGGGAATGTTGAAATTAATAATTTTTAAAAATTTTCCAAATTTTTCCTCAGGATCCGGTTCGCAGGACCAAATGTTTGCGTATGTAGCAAAAAATATATAAAAAATAAAACACAATTTAATTTTAGGTTTTATAAGTAGAGAAAATAAAATCTCTATTTTATTTGTATATACAAATGTATTACCTTTTTTAAAATATGCACAGCGGATGGTGTTTATGTGTACGAAGGTACCAAAACGATTGATTTATAAGTTAAAAAATAAAAGAGAGAAGGTGACGAGCAATATCTAAGTACCGTTAACGGTTTTACTAGTTAAAATCTATGTAAACACTCCTTTCAACGATGTATAAAAAAAGGAGTTTCATAGATTTTAACCCAGAATTAACCCAAAAATGGCTAATTGACTCAAAGGCGGAAAAGTACAAAGAAAATATTAAATTGTACTTAAACAAAGGTATTTCCGTTTTGAGACGACTTGTCCCAGAATTAAATCTATACATATTTTGTAATTTACATTTACACTGAACAAAAACTATCAATTTTCGATAAACAACCCATTAACTGTTAACCCTTAAAATCGTAATTTTTATAATACTGAAAATTTTAAATCTTCAATCATCATTTTAACAAATTTAACAAATTGAAAAATCGTCGAAATTACAATGTGTTGTCAAAATTGGCAGCACTGCTAACGACAAATGCATCAAAAAAAAAAAACTAATATCTATTCAAATTCTTCTTTAAATTCCCTTTGTTGGTCAATGAAACAATTCTGCAAAAATAAGTAATGAATGAAATTTTAAACATTTTTATTTTTCTAATTTAACGTCGTCCGATATGCATACATACATACTTCTTTTATCAAACTAAACTTTTCCGTTTGTCTGTTTTGTTTTTCATCTCAAAATTGTTTTGTATTGCTAGGAGTGCTTTCGCTCAGCCTCTGTGATGGCCAGCACTTATCAAAGAGTATGCTTTTTTGATAAATATTTGAGAAGAAAGAGATCTTCAATGTGGATTTTGTTGTTGTCCAACGTATGATTTCGTTTAAAGCTCTGTATTGAAAAGCACTTGAAAAAATAGTGAAATATTAAGTTTAAAATTTAAATTATTCTAATTTTGCATAATTAAATTACATTGTAATTTCAGAAGAGTGGTGAGAAAAAAATTTTTTTTTCACTCATAATAATTTTTGTATGATTTGCTTTCAAAAAAATTTAGACAAACATAAATTACGTAAATAGGTAAATTTAAGATTTTAATTTGAATAATTTATTGAAATTTTCATGGAAGAATTAAGGGCGATTTGGAATAATAATTTTGTTTTTTAAGTAAAACCAATACGCCCTTATTTTATTTATTATACCTTGTGCTGCTGTTTGTAACAACCCATCTTTAATTACACCCAACTTTAATTATACCGATCGAATCAGAATCACTATCCAATTCGATTTAACGATGTCCGTCCGTCCGTCCGTCCGTCTGTGTGTCAATGTAAACCTTGTAATCAAACTGCAGGTCGCAAATATGAATATATTTTGATGAAATTTGGTATTTGCTCTTTTATCCACAATGGGATGAACGCTATTGAAATTGGTGAGAATCGGTCCATGTTCAGACCTAGCCCCGATACATGTTCAGACCTAGCCCCCCCACTATGAAATCAACATATATTGCCATAAGATCCAAATTATCACACAAATCTTAGTCAAATTGGGTTTGTATGTATATATTACATCCATTAATCAGTAGTCCAAAAATGATCCCTATTGGGTAACTCTTAGTCATAGGCCCCATGTAGAGCTGCTTCCCGATCTTCACTTAAATCTATCAAAAAACAAAAATATTGCACTGATTCTTCTCAAATTTTGTTTGTATATATTTTTGCAAAATACAAGAGACTTTACCAAACATGGTCAGGATCGGTCCTTTTTTGGGCCTGGTCCCATATAGGTATAGCATCCGATATGAACTTTTTCATATCTGCAGCCGAAAAAATTAATAAAAATCCCACTAAAATTTGGTTTATGCTTATTTTCTATATCCAGTTAGTTGGGCCTAAGAGATAGGGTCTCTAAACGCATGGTATAGGGTATCATATAGTCGATCTCTATAATTTTCTTACTTGTTTTTTTTTTTTTGATTTATAGAAAACTGGAAAAAAAGTTTGCTTTTTACAGTTTACATTTACGATGACATATGAAATATTTTTTTCTCTTATTTGTAGGTGTATTGGTGTTTGCACTTCCTTAAGGGGTGGTAGGTTCTAAAAGTAATTTTTCACTTCAAAGTGCTGCAAAAAAAAAAAATTGAAAAAAACTCTTCGTCACTACCTCAGGAAACATGTCACCTTTTAAACGCGTTTCGATTTTTTTATTTCACATGATCCGGTAACGAGTTATGATGTTCACCGCAAAACAACAACGCGTCCGGAGATTCGCTGTAACGGACTTATTTATTAAAATTTTTAATTGAAAATTTTTTCAAAGATTCTTCAAATGTTATGCTATAACATGTATATGAAATAAATAATCCAACATTATTCGTGTCTTCAAAAAAAAAAATTATGAAAATACGACTTTTTTAGCTTTTAAACCCCCCCCTTAAGAAACTTTTAGGAACCTTACTCTAAAACGTTTTTTTTATGCTATTCAATTTGCTCTACAATAAAATGGAGTTTGGTTATAACGAACTCGGCGGGACCGGCGAAATTAGTTCGTTATAGACTAAGTTCGTTACAATGGTAGTATTTTTTTGTTTTGTCTTAATTAGACTAAAATTACCGGGTTTCTATCAAAATAAAATATTTTTTTAAAATCATATAATATGAAAAACTCCATATGTATAGAAGCAGAAAGTATAAAGCAAAGGTTGGCTACTGGCAAACTTTTGCGAAAATATACATAAAAGGACCTTTTACAAAACTTCATTTGAGAATCGATGTTTTTGTTTTGTATTTTTTAAAACTGTTTTTCGATTTTTTTTTTTTTTTTAAGAAATTTCAAAAACATTAAAATTAATTTTTTAAAAATATATAAAATATAGGAAGATTCAGAAATGAAAAAAAAAAAAATTTTTCTTAAAGTTAAAATAAACGGGCGCCTTTTATAGTTGAGGAAGTTAGATGAATATTCCGACTATATTTTGTACGAAAAAAAAGTTTAATTCCCACCATTTCTGAAGATATTGCTTTAAATGTCCAGAAAAATGAAACTGTTAATACGTCGAAAAATCTAGAGTTAACTTTCAATAGTGATTTGATATGGACTGATCATATAAATTCACTGGTTGGTCAAACTTATGCAAAACTATAAGCTGTGTGGTCCACACAGTATTTCGCCTCTTTAAGAATAAAGGCCTTACTTCCCAAGACGTATCTGATTCCTTCCCTGATGTATGGGTGTGAGCTATTTGGAAGCTGTGATGCAGTTAGTAATAGGAAACAAAATGTCTTGTTTAATAATGTTATAAGATATGTGTATGGATTGAGAAGATTTGATCATGTTTCCTCTGTTTCCAGTAATCTTTACGGGGTCTCTCTTGATAATCCGTAGAAAAATCGCAATCTTACATTTTTGCATAAATTAATAAACAGACAAACACCCAAATATATATTTGAGAAAATGCGTTCTTTCCAATCGCCAAGAAACCGAAATATTGTAATTCCAAGACATCAATGCCTAGTATCTGAATGGCAGTTTTATGTACATGCTGCTCGTCTTTGGAACAATATTCCACTAAGTCAACAACAAAACAGCAATGCTAAAAGTTTCAAAACTTTTTTATTTGACTTTTTTAAATATTCTATTTTTTTTTTATCAATATTATTATATTATACTAAAAATGTTATGATAATAATTAATTATATTGTAAAGTGTTTTCTTTGTAACGCAATACATTCCTGTACTTTAAATATAAGACTCTATCTTGTTGTACAGGAAATGGAATTAAATAAATACAAATAAATAAATAAATAAAGTTGAAAATGTATAGTGAGAAACGGCAATTTAAAATTTTTGAAATATGAGTAGGACTGGTTGGGATATATTTACAGGAGTCCATTAAAGACATAATGATAAAATAACTTTTTTGGATGCTCTTCTTTATAGCTGGGTGATTAAGATCATGTCCTAAGTTGTAACAGTCATTCGCTTTAAAGCCGTTAAGTTTCTAAAATTTAATTTAATGCTTTAAGTGATGACGAAGAAATTCAGTCACTGAACTACTACGTTAAATAAAATTAATTTGATTTAATTTAAATTCGAATTCTAGTTTCACAAGTTTTGTTAGTTGTTATTGAGGTCAGACTGTTAGCAAATAATTCTCATTGAGTTTAGTCTGTTAGGCGTTTATATTAAATTTATAATATATCTCTTCCTATTCTTAATAGTTAATTAAACAAATGAAATAAGATATTACATTCATTTGAAGCTCTGCTTTGGCATGAATGCGGTAAGTGTTGGTCCATTTTATTGCTGTCATATCGTGGTGTCACTCGATTCTATGACGCTTGTTTAGGTTAGTCATAAAATTAAAAATTTTACGATTTCTTTATGATTTGACATATTTACTGGTAATGACAACAAATGTAAACATCAACTCCCGCCAAAATAAGAATTCATAGCCAAGAAACAAAAGAACTTTAATCCTCAAAATAAAGAAAACCTTAGAGAAATTCTGGAAATCGATGTAATTTTATGTAATATCTAGATATGTAGGTATGTATGTAATTATATATTTATGTTTACCTGTTTACGACCAAAAGGTGTCATTTGTGCTGTTACACCATGTCAAAAGGTTATGTCAATTTTATGTGAGCGACTCCTGTCACTCAAACACACTGCTTTAAAAGAAACAGAAAACAGTAATATTCTTGATGGTCATAAAATATCAAATACCCATGAATGTCAACGAAATTTTTACTACATTTTAATTGTATTGAATTGTTTTGTTTGTGTATGGTTGCTTGGTTTCCTCGCTTGTCCGCCTTTGTGTTATTAGTCAAACCGCCCGCCAGCCAGCCAGCCAGCTAGCCAGTCAGCTTGTAAATTATACAAATATAAATGTGGATTTGTGGAAATAATCATAAAATAAAATTTTATGACATTAAGTGTTTTAACATTAAAGAATTCAGTCCCACTGGTGACTCAAGCTGAAGAAAAAAGAAGAAGTGACATTTTATGTTTTTCGTATATTAAAATTATTGTCAATCCCGCTGTTTTTACGTGGAAATCGCTTAAAAGCAGTTGTTTTCTTTTAGTATTTCTCTTTTTTTTTTTTGTTACGCTGTCGTTTTAACTGTCGTTTAGTTTTCTCATTTAGGTGGTTCTTCAATATTTCTGCAGATGCGTTTCATGTTTGACTTTAATGAATTTTTAGTTACTGGGGCGTTCTATTTAGTGCATTTCATTAATCCATGTGATTAGTCATTAAAAAAACCAAACGCATAAAAACTGGTATTTTCATTAGAGTTTTATTCGCATTGGACATGTTATAGAAAATAAAAGGTTTTTCATCTTTCATCTTTCATCTTTTAGTGTTTTCACTTTAAAGCTGAAATTGGTTTTTATGATTATTTCACCAACCATATTGTTTTATTAGCTTAAGTGCGAATGATATCCTATAGCCTGTAAGTTGTTATTGACTTCCTACAGAGTGTTCGGTAAATTTATTTTTAATGCAGATAGTTTTAATTGAATTTATTTAAAACTTTTAATAAAATAAAATATTTATTTTATTGTTTATCTATAAAATTGGGATATATGTATTTATATATGTATGCACTGACTAGCGGCATATCAATGTTGGTTACAGCGTTTCTGTTTGTTTTCTAACAAGCATACAGCATTACTACAGATAGCCGTATTATTAAAACTAGCAGAGCCCAGCCCTCGAAATTCGAGTCCAAATTCTAAGAAATTTTATTTTTTCATTCAATTTCTTTCTTTCAATGTTTTTTTAATCTATTTAAATCATCAATTAATTACTTCATTATAAATATTTGTTGAACACACAGATATAAGAGTCTAAAGGTATTTGAACCACCCTGTATGCCTAAACGTATGCTAATTTTAGGCAATTCACAATTCAACACATGGCCTGTGATATGCAATTATTATAATGAAATTCGATTGTGTTATTGTCGTTATTGGTTTATGTCCAAAATTATTTTTTAATTCAACACAGGGCTTTTCATATAAAATTGTTGGAAATACATTAACAAATTTAATAAATACACACACAGCATTTTAGTTATGTATATGTTAGTAGCAACTTTAAATGAGCATTACTCAAAAAATATGTTCCAGAAGGTGGAAGTTTGTAAATATGGTGGACAGCTAAAAGGAAATACCTTTCAAATGGGAGCTGTTTTGTGGAAATAGGATTAAAACTGTCAAAGTTACATCGATCACAAGAAATCGGCTTGCCTATTATATTATTGAAATACAATTTCTACCTTCATATAGCTCAAGTTAATCCGCTGAATTAATAGCAATGCATGAAGCTATAACTTAGGTCAAGGGGAGAAATGGAAGCTTGCCTTATGTTCAAACTCCCTTTGCCTTCTATAATTATAAAAATTTCTAATAGTGAGTACTATACCTCTAATATCTGAAACATATTAAGCAACATTTTCGAAATATAACTCTGATATGGGTGCCATAGCCAAATACTAGGAAGTGAATTTCAAGACGGTGCACAGTGGCCAATTTGGCTTCGCTAGCGGCATTTTATTCATAGCTTCCAAAGTAAAGAAGATATCTTCAAAAAATTTTTTTTCTCAATTCGGAAAAAAATCAAACAATTTTTGGAAAAAAAAATTAATTTTTTTTTTTTAATTTTTAATTTTTTTTTTAATTTTAAATTTTTTATTTTTAATTTTTTTTTAATTTTTTATTTTGTTTTTAATTCAATAAAAATTTTCCACCATATATTCATATATAAAATAAGGAAAAAATTGTCAATTCAAAGAGAAACCATATTATAAAAGAAATATTGATCAGATTCTTCAGTATCAGATTCAGAGAAATCATCTTCAAAATGATGCATTATAAGCAAGCTTTTAACTTCCTTATCGAAACTAATATTTCTGGAATAGGAAATTGATGAGCCGTTGGACAATGAAAATATTAAGGGATCAAAAGAAACAAAAAGAGCGTTAATTATATCTTCCATTGTATTTTTCCTGCAATTCTTTCTGGTATTATTTTCACGGATGTTCCGATAATCTTTATTTCTGGCTTCAAGCGCTTCCTCGGACATCATACCAATTGGAAGCGAAAAATGATTGATTATGTCTGCTCCATGAATTAAAATTCTGTGAACAGACGAGGGCATGCAAAACCAAGGGTATAAACTAACAAAAATTTCGGCAGTTTCCATTGCGTAAAGTCTGAATGCCTCCGTGTTTATATCATATCCACATGCAAGTGCTCGTAAGACGACGCTGAATCGATATATTAAATTTTCGTTAACTCCAGTTATACGAGCGGCTAAATCTGGTTGTTGAAAGAACCTTCTTGCCGTATTTCCGTTGTTGGTATTTCCAGTAACAGCCATTGGTATGTCGACCAACAAATGCATTTCTTCTCGTAGCTTCTGCTGTATATTTGTTTTATTTTGTCCAACAATATCCTTGTCAGCACCACGAGTTTGCCACTTTTTTATTGGTATTCTATAGGATATGTGCAAAATAGATTCAAAAAACCTTATCCAGGCGTGGAGACTGGATAGCCCATATTGAAAGAGGTTCACTTTAATTGGAAAGCTCTTCACCAAATTTAAGTCATTCATTTTTTTCGGTGTTGCGTTGCAGATTCCGCATACTTGCGAAGAAGATTCTGAAATGACGCTGAAAGTTTTACCATCAAGCATGGTCATGTGAAATTGGTGATAAATAATCAATGAGTTTACGTATGTTGGTACAATATTTAATATTTGGCTCTTAATATTTTCAATTTCCCTGTGACTCAGGTCCGCCGTTCCCTTATCGCAAAGTATTTTGATTGGTCGACAGTATCGTGTAGAAGAAGGTCGATTGTTTTTCCATAAATCTGTCGGTCCGTTCTGCACTTGCAGTGATACAATACAAATTGAAAATAAATATTGGTCTCTCATGTTTCCTTCGCAGTCGTTAAATTTTTGCCTATATGTGGAATGGCCGCTGCTGCCATCACAACCCCATTTGTAGACAGCAGTTAAATGGGTGTTATTATTACTTGTAGATGGGATTTCAAAACTTTCAGGGTGTGCTTCCGTGATCCTATTTATTGTATGGTCCACAAGACTTTGTAGTGGCACTTCAGCATAATAATCAGTGACTGTAATGTCGTAGCATGGATATATATCGGCGTTTTGGTTTCTTGCTGATTTCTTGTTCAAGTTCCAAGTGTATCTGGTATGTCCAAGATCTACAAATAGCGCAAGCGCTTTATCGTCCGAAAATTTTGATGGAAGGGGCTTTGGTTTGTTTATATTTTTTATTACCTTTCCGCTAAACTCCTCATCGCCTTCGTCTGGCGTTCGACTTACCCATGAATCATCAACCTTATTGCAACTGCAACATACACTTCCCAACACAATCATAACCTTTTATAACACCGATCGACTCAGAATAATATTTTTAATCGATTCAGCAACTTCGACTACGATAAATAAATGTGTCACAAACTTCCAAGTTTCCTTCGACTTCAACATTTCATCGGCAAGATTTTCGGGTGTGAATACAACTTCGATCTTATCATCTATAATATTAATAGGCAAGGCGATTGCTTGTAACAAATGTATTTACAAACCGATTTTGACAAAAAATACCCATTTGAAAAGTATTTCTTTTTAGCTGTCCACGAGATTCACAGATTTTTACCGTCTGGAACATTTTTTTGAGTAATTCTCATTTAAAGGTGCTACTAACACATACATAAAACACATACGGTAGTATGTTTATTATAAATACCAAAAGCCCTGTATTGAATTGTAAATTGGCTAAAATTATTTAGCATACCTTTAGGCTGCTTTAAATGTATTTATTAACAAGCCCATTTATATGTGTTCAACAAAAATTTATAATGAAATTAATGAATTTGATTTAAAAAGTGTTGAATTAAGAATAGGCCAAAATTGATTACCGTTCCCTTAGGCTCTTATAAAATTATTTGTTAAATGAAAAAAAAAAAATTTCTAGAATTTGCACTCGAATTTCAAGGGCTGGGCTCTGCTAGTTTATATTAATGCGCTGAGCATGGCATTTGACGAAACTAAAAAGAATATGTTTTGCATTATCTTTTTCTGCTCCGCATGCTTGGCATTTGACTACTACTTTATATTTAAGGCGTTTTAGGTAGCTATTTAGGCAACCATGTTCTGTCATTTGCTGCGTCAGATAGTAGTACATCTTACCGTGTCTTATCTCCACCCATTTGGTAAAGTTCGGTCCATCTATCATTATCGTCTCTTTCCCATTATCGTCTCTTTCTTACCATTTTCTCAATAACGATTCTCGTGCTTCTCTTTTAACATTATTATACAATGTAGTATCTCTTGAATCCATTTGTGACTTGTGCCAGATTTCAGCTCGATCCACCTTAAAGCACTTATTCGTTGATAGATTAATAGTATTTCAGTTGTATATTTCCGTTTTATTGAACTTACAAAAGATGCAGCGGCAGACAATATTTGCGAATGTATAACACTATTTAGTTATAAGTCTTCTAGTGGTATCCCTCGGTCCTCTTATGTTGTACATTATCTCAGTTAATGCAGATTCAGTTCTCAGCGTCTTATCATATACTATATCCCCGTATTATTTGAATTTCAATTTGTCATCCAACAGTATACCCAAGTATCGTAATTTACGACCGAAATTTACGCTATTATTCCTTATTTTAAGTAATCTGTGACCAATATTGTGTCCATTTTAGCAGAGACCAAGTTCAGACCATATTCACCCATCCATCTGACACACTGGCTGAGACTATCGTCCGTCGAGATCTCTACCATCACCGGTACAGTGTGTGACACGACCAAGGCAATATCATCATCATAACCGATTATCTTCGCTCCGTTTTGTAAACTCAAGCTGAGTAGGCCGTCGTACGTTACACAAAAAGGTTCCTAGCACTGAGGACTGTGGCACACCTGCTGAAACAACATATTCCTTCATTCAGACATCAGATTGATACGTGAGGATTCGCCTGCATAAATAATCTACCATGAGAGCATCAAGTACTGCCTTCCATTTCACTGTATTAAAAGCATTTACTACGCCTAAGGTAATAATGACACAAAAACCTTTTGTGTTTCTAGCTGTTTTTGCAATGTCCACAACTTCTTTTAGGGCATGTATGGTGCTTCTTTCCCTTTAGAAGCCACATTGTCTAGGAGATAGTCCTCTAAGTTTTTCAATATCGTTTTGTAGTTTGCCTAGAAAGAGGCTCTCAAATAATTAACCCAATGTGCTTAGCATAAACGAAAAAGTGTTTTCCAGTCTCTGGGGAAAACGTTTTTTAGAAACATAAATTTTATATGTTTAATAGAAATTCTGGCCATAGTTATCTTGGCCTAGAGCTTTTACCTGTCTTAAGTTTACGGCATGCCATATTCAATTCATCAGTGTTAAATGGTATAAAACTATCAGCATTTGGGAGGTTGTCTTTATGATTTAGTCCTTGTTTATCTAAATCGAAAAGCATTTTCAGGATTTCGGCTGTTCAAGATGGTTCTCTGATACGAGGTATGGTTTTTTTTGCATCAGTCTTCTTCATAACTATTTTATAAGAATTTTCCCATGGCTCTGAGTCAATCAACTTTTTATGTTTGCTATGTTTGATAGCCCTTCTTAATATTTTCCTCGCCTTTCAATATTCCTCTTCGAGCGAAGTTTCATAGTAATTTCTTGTCGTGTTTCTACATGCAATATCCGTAGTACAACAGAACACCGGTGTTTTACTTCGACTTTATTCCCTTACCCTTTGCATACTGGCATCACAGCACTTTCTGATTATGTCAGTTATAAAGCTTACGGAATTCTTCAAATCCGTGATTTGTACCATATATGCCTGTTGGACTCATTGCAGAGCCCCAGGGAATTTTTCGGCATCCAACTTCCTTACATTTCACCATGGAAGATTGAGATCTACTGGCTCTAATACTCTATTCCTATCTATATTGAACGTTATGTACTGGTGATCACTAAGTATAAAATCTTCAAGTACCTTCCAGTATGTACCCTCGATTTAAAGATTCGCGTTACCAAAAATTATAACAATAATACTGGTCCTTTCTCAAAAAAGTTGTACATATCGTATAGCCTCTAAAACTGGCCTATTATCAAGAAATAGTGTTCGTTACTTTATAACAACTTGAACCATTTTCTAACTAAATAATCTAACCCATAAAAAAAAGTTTTTATTAAAACTCTTTCTTTCCTTATGCATACCTTGAAATTAATTTTTGGCCACAACAAGTCTATGCACAAAGTTTCAGATCGATCGGATGAGGGGAAGTCTCTCCGTGACTGTGCGTGACTTTGCGTGACTGCGCGTGACTATGTCGAAGTTAATCTGTCTTTACAGAAAGTATATCGACCAAGTTTTAGAACGATCGAATAAGGGGAAATGATATTAAGATCACTCCTGACGGTGCGTGACTATGCGTGACTAAGTAAAAGTTATTTTTTTTGAACGCAAGTGTATAGATCAAGTTTCAGATCGATCGGATGAGGGGAAATGATATTTATATCACTCCGTGACTGTGCGTGACCATGCGTGACTGTGCTTGACTAAGTCAAAGTTAATCTTTTTTCACAGCAAGTGTATGGACCAAGTTTCAGATCGATGGGATGAAGGAAAATGACATTTAGATCACTCCGTGACTGCGCGTGACCACGTGTGACTCTGCGCGACTACTCCAAATTAATCTGCAGTCACAACAAGACTATGGGCCAAGTATCAGATCAATTGGATAAGGGGGAATGGGGTTGATCCACGACAGACAGACAGACAGATAGGATGAGTTAAAAGAAAGAGTTTAAAAATAGAAAATTTGTATTGGTATGTTTTCTATATACATTTTTCAGAAGCCTATCAGACAGTTTTTCATGTTGTTGACAATTTTCAAATGCAAATAATAAAGGGTCCGCCATCTAACGTTTTTTTTTTCAACTAATGCTTATTTCGTGAATGGTAACACTTAGCTCATGTTTGATTTGACAGATAATTAGTTTTATCCTTCCGCTGAACGAATATGGTTGTGTATACGCTTGAACAATGCTGGGAAATATTGGGACATTACTTTGAAAATCATGGTAATGTTGCAGAATGTGTGCGAAAATTGCGTACGGATTTTGGAAGAAGAGAAGCACCTTCAGCTCCGTATGTTCGTTATCTTGTGAAAAAAGTGAAAGAAACTGGCATCCTCATCGATAAACCAAAGCGTGGAAAGCCAAAAACAGTGCGTACACCCGAGAATATTGCTGCTGTGGCAGAAAGTGTGCGTGAGGCGCCATCAACATCAATTCACCGTCGTTCCTAAGAATTGAACATTTCGGAGGCATCATTGAGACGAATTTCGCATAAAGACCTTGGTATGACGCCATACAAAGTCCAATTGGTTCAGGCGTTGAAGCCAACTGACCATCCAATGCGTTTTCGCTTCGCGGAGTGGGCCTGCGATCGACTTACAGAAGATGCCGATTTTGCCCAAAAAAATCATCTTTTCAGATGAAGCTCATTTTGATCTTGGCGGGTATGTAAAGAAGCAAAATTGTCGCATTTGGGGCACAGACAACCCGCACGCATACATTGAAAAGCCGATACACACAAAACGAGTCACTGTTTGGTGCGGATTTTGGTCCAGATTCATAATTGGGCCATTATTCTTCGAAAATGAGCAAGGAGTGGCCGTTACAGTCAATGGCGATCGTTATCGGGCCATGTTGAACGAATTTTTGTTCACAAAAATTGAAGAGGAGGACATTGGCAACATTTGGTTTCAACAGGACGGCGCTACGTGCCACACAGCCGAAGCTACACTCGATGTTTTGCGCCCTGTTTTTAAAGATCGCATTATCAGCCGCAGAGCTGATGTCGTTTGGCCACTTCGGAGCTGCGATTTGACACCGTTGGACTATTATTTGAGATAATATTCAGTAGTTTTTTTTATAGCATTTTATTAAACAATAAATATTTAAGTTGTTATTCTCAGACGGCATTATCAAAGTTAAGTTTTGCCAAAAACGAACAGTTTTACTCTTATAGAGACCTAACTAAAAAAAAACTTTTTTAAACTTAAAATTTTGAATAGTAAATCTACATATTTATAAAATTCATGTAATAATCCTAACAACTGGTTAATCCTTTTTTGGAGCCATTTTTCACAGAGGCCTTTGTCAATCCAGCGAAAAATAGGCTCATCTAAGAAAATAATACATTCTACTTTTTATCGCCTTTCTCTGAAAGCCATATTGTAATAGCTAACACTTTCCTATAAAATTCGTTAAAAAATGTTTTAAATATCTTAATATCATAAAGTCGACGTTTTGAAGTGTGTCCAAAAATTTTTATTTTCCCTAAAATAATGAGTTTGTAGCGCTGATGTCTGTACCTACTAAAAATATATGATCAAAACCCTTTATTATATCTTTATTTTACCAATTGATTCAGAATGATTTCCTAGGTCGAATTAGCGATGTCCGTCCATCCGTCCATCCGTCCGTCCGTCTCTCTGTCTGTGTATGACTACTACGTATTCCCCATACAAACGACCGCTATCAGAGCGACTTAATTTGTTCTGGGTTCTCGGTCAGTTTTGGTTGTGTTGGCTTTTACACCCATTAATTAGTGCTCTAAAAACAAACACCGTGGGACATTTTTGTCATAGTCCCCAAATAAAGCTGATTCCCGATCTTTATTGTATTCTCATTGGATTTGTCTCAGAAAAGGCACTTAATTTTTTAAGAAACAAACTACTGCTTTTGGTTACTGATGGTGATCTGATCCGAAACAATTGAAACAAATATGCCAATGTTTTTTGCTTTAAATATTTTTATGATTTTCCAAACTGGAATGGCGAGAAACTCGGAGAGAAGTTTAATCAGCAATTCTCGGGTCGCACTCTAATCTAGCTAAAAGCATTTAAAAAAATACATACTCTGGGCTCAAAGTCTGTAGTGTGTTCAAAAACTAAACATTTTTCTGTTTTTTTTTAACCCGGATTACGGCAAGACCACGAAATTCGAGGGAAAATTTTCATACTACTGTTACATGCACAACATGATAACAATTTATTTTAAACGTATTCAATTGATAATTTTATGACACATTAAATAAAGATCATCGTCAAATAAATCAAGCATTATCCTTGCCGCAAAACAAAACAATAATTTAAGTATAGTTTTTATGATCACAATTTCAATAGTTTGATTTTTAAAAAACACCCGCCTTTTTTTGAACAAACAGCCATATTGTTTTTCAAAATAATACAAAAACTGACACTTCCTACTTTAAAACCTCAAACATAAATGTAGCTACAGACAACAATACATCAAAAAGTACATAAAAATCAACAACATATTGAAGATTTGTATCCATTACTACTGGTTCAATGCACAAAAGTGCGGGTTGAAAATATTGAGTAAAAAAAAAAAACAAACGAAAAAATTACACACACAAACTGTTGTTGTCAATCAGCTATAAATCATAATGGACGCCATTGTGTGAATGGCCGCCAAAGAAAAGGAGAAGAGAAAACAAAACAAAAACAATTGAATTGACAGTTGAAGTAAAATTAAATGAAAATAGACAAAACCAAAAAAAAAAAAAAAAAGAACCGACATAAATCAATGACTGCTGGATGGAGTGAATGATGATGACTTTTGGGGTGTTTTAAAAATAAATTTAAGCATTTCGGAATGTTTATCTAAAGAAACATAAATATTTGGATTAAAAAATTTATTTATGTATATTAAAAAATAAAAAAACTAGAAAAACTCTGATTAAAGACGCAGAGTCAAAAAAAATCTCTGTGGAAAAGTGTCATGTAGGCAGATTTTTATTTACGTGAGTTAATATATGAGTTTTCTATGTGATGGTTTTATAATATTTATGTATGTTTGTGGTACTCAAATGTTCGTTCAAATGTGTGCGTGTGCACTAATCAGAGCTTCTCAAAAGAATATAATGCATTTACCACTAGTTGAGTAACTAAGTGATTTAGTTTTGCTACTAAATCATTCAGGATTAGGACCACATCATCTGATATAAAAACTAAACCATTTAGTTGAAAATTAAAAAAAAAATATATATACAGTACACTCGCGGTAACGTGAACTAATTAAAACCAAGGGAGTTCATGTTAGCGAAATTGTTCACGTTAGCGATTGTCGAATTTCATGAAAAAGATATATGTTTTTACACGCTGGAACGTGAAATTCTTTTATGCATTATTAAAATATAAAAATAAAATTATTAATTAAAATACATTACAATACAAAACGAGATCACGAGAAGATATCCATTGAAATAAAATTACATAGCAAATAAAATGTCAAATTACAGTTATGCGTTAGAGAAATACGTTATCTTTTTCTGCTGCTTTTTCTTTTCTAATAGCTGAAATACTGCTTTCTCCCTTAAGCGTCTAAGTACACTCATGTCACTTTGATCCACCATTGCATCTCCTGCCCATTGCAATGCCTTGTTAAAAGTTTCAATTGCGTCACTTGCGGCAATTTTTTTAATAGGATCATCGGCAATGCAATCATCGTCGTCACTTTCTTCGTTTTGTCCAATTTCATGGATTTCAGTCGTATCATCAACACAAAGATCATTATTCCACTCTTAAACCATTGGCAAGGTAAACTCAACCTAAAAGTTAGTAAAAACAATGCTTTATTTGTGATTTAAAAGTTTATCGTAAAATTCTCACCTGAGGACTCAAGTCCTGAAGGAGATCGCCGACATTTGCATTAAAGAATTTATTTCTGCATCCCACTTCACTTTCATAATACTTAATGGAGTGTTATCTTCAGGGTCATCCTGGTTTCTAACTAAACTTAAAATATTTTTCCAGCAATTGGCAAGAGTTTCTGTGCTGACCCGATCCCATGCGACAAATAAAAGTGTGACAGCATCTTTCAAAATTAGATTTCTCATTGATTCAAGCAAATCAGAGTCTTTAGCTGCTATCGAAGCTAACAAGCTGTTTCTGTAGTATAATTTTGTTATTTTAATCGCATTTTGATCCATTGGTTGGATGAGGGGGGTGCCATTTGGTGGCATAAACATGGCAAGTATGTTTCCATCTTCAGTTTTTAATTCTATTTCGCTTGGATGAGAGGGAGCGTTATCGATAAGTAATAGTGCTATCATTGGCAAGTTTTTCTTCTTTAGAAACAATTTCACCTAATCAAAAACAAAAACTTTTAGTTATATTTTTTAGTCAATGAAGAATTTGTTTACCTGTGGTACAAAGGATTGATGGAACCAATGCTTAAAAATGGCTGACGTCATCCAGGCCGATTTGGAGTTCTTATAATCCGTAGGACAAATGAAGTTTTTAAAACTGCGTGGATTTTTAGCCTTACCAGTTACCAAAAGTTTAAGTCTATGTGCACCTGATGCATTTGCGCAACACAGGAACGTTATACGTTGCTTCTCCGTCTTTGTACCGGGAGCACATTTCTCTTACATTGCAACGTACGTTTTATTTGGTAAAAGTTTCCAGAATAAACCAGACTCATCAGCATTATAAAATTGGTCATTGCATAACTCCATTTCTTCAATTTTTTGTTTCAGTTTTAGCTTAAATAGTTCCACCAATTCTGGCTGCCATGAGAGTTTTTCTCCGGATACTTTAAGAAGTCTAACACCGCACCTTTTCTTAAATCGCTGAAGCCATCCGTCACTAGCATTGAACCCGCCCTCGTTTTCTGTAATTCGTTAGCTTTTTCTTTTAGCATTAGCCCACTTACAGGCAAATTCGCTTCACGCATTCGGATAAAGAGTTTTGTCCAAAACTGGAAGTTCTGATGATTTTAAAGTTTTTATTTTTCCCGGTCTTGGTATGTGTGGTTTACACATTTTAAAATTGCTTCTTTTTTCTTTTTAATGCTGCATATTGTTGACTTAGCGACATTGTACTTTTTGCTAAACTAGTTACACTTGTTCCTTTTTGCAAACTATCTAACATTTCTGCCTTTCCTTTTAACTCCAAACATTTAGTTTATTAACACTCATGCCGACTGATTCACCACTTTGCAAAAGAAAAAGAAAATTTCGTTGCCGAACAAAAAAAAAAAAAATAATAATTTAGAGAATACACACATTTTTTATATAAGGGGATTCCTTAAACTTTCAATATCGAATTTAATGTATTTCAGTGTTGTCTACAAGCTTAGAAAACGTATGCAGTAACAAAAAATTGTTCACGTTATAGAGCTTTCTGAGTTTGTTCACGTTACAGAGTAGTCAACGTAAACAAAAGCTTGTTCACGTTAGGCGGTGTTCTCGTTAAACGGTGTTCACGTTGCCGCGAGTGCACTGTATATGCATATTATTGGAATTTTTAACAGATTTTTGGATATTATTTCGAATGACAAAATAATATGCCTAACGCATTCCCGTACAGTTTAAAACAAAATGTCTTAACTAAGTTTTAAAGAACTCATTGTTTCAATTTGTTTTCTTCTTCAAATATAGTAGACTAGCTGTAACCCGATTTGCCTCGCAGCACCCATCATAACGACATAAAAAACTGGGGATACATTTTAAAGAAAATTATTTTATTTTTTTTGGGCAATTTTTGTTTTAGGCGATTTTAGCTTTTATGATTTTAGATTTTTGGCGATATTTGATTTTGGCGACTTTTGACTTTGGCGCTTTTTTTTTTTTTTTTGCTATTTTTGATTTTGGCGTTATATGATTTTGGAGATTTTTTTTGTTAGCGATTTTCGGTTTTTAGCGATTTTTGATTTTGGAGATATTTATTTTGGGCGATTTTTGTTATTCGCAAATTTTGGTTTTACCGAATTTTGATTTTGTCAAGTTTTGTTTTTTGCGATTTTCGTAACTATGTGCACTCAGACATGAAGTATTGTTTTATTCCCCCGTTTTTAACCTATTGCGCAATAAGACCAAAGATGGAATTTTTTTTTTTTATAAAATTTTTAAAACTCCTTTTTTTCTTAAACAAAATTTTAAAAAATGGATCTGTCATTTTAAACTTTTGTTAAATATATTTTAGAGGTTAACTGTGTAAATTTTTAAGTAAATTCCTATGCACCAATATGTAGGTCATATGTGTAAAAAAAATCTGGCATAGGAATTTACTTAAAATTTTACACAGTTAACCTCAAGAGCGATAATGGGGTCATATAATTTTTGTCCGAAACCCTAGGCTATTAAGATAAAATATAACATTTAAAGGTAGGAAACTGATAAATTTTTGATACAAGGTATTTAGAAAGAGTACATTTACTGAATATTTGACAAAAAAAAAACTAGTTTTTTTGAAGTCCACAAAAGAAATCCTTGTAAAAAAAATTCTGATAGAGTAATTTACTCCAAAAATTCACACAGTTAATCTCTTACATATATTTAACAAAACTTTAAAGTGCCAGATCCATTTTTTAAATTTTGTTGAAGAAAATTTTTAAAACTTAAAAAATGAGTTTTCAAAATTTTTATCAAAAAATTTTTCCATCTTTGGTCTCATTGCGCAATAGGTTACAAACATGGTTAAAAACAGGTATAGAGACTAAAACGAAATGTTGGCTTTAATTAATTTCTTAAAGTTGAAAAAAATGCCATCAAATTTCATGATCTAGTTGTTTTTGGCACAAAAGTGGTCTGGTGCATTTGCTATTTCTTGGCGAGTTTTATTCGATTTTGAAGTTTTAGAGCCTTCTGCAAAGATAATTTAATACTGATCCCGAATTATATAACAATTTGTCTAAAAAATTAAACTATGGAACGATATTTTCGTAATATGTAAAAAAAGTCATATTTCCCCATATAAACACTTAAAATTTTCAGTCGCGTTGAGGCACCTCTAATTTTTTTTGGATTGACCCAAAACTTCGTATTTCTCATTTTTTTACTATTTTTGTATTGCTAGGGGGTTTGACTTTAAATTCTAACACTTTTTTCCCTTCCATATAATAGTTGTTGTAGTACTCCAGATGTTATATGTTAAAAATTGTATTTTTCCTTCCGGATAAGCAGTTACTTACTGCAAAATTTCAAGACGATCGATCCAATGGTGTAGTTTCCTATAAACCAGAAACAAACAAACAATCGTACAAATATACAAAACTCCATTTTTATATATAAGATACCAACATTTCACCATTAGTCTTTCATTCCAAAAACAATTTTTCTTCAGACTTAAGGCCTGTATGCAGCTTGCTAAGGAATCAAAAACTTCATATAAAAAAACGCTTCAGAAATGCTTAAGAAATTTTTCTGTCAAAAAATTTCTGTTGATAGTCTGCAGCTTTTTAAAAAAGTAGTATTTTTTTACTACTTTTTTTTTGACGTAAATTAAGTTAGGCAACCCAGGCTTTGAGCAGGAATATCAAATTTTTCGTTCTTTCTGAACGGAATTTTGACAGGAGAGGTAGGCATAAACAAAATGTAATATGCTAAAAGAATTAAAAGTTATTTTTCAGTTGCAAACATGGAAAAAACGAACAAAATTCGGCAAAGAAAAACAAGAAGCGGATGGGTAATTTTGATACTGAGCTTAAAAAGTGTTTAGCAGGCCAAATAAAGCAGAATTGATTTGTTTTCAATTTCACAATTCTTAATAATTGACAGAAAACAGCTGATTGCTAGCGTTGCACTGAAAGGTACTTTTGTGCTTTTTTTTCTTTAAGAAATATATGAAAATTTTCTGTTAAGATTCCTTAACAAGCTGCGAACAGCTCTTTAATAAGAAGTGAGATCGAAAAATATCTTAACATGCATAAAATATAATAATAAGAAAACCATTGATATAGAGTTTTAATTTTTTAATTTAATTGAAATTGTATTAAAGCTTAGAAATAAAGGAAGCCCTTTTAGTTCTAACTTATGTTGGTTTCTGTCACTTTTTTGGAACAAGTACTCTATCACATTTTGGAACACAATTTTTGTGATCTTGAACTCCCTTTTACAAGAGTCCAATATCACTTCACTGGCCTAGGCGTCGGGCAGTTTGTACCTACGTACAAAAGCCACATAGTGAAAGGATACCAAATAGCACCAAAAATATATGGACACATTGTTTTCGCTTACGAAAGGAAAGAGTCTTTATTGCAAACACTCATTAATATAATTTTCGGTAAATTATAAAGCCCACTGTACCAAATGGCCGCAATTGCATATTGCTTGAAAATTTCATCTGCTTTTGGGTCCCAAAATTTATCTTCAACATTTCCTCGAGCATTAGTCATATAAACAATTTGACCAAGAAACTGTGAAAAATCTGCCACTACATTATAAAGTAGTATTTTTGTACCAAACATAATTTCAATTGCCATGCTCTGTTTTTGGCCTCTTCATTTTTTGCACCGTCCCTGTCTGGAACTTTTTGGACTTTGTATGTTTTCAAACCTGCATTGTCTTTAACTCTGCGTACTAAACAGTTCGATCACCTAGCTAACGAGGTTGCGAGGCCCTTTATTGGCCATAACAGCAAGAAACTCTGGTATTAATGTTTGTATGTGTAAGTGCTTCTTTTCGGTTTGTTCAATGATGATACTGGTTGTGGGTTTAAAATTTTAACTGCTTGAAATCATATCAGATCACATTGTCATAAAAAAAGACACAGTGTATAATTATGGCATTTTATGTGCTAATGTGATTCCATGTCCTGCGGCATCATCAGAAGCAGTAATAGCAGCAGCAGCAACAGCAACATCACAAACATCATCCATTCAACCAGCCAGTAAAAACAGGCAAGTCAGTATTATACTCATTAACGGAATAACGCTTCACTTTCACACACACACACACACACACATACACACACTTTCATAATTTCCACATAGACACCAACACCAATACTCATACAGTCACAGAAACATATTTCATTATAGTCCTCGTTTACATTTATTCACAAATATGATGCCGTATTTATATAAGTGCCTCAGTGCAAGTGAGTGTTTGTGTGTGTATGTTTCTGTGTACAACTCTCACTCGTATGTTGTAAATGAGGCACAGAGCTCGCATAAATCACTCATTATGAGGCGTAATTAATGCGACTATATGGCGACCTAAATTTTATATAAATCATTAGATTAGGCAAACACAACCTCTTCGTCTCTCACTCTTTTTAACATCTTGCATACACACTGTACGTTTACTGAGTACTTAAATGTTTCACACCAAACATCTCTCATATCACATAGACGTTTTGGTAAGTTCTATAATAACGTGATACGTATAGAACTCCGTTTTATCTGCACCTAGTACAGAAATTGGAAACAATGGGTTTCCAATGGGGCCCCCCCAGATAAAGGTGTTAAGATATTTATGATATAGTGCAAGGTAAGCAGTTGTATACAAATGGCTTTACTAGAGTTCCATTGACAAGTATCCTCATTTTAGGCTACGTTGTTATTTCCGATTCATGGTTGATAATCTTTATAAACCATTACAACAAATAATTTGTTTTTTGGCTGATGCATAATTATAATCGCAGTATTAAATCAGGTAAAAAAATTATGGTCGGTCTGGACCAATTACAAGGTACCCTATACCATGAGTTTAGTGAAAGGGTCTTAGGTCCAACTAATTAAATATAGAAAACAACAATAAATCAAATTTAAGTGACATTGTTATAAGTAGGATGTTCAGTAAATTATTTGTGTGCAGTTCCTCAAGATTTGACATCGTTTTTTGAGATATTTAAAGTAGATACAAAAATATGGTTCCACCATTTATAAACAGTTTGGGAGAATTGATTAGTGTGATTAAAGCGTCAGTCATTAAGCCTGTTCAAAGGCAAAGCAGTCATACCTTTAAGAGTCCTTGGTTTAACCATACACACAGAAAAAGAATTTGTTGGAAATAGGTTACCATTAAAAATAATTATTTATTTATCCAGATATATTATTGTAATTCAAAAATATATTTGAAAATAAAATAGATTTTCTTTATAAAATACCTCTTAACCATAATTCTAATAAAATGAAAATAGATACAACAGCAAAATAAGTTCCTTTCACCAATGAAAGTTTTTATGCAAGTTGTTAAAATAATTCAATTGGGGCAACTGAACGTCAGTATAACATGTATTAACTCTAAATATTGGTGATAACAATAAAATATTCCATCATAATGAAATATTTTAAACTAAAAATTAATTTACAGTCATTGTTACAAATTTTAATTTATAACAATTTTTCGGTTACAAAAAAGTGGGAAACTAAATTTTAAACTATTTGGTATTTACAACCGAAAGGAAATCAAATTCAGTTATTAATATCATCAAATATAAAAAAATGTTAAACCTAACCGAATTTTCGAATTAATATGTCAAAATAAAAAAATTTAAATTAATCAAAAATATAAAATAAAATTTTTGTTAATTTTAAATTATGTTTAATCGTATGTACATACATATGTACATAAGAATGGATTGTAGCATAATAAAGAACATTAATCGATTGGGTCAGTGGTCATTATTTTTTTTTTTTGTTGTGTTTTTATTTTTTGTAAAAATTATTTTATGCAAAGTTAGTTTAAATTCAAAATAAGCTTTTCCAAATTTTGTTGCATTCTATTAGAAGTAAGACCGTCAAGGAATAGTTTTTATAAAAAAGCAAGTAAAAACACAACAATAGTGGTCGTAAATTTTTCATTCTATAGGAAATCTTACTATTTTAGGTAAAATTGCGACAATGCATAGATAAACTGCTATTTTTTAACATCAAATTCAAATTGCTTTTACCCAATTTTATGAAACTATCTTTGGCCATTAAGTTGGTATTTGGGGGACAACAAACCAAAATGTTAAATAACCTTGAAAATAAATTAAAAGCCATTATCAAACAACAAACTGTCTGGCCATATTGTTTAGCATTGGCAAATTGATCAGAGTTAATGGGAAACGTATACAACTATCTCTGCAACTACTTCAACTGAATAATGGCGTTTACCTTCATATACATTCCAAACGATTTGCAAGCAAAATAAAACAGACGAGAAAAAAGCCTTTCCGTGACGGGGACAGGATCGTACATTTTAACCGTATTTGTCAACAGTAAAACGGTCATCTTACTTGGATCCGAACATGGTGTGCGGCCTTATTTTTACTATATTTTTATATTGCACAAGTTCTATTTTACTTATAACATTTTTAAGAAATATCAGAAGAATATAATGCGAGGATACAACATGCAGCAATAGACAATTATCAAACGGCAAAAAAGTAGTATAAGAGCCTAAGTGAAAACGGGAACATTAATGCATTAACTAATACACGTAATATCGCTTATTTATTCCCTATTCGTATGTGTTACTAAAATCTTTTTTATCATGTAATATAATCTTGTCTTTTATTAATTTTAATTTCATATTTAGAAATAAATTAATGGAAAAAAAATAAGAGCATTAAAAATGCATGTGCTTTTATATATCAGATGATTAGTGCGCTTTTAAAATAGGCTACCTGATAAAAGGTTGTTACAACCAATAAATAAAATCTAAATTCCATTGCATCAATCGAACTTATTTCAAAATTCAATTGCCTGAGTACTTAATACGTTAGTTTTTAAAATATAATTCAGTAATCACAATAGAATAATGTGATAGTACACGGGACTATCAAAATTCGGTTGGCAACAAATACGGTTGTCACAATAAATCCGTTCTCTGTGTGTAGATGTTATAATGCGAGGGAAAATCGTTTAAAATGCTAAATATTCACAGAAAGGAAAAAAATCATTTAAACAAGCTCAACTATTTAAAAGCGAAACAGTAGTATGAGCTAATATGCTGACAGAGAAAAGAAGAATATAACAAAGAAATTGTAGCAAAAATTAATAGAGTCAATGACTCAAAAGATTAGTGGAAAATTGCGAAGGAAATTACAGGTCAAACATTTCAACTGGGTGTTAATATTTCTTCAACTGATTTTAGAACACCACAACTTACAAACGACATTCAATTCGCACCAATATGGCAGAAATTCAGCAGATTCTAAAGAACGCAAAGTCAAATAAAGCACCCGGATCAGATAGGGTACCCTATGAATTCCTTAAGAACGTATCAATTGAATTCATGGCTGAACTAACAAAGGTTTTTAATATAATATTTGAGACTGGATGGGTAGATGAAACTTTTGTGCAGACAATAATCTTTCCGATTTATAAGAAGGGAGACGTTAATACACCAAATAACTACAGAGGAATTTCATTTGTGAATTGTGCGGCCAAAATATTAATGGGTACTTTAAATGAGAGACTTTCAAATTGGGTTGAAAATCATAAAAATTTGAATGAATACCAAGCTGGTTTCAGGAGAAACTATTCTACTGTTGATAATATCTACAACTTATCTGCTATTGCTCAATTAAAATTTGAAGAAAATAAAGAGGTGTACGTATTCTTTGATGACTTCAAAGCTGCGTTTGATAGGTTACCAAGGAGACGTTTGTTATATAAGCTCCATACGGCCAATAAAAATAGTAAGACTTATTGAGAATATATTTATGTATATAGCCATACAACGTCTGCTGTATGGACAGGTAATGAATTATCCGAAAGTTTTGAAACATATAAAGCAGGGATTTTATTATCACCACTTCTGTTCACGTTATATCTAAATGATTTATATGAACACCTAGGTGGTGGAATGATAATTTGTGAAACATATATACGCTTGTTATCAGTGTAATGCAAAAAATGATAAAAAAAACAAGTAGGAAAATTATAGTCGGTCTAGACCGACTATACGATACCCTATACCATGCGTTTAGAAACCCTATCTCTTAGGCCCAACTAACTGGACATTGAAAATAAGCAAAAACCAAATTTGAGTGGGATTTTTATTAATTTTTTTGGCTGCAGATGTGAAAAAGTTCATATCGGATGCTATATCTATAAAGGGACTAGGTCCAAAAATGGACCGATCCTGATCATGTTTGGTAAAGTCTCTTGTATTTTGCAAAAATATGTACAAACAAAATTTGAGAAGAATCAGTGCAATATTTTTGTTTTTTAATAGATTTAAGTGAAGATCGGGAAGCATCTCTATATGGGGTCAAAGGGATCATTTTTGGACTACTCATTAGTGGATGTAATGAACGCATACAAACCCAATTTGAGTAAGACCTATATGACAATTTGCATCTTATGGCAATTTATGTCGATTTCATATGGGTAATTTGTATGGGGGCTAGGTCTGAACATGGACCGATTCTCACCAATTTCAATAGCGTTCATCCCATGACCGATAAAAGCTTATATACCAAATTTCATCAAAATATATTCATATTTGCGACCTGCAGTTTGATTAAAAGCTTTACATGGACACACAGACGGACGGACGGACGGACGGACGGACATTGTTAAATCAACTCAGAAAGTGATTCTGATTCGATCGGTATAATTAAAGATGGGTCTAGGTCAAATATTTTTGGTTGTTACAAACAGCAGCACAAAGTCATTATACCCAAACCACATAGTGGTATAGGGTATAAAAAAATTGAAAACGTACTGCAACCTATCGGATATGGAGGTAAATTTAACAAAATCGGAAATGCTAGTATTCAGAGAAGGTTGAGGAATATCTAGACGAGAGTGCTGGAAGTACAAAGGGCAAGAAGTGAGAATAGTAAATGAATATTGCTACCTTCGTATGATACTGACGCCCAAAATGTCTTTTTAGAAAAACGTAACAATTCAGCAAAGTGCAGCATCAACGCATCCTGGAAACAGTTTTTAAGTGACAAAAAGATATCACTATCATCTAAATGGAGACTTTTCCAAGCTGTACGTAGGTCAATTCAGATATATGGGGCGCAAGTGTGGGGTTATGGGTTATTTAAAGAAGTTGACAAACTACAAAGATTTTTTATAAAACGAATTTTGAGACTGCCGGACTTCACCCCAAATTATGCTTTAACACTGGAAACAAATGCAGAAGATAATCACTTTTATAGCTTGAACCTACATATGGACTACATTTACAAAACATTGTATAAATTCAACCAAGATAGACTACCTCACAAACTATCTAAGCAGGTTTTGTGTAAAAACATTTTTTGAGCTAGTCACATTAACCAACTTGGAGCCGAATATAATATAAAATTTGAAAATATGAGTGATATAAAATGACTTAGTAGAGGTTCTGGCTTATTACGAAACCTGAAGATAAAAATCATACAAGAAGCGAAGGTAAAGGCATTGAATAGCGATACACGCTTTTATAAGTTTCTGAATCATGGTAAAGGTGTACATTATATACAGGATACAATCAGTCAAAACAAACTAACAGTTATCTTCAAGGATCGCTGTGATATTCTGGGATTAAAATCTAATACTTTCGGAAATCAAGCTAATAAAATATCCACATTGTGTAATACCGCAGAAGGTGAAACGTTGCATCATTTTATGGCAATATGTACTGTATTGAAGGAATTCAGAATCAGATATTTAGGAAAACCTAAGATCAACCATGATCAGATAGTAGAAGTGTTCAATGGAGAAATAGTTGATGCCTGGAACAGGATGTATAAATTTATTTATAATGCAATGAATTACAGAAAATATTTAATTGTACAATATAATTAATTAAAAATAACTGAAGATGTATTCTGCTTAAATTTTAATTAAATTTTGTAAATGACAAACTAGTTGATTGTGTGGCGCCTAGGCGCCCGTTTAAAAATTATGAATAAAACAAACAGTTTAAATTTAAATACACGAAAAATTAATAATAAATTAAATTTCTTTTAATATAGTAGTAAACCGAATATTATATTGTTACATATATACATATGAAAAAAGATTGTGCTTGTAGAAATTGTATACATAAGTATCAAAACAGATAAGAAATATTTGGCAAAAAAGTTTTTCAATTTAGAATCTCTTAAAAAACTATATTTCGTGTGAAATATCACTGGTCATGTAAGAGTTTTCTTTGCTGTGGGTTCGATTGAATACGTATCTTAACTTGGCTTGCAACTTTTGATCGTGACAAAGCCACATACAGTTGGCCGTGTGAAAATACCGCGGTCTCCAAATTAATGCCAACGTAATCAAATGACTGGCCTTGAGCCTTGTTTATGGTAATTGCATATGCAGGAAAAGGTAATGTGGTGTCGGTTGGGGCGAGATCAATCCTAGGAATTAGAAGCGTATCATTTTGGTCAGCGTTACAGAATCAGTCAGTCTCTCAGTCAGTCAGAGAGTCAGGGATCAGCGTAAATATATTTAAGATATTACCCGGCCTTCACACGTTAAATTTTTGACTTTCAGGTTGTAATGCACTCATACTTTTTACTCTTTTTTTACTAAACAATCATACGTTTCAATTCTCTCTTTAAATTTTTCAATGGGACAGTTGCTTAACAATTTTTTGACTATTGTATGTGTGATCAATTTGAATTGAACGTGGGAAACGAAAACTTCGATTTTCAAATGAAGTTTTGTAAAAGGTCCTTTTATGTATATTTTCGCAAAAGTTTGCCATTAGCCAACCTTTGCTTTGTACTTTCTGCTTCTATATATAAGGAGTTTTTAATATTATATGATTTTAAAAAAATATTTTATTTTGATAGAAACTCGGTAATTTTAGTCTTATTAAGGCAAACTATTAATATGTATCTTTTTAATAATTTAATTTATGTTTTATAACTTTTCAAAATGCATCAAAATAAATAAACTTATTCAACTAAAAAAGTTTTTAAACATTTCGGACAAAGCAAAAAAATACTACGGTTATAACGAACCTAGTCTAACTAATTTGGCCGGTCCCGCCGAGTTCGTTATAACCGAACTCCATTTTATTGTAAAAAAAATAGAATAGCATAGAAAAAAAAAAAAAAAACGTTTTAGAGCAAGTTTCTTAAGGGGGGGTGAGGTTTTAAAAGTTAAAAAAAGTCGTATTTTCATAATTATTTTTTAAAAATATCAATAATGTTGGATTATATATTTCATATGCACGTTATAGCATAACATTTGAACAATCTTTGGAAAAATTTTCAATTAAAAATTTTAATAAATAAGTCCGTGACATCATAACTCGTTACCGGATCATGTAAAATAAAAAATCGAAATGCGTTTCAAAGGTGACATATTTCCTGAGGTAGTGACGAATAGTTTTTTAAATTTTTTTTTTGCAGCATTTTTAAGTGAAAAACGATTTTTGCTATACAATTTCGGGAATTTGTTGTTAAAAAATGGGGAAGAAAATGGAATTAAAAAAACTCTTCGTGGTTATCTGATAATTTAAGTGTAGATATAGTTTCTAAAATTTCAAAAGAATCGGTCAAGTAGATTTTGAGTTATGATGTTCACGGACTTCGAACATTTATTTGCGAGAAAATCGGTTTAAAGTTTTCTAAAAACTGATTTACATATTTACTATATACCGTATGAGACCGGTCGCTGGAAATGCTGTATCTTCTTAAGTCTTGCTCTGATTTACTTAAAATTTTCACACAACACGCTCGACATATTGTGCATTCAGAAAGAGAAATGCGAAAAAGGTTTTATAACCTACCACCCTTTAAGGAAGTGCAAACACCAATACACCTACACAAAAGAGAAAAAAATATTTCATATTTCATCATACATGTAAACTGAAAAAAGAGAAGTACATTTTTTGCAAAGTTATCTATAAATCTAAAAAATAAAAATAAGGGCGTATTAGTTTTACTTAAAAAAAAACTTATTATTCCAAATCGCCTTTAATTCTTCCATGATAATTTCAATAAATTATTCAAATTAAAATCTGTAATATACCTATTTACGTCATTTATGTTTGTCTACATTTTTTGAAAGCAAATTATGCAAAAATTAATATTATGAGTGAAAAAAAAATTATTTTCCCACCTCTCTTCTGAAATTACAATGTTATTTAATTATGCAAAGTTACAATAATTTAAATTTTAAACTTAACATTGCACTATAATTTCAAGGGCTTTTCAGTACAGAGCTATAAACGAAATCATACGTTGGACAACAACAAAATCCACATTGAAGATCTCTTATTTCTCAAATATTTAAAAAAATCATACTCTTTGGTAAGTGCTGGCCATCAAAGAACCTGACCGATAGCACTCATAACAATACAAAACAATTTTGAGATGAAAAACAAAACAGACAAACGGAAAAGTTTAGTTCGATAAAAGAAGTATGTATGTATGCATATCGGACGACGTTAAATGAGAAAAATAAAAATGTTTAAAATTTCATTCATTACTTATTTTTGCAGAATTGTTTCATTGACCAACAGAGGGAATTTAAAGAAGAATTTGAATATATATTAGTTTTTTTATGCATTTTTTGCGTTCAAATTATTCCATATGTAACACGAAATCTGCATATGTAGTGCTATTTTGGCAACTTATTGTAATTTCGACGATTTTTCAATTTGTTAAAATGATTTGTTAAATTTGTTAAAATGATGATTGAAGATTTAAAATTTTCAGTATTATAAAAAATACGATTTCAAGGGTTTACAATTAATGGGTTGTTTATCGAAAATTGATAGTTTTTGTTCAGTGTAAATGTAAATTACAAAATATGTATAGATATAATTCTGGGTCAAGTCGTTTCAAAACGGAAATACTTTGAATAGTATCTCCATTTAAGATTTAAGTTTTAATTACGGCGATACTTTAAACCTATATTATATGTTTCAGCTATAGATACATGTCAATAAAATTATTTAGTTGATTGCTGTGCTAAATTTTTTTCGTTGAAATTTCATCACTAATACATTTTTATATATAGAAATAACCAATGCTGTAATAATATTCGTAATATGAATGATATACATAAATAAATTTTATTGTTTCCTTTTGTAATATTTTTTCGAATTTTATAAGCGGTAAATTTTCTTGGCAATTTCTTGTTTTAAAAATGACGATTAAGTTTTAAAAATCGTCGATTTTCAGAAGCTTTTATTAGCAGCACTGGTCGGTAACAAAGAAGAGAGAAAATTGTGTGTGGGTTTGTATTAATTGAGAAAGATCAAATTTTGTTTGTGTATTTCGCATAGCTTTGTATGGAGTGCTATGTGCGTGTATTATTTCAGCGTTACAGAATCAGTCAGTCAGTCAGTGAGTCAGGGATTAGCGTAAATATATTTAAAAAAGATGTAAACTATATATTTGCACTATTTGAAATAAAGAAAATTATTATTATTATTATTATTATTTTTTACCTTCGGATATGAAAAAGTTCGTATCGAATGCTATATTTATATAGGGGCTAGGTCAATAAATGGAACGATCTTGAACGTATTTGGTAAAGACACTTATTTTTTGCAAAAACATATACAATCTAAATTTGAGTAAAATTTTTGGAACATTTTTGTGTTTTGCTAGATTAAGGTGAGGATCGGGAAGCACTTCTATATGGGAGCTATGATAAAAATTGTCCTACAGGTTTTATTTTTCGACTATTGATAAATAGGTGAAATAAGCACACACCAACCAAATATGACCAAGATCTATATGATAACTGGATTTTGTGGCAATAAGTCGATCTAATAGAGGTCATTTGTATGAAAAAATTTTTAAGAAATTTTTTTGCAGAGAATTTTATCCGACGAGAAAAAGTTTAACTTAGACCGTACGGATGTTTACAATTCGTACTGGAGAGCTTTATTTAAAAAAAAAAAAAAAAACAAACCAAGATGATGCGTCTCTGATGATTTGGGGTGCATTCTGTGTCGTTGGTGTGTTAGAGTTAGCTTTCCCGATTACCAATATAAGTTCCATAGAATACACTACTCTTCTCCAGGCAAATCTCAAATCTGTCGTGAAAAAATATTATTTTCCAGCAGTATACCTCAACTGCAACGACCACCAGAGTCCTATGGGAAACAGTTTGGGAATCATGTTACGGAAATTCTTTGGTGGAAATAAGCAATACGACACAACGTCTAAGTCGTGGTAATTGTAGCTTGTGAGACAGTCAGAAATAATTTTAGTTTAAACCTTGCAAATAGTATGCCCTAACGAATTTTTGAGCACACCTCCAGCAATGCAGGCTTTTAGTTTCACTTCATAATATTTTTTATTTGAATTTTAATGATGACTTTTACGATTTTTATGTTGATGATTACAATTACAAATTCTATTATTCCAAATATTATAAATCAAAACAAGTAAGAAAATTATTGTCGGTCTAGACCGACTATACGATACCCTACTCTATGGTTTAGAGACCCATCTCTTTGGTCCAACTAATTGGATATAGAAAATAAGCATAAACCAAATTTGGGTGGCATTGTTATTAATTTTTTTTGGCTGCAGATATGAAAAATTTCAAACGCATGTTATAGTTGTATGGGGACTAGGTCGAAAAAGGGACCCATCCTGACCATATTTGGAAAGTCACTTATATTTAGAAAAAATATATAGTGACCAAATTTGAGAAAAATCTGTGCAATATTTCTGTTTTTTGATAGTTTTCAGTGAAGGGATTATTTTTGGATTACTGATTACTGGATATAATAAACACATACAAACCCGATTTGACTGAGATCTATATGATAATTTGGATCTTATGGCAATTTATGTTGATTTCATAGGGGTCATTTGTATGGGGGCTAGATCTGAACATGAACCGAATTTCACTAATTTCAACAGCGTTCATCCTATGGCCGATAAAAGCTTATATACCAAATATCATCAAAATATATTATGTTTGCGACCTGTAGTTTGATTACAAGGTTTACATGGACACACAGACGGGCTGACAGCCGGACAGACAGATGGGCAGAGCAAAATCGACTCAGAAAGTGATTCTGACTCGATCGGTATAATAAAAGATGGGTCTAGGTCAAATATTTTTGGTAATTACAAACAGCAGCACAAAGTCATTATACCCAAACCACATAGTAGTATAGGGTATAAATAGGGTATAGGGTATGATATAAACAAATTTTTATTTAGAATTATTTGTCGGTTACTACAAAGGAATAGGAAATTTAGAAAAAAATGTTGGATTTTATAAGCGAATCAAAATTGCATTATTCAAATTATGTTGTCATTACCAAACAATATAATAAAATGACGGCCGAACCCAGCACTCGAAATTCGAGTGCAAATTCTAGGAAATTTTATTTGTTCATAAAATTTTTTCTTTCAGTGTTTTTTTAATGAATATTTAAATAAAATTCATTAAATTGTGAACTTTTAAATAAAATTTATTTAATTTCATTATAAAGAAGATTTATGAATAGGTTTGTCAAGAAATAATTTTATAAGAGCCTTAAGGTATGGTTCAAGGAAAGTCAGAACGTATGGACAAGCTAGGCTTCTTAATCGGTTACCACATAATTTAAGTCTAGAATCTGGCTATTTTTGCACATAGATTATATTTCGAAAGATCGTTTCAAGTCAAGTTTCCTTATAGAGGGAACTGGGATAGCGGTAATACAAGAGCAATGCACGACACTCGCGTCTTCAGTGATGGCTTAAAGATGAGTTGTGGTGTTTGTGCAGGTGGCTTCTCCTATGATTTCGATATTCAATTTTCTTATAGACTACCGGACGGTGCTAGTGTCTTTCAGTCGAAAATTCTGGAGATAAGGGAAGCTTGTACGATTTTATATGCACATAAGGTAGAGAAAAATGTGGGCATCTTTCTCTCCCTCAACTCTCATAATACATCTAACACACCTTGTCGTGATAACTTTGTTAGGAGTTCCGGGAGATAATGATTTTTACGGTAGCAAATGGGCAGACGAACTAGCAAGAATTGGTTCTGCTCTAGATGGTATGAGTCGCAACACCAATGGTAACCATTAAGGCAGAAATTTTCGTACACTTCCCATGATCAGCGAAAAGTAGATGGAAGAATATTGACATATGCGGGACTGAAGGGCATAAGTGGCCTAACTAAATTTTAAGATGGACTAAATCTCTCCGCAGTCATATTAAGGCTTACGGCCATGTTTAGGTGATCGGTAAACATGCAGGAAGACATGGACTTCAGCGCAACGAACTTCTCTCAAATACTGCATTTTTTAAAGTTTATAAATATCACATTGTTCCACTTAAGCTTAACTTCTCGCATGTGATTGTTCAGAAATTTCAATCAACGCGCCATATGTTTCCCTTTTCATATTTTAAATACATATCCCAAATATACCTCCATCCTCATTAACATTGAACAACACCTAACGAAAATCTTCTGTGCAAACATTAATAGATGTGAAAATTGTACATATTTTATATGAATTGTGTGAATATCATAAGGACGGATGCCCCGTTTCACATAATTTAAATCTTAGCCCATCTAACTACTGCACAGCACATGCTTGTTAAGTAGATAGATGAACATTTATTTTCTACAAACAACACTAAAAGCAACTCATTATACTCAAATAACAGTTGAAAATGTCGCCGTAAGCACTCATCAAAATCTAGATGCTTTTTCTTTTGCTGTACTAAAAAAAAGTTCTTCTAATACAAATTTAGCTTAACTATGTACGCGTATGTATGTATGTTCGTCATTAGTGTTTTATATAAAGTATGAACTGCCACATTTTACCTTTAAATATCCATACCAAAGGCGTTTTTTTTTTGTGTAGGGAGAGCTTCATAAGGATATGCTGCTTTTGTTGAATGTATACGAGTTTTAGTCGACAGTTGGGTTCAGGTAAAAGCACATGTCATTTAGCTTTAAGGTTTTCTTATCATTGCATATAGATCAGATGATTTTTATAATTTAACACTATGCTCTAAAAGTATTGGAATATAGGTAATAAGCTCTGATCCCACCAGCTATCCTAAAAAACTTAGAATAGGAATAGAGCTTATCAAAAGATTGATTTATACTGAACCTGCTTATTGGTCGTGGGCTGTGGCTCACGATACAAAAGAAAGAAGAAGGTTTGCTGTAGTGACAAATATTACTAAAATTGCCTTCAGGTATATGGGCAGAAGTGGAGTGCCAGAGGTTTTTTATAGGTATTGGCATAGAACTTTCAAACATTTATAGTTCTGAACACGGGAGAGAAAATGCTATTTCCGCCATATCATAAATGCACACAGAAAAAAGATTTGTTGGAATTCCATTAGCAATAAAAAAATTTAATCAGGTAATAATAATTTTTATTGCAATTCATAAATATTTTCAAATGCAATAGATTTTTTTCGTTATCTACCATAGAATAATAATTCTCAGAAAATTTATGTACCTTCAATAGACAAAATTTGTTCCATTTTCCAATCAAAGTTGTTATGAAAATTATTATGCTAATTCAATCGAGGGAACTAAATTAAACCTATTATAATAAGACTCGTTCTGAAATGTTGGTAATTACAACATCTAATTTTGTTAACACAATATATTTTAAACCGAAAATGTATTTACATATATTGTAACCAATTATCGGTAAATATTATAGAAACAAATTAGTAATTAGAATTATTTAATTCGGTTATAACAAAAGAAAACCACTCATTAAATTAGGTTTGGTAGATTTAACCGAAATGAAATTGCATGAATCAAATTCTATTGTAGGTACCAAAAAATATAATCAGATAATAAGCCCAATCAAATAATTTAATTTATTTGTCATTTTTGAAAAATTAAATATAAAAAAGAACAACTAAAAAAATAGTTTTGTTGAGAGTTTTCATTTTCTCGGTTATTAATTTCTAAAAATAGATTAAAAAAAATCTGTGCATAAAAACGGCTCCATCTGTACCTAAGGCACCCGGCATGGCCCAAATAATGAAGAAAGGAGGCCGAATGTATAGCGGTTTGTAAGAGGCTGTTTATAGTAATATTACTGCCTGCAAAGAGTTTGCCAAAATCATGCGCTCAGCCAACGGTCCAAAAGGCATCAAGTAAATGATTATTAAACATCTTGAAAAACAATTTGTAGCCACTGATGCTCCGTAATGCGGCTGCTAAGCTCATGGCCATGGCAAGATACTGAAGTTGAAGATGCGCCAATTTCGTAGTGCTTTTTGCCGGTTCTCTGCTCGAGAAAGCCGACGAACATTTAGCTCACATATAGCTGACGGTTATGGAAAAAGATAGATATTCTGCCAAAATTGCTATGTCTATAAATTAAAGATTATCTTGATGTTGCCCAAGTAAGGAATGCTTATACGCCATAATTATGTCCAAACAATATGGCCAATAGGATTTCCTTACGTATTTAGTTGCTACAGCCTGTGCTGCTATCTTGCAGGATAAGAGTACCTTCAATGTTGGCAATATTCGTGTATGCAAAATCTTGGGCAGTAGTTTATCCAATTCTGAGGTGGTATGTCATGGTTTTTAAAAGTTTTGTTTTTAAAAGTTTTTTTTTGATGTTTCTTCTGCTGAGGAGGCTAAGATTGCTATCTCCTCCTGCCCCGTAGATGAGTTAATAAATTTCTCGGCTGGTGAGGAGATTTTGCTGGAGAGTTAAAATGGCGCTAAATTTGTGTTTGGCGGTGGCAAAATTTGAGATATAGTTTAAATTTGGCTAGAGCTGTCAATGGTACTGCTTTGCCACGCATCACCTTACCCAGCCAGGAAAAATTAGGTTATTGTGTCAAAATATTGTGATATAGCCGGTGCCACTTATAATTATTTGGACGATATTGAACGATAACACTGTCAATAACTTCAAACAAAGGTTTGTCACGTGACGTCCATTATGTGGCCATAGCTGGTGCTACTGAAATTGAATTGGCGATACAAATTGCTGATTTTGTCGATACCTGACATGGTTTGGAATAGTGTGCATGTAGACAACTTACCACTGCTTTAGAAGCATTCCCTGAAGCTTTAGATGAAAATTCCGGTGTCAATGGTACTGTAGTGGTTAACCAGATATATTTTGTTCATAAAGAGGGTCTGGTAAAAATATTGGTTTCAATATTGAAGCTGATATGCCCGAAACTATTGATGTCTCCACCATGAAGACGTTCGATCTCTTCCAAAATACTGGACTGTGAAATATGCTGTTAGTTCTGCCAACACAATCTTGTAGATTGATCAAATTGTTATGGCCAAACGTGCTGGCGGACCCAAACCTCCACAAGCTGGTTTTAGTGATGATGAGAGTTTAATTAGAAACTTCAACATCTATAAAAAACCATTCTGCATTTTCGTACTAATACCATTTTCTAAGGTTTTTGATATTCCCTATAACATAATTTTTCACATACACACGCATTAATACTTAATTTATAACTATAAAATAAATAAATTATATATAAAATTATTTTACAGTGTAGTTATAATTACTGTAGGTATGCATTGGGCTACCCCAATAAATGGCTGTAACCACCAATAAAGAAAATCTAAACTCCATTGTATGAACTAAATTTAACAGTTCATGCCATCGAATTTACTTAAAACATCAGTTGCCCTAAACTACGTACGGTTATTTCAATAATATTATTCAGTAATCACTACAGAATAATGTGATAGTACATGGGACTATCAAAATTCGGTTGGCAACAAATTTAGTTGCCACAACAAATCCATTTTCTGTGTGTGTTTCTTCTAATTTGTTTAGAAAGTTGGTCAAGTATATTAACACTTTATCGAACTTGTAGGACTAAAACAATGACAATAGTTTTATTAATGATGGAACGCACAGTAGGAAGTTGTTCGAAGTGGGGTCTGAACTCAAAAATGATTTTTTATATATAGTATACGTAGTAGTAGTAGTAGTAATTCTTTATTTTCAAAAATTCATTACAAAGATATAATATAAAACTAGCTCAAAGTGTATGAAATACGACTTTGGCTTTGTCGGAAAAATCAGATTTAATGGGTATAATTAGATAAACAATGCTTAATAGTTTTTTTTTTATTTATTTAAAATTATAAAAACTGCTAAATCTGCATACTACTCTAGCCTATTTATTTCTGCTGCACACTAAAAAAACGTGGAAACTCATACGAGAAATTGGTGTCGGCAAATCTAAGGAAATTGTCAATTCTAACATAAATGTTGATTCGCTTAACGAATCTTTTACAAATATCCCTGACATCCCCATAAACGATGGATATTATACCCGCCATACTGATATTAGTTCAACTTTATCGGAAAATGCTTTTTGTTTTCAATTCGTAAACCAACTGGAAGTACTCTCCACATGCCAAGCTGTGAAATCTGATGCTGTTGGTTCTGATAACATACATCCCAGATTCTTAAAGGAAATTATCCCTCAACTGCTACCTCAACTTACCCATATTTTTAACACTATTATCACAAAAAGTATATTTCCTCAAAGTTGGAAAAATGCTAAAATTTTACCTATTCCTAAATCAAATAAAGAATATCGTCCCATTGCTATCCTACCATACTTGTATAAAGTGTCAATACGTTAACGCCAATAATAAAATATCAAATGTGCTTCCAGTAAAAAACGGCGTTCCTCAAGGTTCGATTCTAGGACCACTTCTTTTCACTATATATATAAATGATTTGCCTAGGCAACTTTCGTATTGTAAAGTTCATATGTATGCTGATGATGTGCCACTTTATGTTTGTAGTCGTTTCGATGAACTAAATAACTGCGTTGAGAATCTAAATGTGGATATTAAACGAATTCATTTATGGGGTATTGCAATTGGGCTATGTCTCAATCCTTCAAGGTGTAAATGCATAATTATCAGATACTATCCTTACCCGACAAATTATTGAAATTACACAAAAAAACCAAAAATCTTGGAATTATTTTCAATAAAACTCTCACCTGGTCTGATCATATAAATATCGCTTCGGGAAAAACGTATTCAATGCTTCGATCACTGTGGAAAACTTAACATCTTACACCAGTCCATGTATCAGTTCTACTTGCAAAAACCTGTCTAATTCCAACTTTGTTGTACGGATGCGAACTATTTGCTAGCTGTGATTCTATTAGCTCTAGGAAATTAACAACTACGTTTTATTCTATACTAGATATAACCCGGTCTGCTTCGCTACACCCTCCCCCTCCCCCTCCCCCCTCCCTTCCGAATCGTTATGAAAGGCCTCCCGCAAAGTCCCACGGCTCTCACTTATACAGTAATTCAGATAATTCACATTTAATATTATGATTGTGTGGGGGTATCACACGCATTTGTCTAATCCCTCCCATTTTTATGTCTGACTACTCACGTTAATAATAGATGACCTGAGACAAATTTGCAAAGCTTTCTCTATCATAGTACTTAATATATATGATATTAAAAATTTACTTTGTATGGGAGGTTTCACGCCCACTAAAAATATTTAAGAAAATACACCGTGTAATACTTCCCATATCCGCAGTAAGACTATGTGAAAATTTCAGGAAGATCAGATGAGTAGTTACGGAGATTACCTCCTACAAATAAACAAACACATATTACATCATTATTATGTTAGTATAGATTATTAGTGTAGATTTTTTTATTTCAATGCTTGCTGATGTTGATATACAATGTTTTTTGTTTTTTTATTAGGTACAACAATTATCAGATTTTTCGGCGTTCCTACCCTGGAGCAAGGTACATGTAGCTGCACATGAGAAGAAGATGGATTATCCATATTAGATCTGGCAACACTTAACTATTGGCCTTGAACTTAGAGTATCATTTGGCGATTTTTGGGTTTGGCGATTTTTGATTTTGGCGATATATTTTCCACGACAAATCACATTGATAACTAATGAACTTGTCAAAAGACTGTCACTTTCGTGGGATAGGGTACTGGATAGACTACGGACAGTAGGTTGTAGAGAGCTTTCCTTATGGCAAAGCTATTTTAATAGCAGGAAAGTTGTTGCGGTAGGAGCCAACGATACTGTTTGTAGGGAGGTTGTTAGGGGCTGCCCGCAAGGGTCCATCTGCGGTCCATTTATTTGGAACCTAATGATGGATCCCTTGTTAAGGTCCCTAAGGACAACCCACCAACTTTGTGCTTACGCGGATGACTTGCTCATCTTAATCGAAGGTCAGTCTCGTGCTGAACTGGAGAGAAAAGGTGAGGGGGCCATGCGCGAAATCAATGAGTGGGGGAACAGTGTCGGTGTTGAGGTGTCAAGGGAAAAGACCGTTTCCATGCTGCTTAAAGGCAGCTTATCGCAGGCTCGCCCACCTGTAGTTCGATCTGGCAATGCCAGCATTCGATACGTGACTCAGGTTAGATATTTGGGCATAACCATGGGCGAAAGAATGAACATTCTAGTTCGTTTGTTCTGTTGTTTTATGTGTTATTGTTGTCCTTTTGTGTGCTGCTATTGAGGGGGCACATGCTAACTCAGAGTGCGGCTGTTCAGTGTTTTGTCCTTTGTCTTTTTTATGTCTATATGTTTTGTCGTCCAGGGCCACCAGTCCCGAACTGTTTGGAGTTCAACTGGTAGTAGCTTCGGCTACGAAGCCTGGCCGGAGGCTTTATTCTGGTACCACGGGTGTCAGGAGCCCCTGGAAATTTATTCCAGCCTGGCAGTGGTGCGGCCCCGTATGGGAGCATCGTGGTGGCTGTGGTTTAGACCCAAATCGCGGGTAGAGCGCAAGCTCGGTGTGGAGTTGCATTGCGACCGGGTGCCGTGACCCATAGATCGGTAGGAGTTTTAGATAGTACTCCGCTCCTCATCCAAGGGGGAGGTCATGCCCAAATGCATGCCTCAAATTGGTACTCGTACTGCGAGGGCGCCGGTGGACGCATAGTTTCCACCCGGTGTTAAGTGCACCGTGAGGTCAGGCCACCGTGGCAGGTACTCACGTGAATCTTGAACACATCTGTCACTTTCGTAGTGCTTCATATTTTTTACATAGGAGGTGCCACGCCCACTAATCCCATCCTGCCCAATTTTTATTGGACTACTCACATTAATATCTGATGGGCTCATGCAAAATGTCGAGTCTTTCCCTTTTATAGTACACCAGTTATATGATATTAGATATCAACTTTGCATGGGCGGTGCTACGCCCACTGCTCCGATCACGCCCACTTTTTTGTTCGACTAATCACACAAAGAACCTATGGGCTCACGCAAAGCCACACAGCCCTCTCTTTTACAGTACTCCAGATTTAAGACATTAAATAGTTATTTTGCATGGAGAGTGCCACGCCCATTGGTGTGAACCCGCCAATTTTTTGTTCGACTACTCATACTAAGATCTGATAGGCTCGTGCAAAGCGTAAAAGCTTCCTTTTTTAGCACACCAGTTATAGGATATCATATATTTACTTTGTGTGGGCGGTGTCACGCCCACTGCTCCGATCACGCCCATTTTTTGTCTAACTAATCAAATGAATCACTTATGGGCTCACACAAAGTCCCAAGACTCTCACTATTACAGTGCTCCAGATATATGGCATTTTATATTTACTTTGTATGGCAGATGCCATGCCTATTGGTCCGATACTGCCCATTTTGCATCCGACTACTCACATTAATAATATGTGACATCAGAAAAATCTGAAAAGCTCTCTCTATCACATTACTCGAGATATATAGTATTGAACTATTACTTGTATGGGAGGTACCACGCCCACTTGTCCGATCCCGCCCATTTCCGGCATAGCTACTTATATTAACAATAGGTGACCTCACACAAATTTGCAAAGCTCTCCCTTTCATGGTACTCAATATATGTATATGATATTAAAAATTTAATTTGTGTGGGAGGTGCCACGCCCACCAAAAATAATAAAAAAAAAATTATAGCCTATAGCACTTACCATATCCGCAGTAAGACTCTGTGAAAATTTCAGGAAGATCAGATGGGTAGTTACGAAGATTACCTCCTACAAACAAACAAACAAACAAACAAACACACATTACCTCTTTATTATATTAGTATAGATTAAGATACGTCTACAATTTGAAAAGATCATCCCACATAACACCGTATGCACGAAACTTTACGGTGTGAATTTTTGCGATCTCTTGAAGATACGATTATTGATAGTGATGCATAAGATTATATTTACACGTGAGCCTACATATCTTTTTAATCGAATATCCTTTTCTAATTCAAGAAGAAATAATTCTATAATTCAAATAAGACATAAAAGCTTGGTCTCTGAATGGCAGTTCTATATACACTGCATACGTCTTTGGAACTTGCTACCGCCGACATTACAATATTTAAGCAACGCAGGACATTTTAGGAAACAAGTTTTCCAATTTTTCAATACCATTTAAATATTGTTTAAACTTTGCTTTGTTTTGAATATATGCATGTAAAATAATTTTTGTTATCTTATTTTTACACAAATTATAAACTATGTTATATTTTCATTACATACTGTATAACATTATGCCGATCCTGTACTTTAATTATAAGACTCCAACAAATAAATAAATAAATAAATAAATAAATAAATAAATAAATAAATAAATAAATAAAATAAAACAAATTTATTTATTTTTTTTTGTTAATTTAATTAAAGTTTCTCAATTATATAACTCGCCATCTAACAATTTAATATAATTTTCTTCTGATATTCTTATACAGCCACATTGTTGCTGCCTGAAGCAATTTAAAATGGGACATTGCAAAACGAGCACTCTTGACTGTTTCTGATTGAAAATCGTGTTCTATTTAGAGAGGTGTTTAATTGCACTACCTGGGAGGTCTATTTCTCGAAAACATCTTATCGTTAAATTTTTTTTTCAACAAGTCGATGGTTGCAGTCGCCGTAGCATCATCCTGTTAAAACCAGATCTAGCTCGGATCAACATAATACAAATTAAAAAAAAAAAAATCATTGATCATGGTGCAGTAACTGTCTTCATTGACAGTGACAGGTTGGAAGATCCCACCAACGTGTAAATTGCACCAAACGGTGCATTTTTCTGGATGTAATGGAGCCTCTGGGGTCTGCTGTTGATTTGTCTCATTATACCCTATACCACTATGTGGTTTGGGTATAATGACTTTGTGCTGCTGTTTGTAACAACCAAAAATATTTGACCTAGACCCATCTTTAATTATACCGATCGAATCAGAATCACTTTCTGAGTTGATTTAACAATGTCCGTCCGTCCGTCCGTCTGTGTGTCCATGTAAAGCTTGTAATCAAACTGCAGGTCGCAAATATGAATATATTTTGATGAAATTTGGTATATGAGCTTTCATCTGCCATTGGATGAACGCTATTGAAATTGGTGAGAATCGGTCCATGTTCAGACCTAGCCCCCATACAAATTACCCATATGAAATTGACATAAATTGCCATAAGATCCAAATTGTCATTAAATCTTACTCAAATTGGGGTTTGTATGCGTTCATTCCGTCCATTAATGAGTAGTCCAAAAATGATCCCTTTGGCCCCATATAGAGCTGCTTCCCGATCTTCACTTAAATCTATTAAAAAACAAAAATATTGCACTGATTCTTCTCAGATTTTGTTTGTATACATTTTTGCAAAATACAAGAGACTTTAGTAAACATAATCAGGATCGGTCCATTTTTGGACCTAGTCCCCATATAGATATAGCATCCGATATGAACTTTTTCATATCTTCAGCCAAAAAAATTAATAAAAATCAGACTCAAATTTGGTTTTTGCTTATTTTCTATGTCCAGTTAGTTGGGCCTAACTGATAGGGCATGTTATAGGGTATCGTATAGTCGGTCTAGACCGACTATAATTTTCTTACTTGTTTTTTTATATAATTGTTTCTATTAATTTGTGCTTCGTTTCAATTAATTCAATTTATTATTATTTTCTTAATTATATAATTTTTAATTTAAACATATGTTTAATCAAACTTAACTTATATGATTCAACTATTTTCTTATTAAACAATAAAATAAATCGTGTACAATTGAGCGTTGCTGTTGGTACGTATTTCTTTAATGATCCGTATGACTTTGTTACGTAATAATATAACATTTTCCAAAGACAGTACTAAGCAAAAAAATGGTCTTAAAATTTGCCACATAAACGCACAGAGCCTCGCAAGGAAAATTGACGAGTTTCGGCACATTTTTGAAAATTCTGGTGTGGATATTGTATGTGTATCTGAAACCTGGTTTGACGAATCTATCACAGATACTTTGGTATCAGTATACGGCTACAATCTTTATAGAGCTGACAGAGCAGATGGGTACGGAGGAGTAGGCATTTATGTCAGAAGTGGATTAATTAGCAAAGTTAAACGCAGAATTGGTAATGAAAATGATAAAGTAGAACATTTATTTTTAGAATTGTGTGCAGCTGGAGGCAAGATTCTTATTGGTAGTGTTTATAGACCAAATCGTAATATAGACCTTGGGAATTTCTATGAAATGTTGGCGGAAGATTTTATACCTTTTTATGATAATATTATATTAACTGGGGACTATAATTCAAACCTGCTGGAAAACCGTAGTATGGTCGAAAATATGAAATCTCTTGGTCTTACGCCCGTGAACACGCATATACCAACACATTTCACTACCGTTAACAACTCATTACTAGATTTATTCTTCGTCTATGATGAAGCAAACACACTGATGTATGACCAACTATCTGCACCTGGTTTTTCTAAACACGACCTAATCTTTATAACCTATGATATTCCTTTAGAAGTTCCTAACAAAACAATAGAATTCAGAGAGTTCAAAAACACAAATTTCACTCAGTTGGAGGAAGCGTGTTGCCAAATCGATTGGAACTCGATATACTTTATGTTATCTGTAGATGATCAGCTGGCCTTCTTGAAACACCATGTCTCAGCCTTATATAATATTATTGTTCCGATCAAAGTAAAAACAATAGGCAAGCGACAAACACCATGGTATACAGCGGAAATTAAAAAACTTATAGAAAATCGTGATAAAGCTTTTTCCGATGGAAGCGGTTTAAAACAAACGCACGTCATGAACTTTATCGCACACCAGAAAAATTGTCAATAAAAGCATAAGAAAATCTAAGGCCACATACTATGCTGAAAAGTTTTCAACATCAATTAATGCAAAAATAAAAAAACATGGAAAACTATTAGAGAAATTGGGGTTGGAAAGAGGAAGGGTATAGAAGAAAATTTCGTATCAAACCCTAATGAAATTAACGAGAATTTTATTAATATTCCAATGCCTCAAGCTGATCACTCATATTATGGCAACTATACCCCTAATTATGTCCCACAAATCCTTTTTTAATTTGACTGCGTTAGTCCCTTCGATGTATTTAAGAGCTGTCAATCTATAAAGTCTAATGCAATAGGAATTGACGGTATTCACCCTACTTTTCTAAAAATGCTGCTTCCCTTCATTTTGCCGTATATCACGCACATTTTTAATAAAATAATTACGGTGAGTGATTTTCCCCACCGATGGAAACAAGCTAAGATCTTACCTGTACCAAAGTCGGCAACTGAATATCGGCCCATAGCTATATTACCACATCTGTCGAAGGCATTTGAACGGCTCCTTCATTGTCAAATAACGTCCTTCATAAATGATAATAACCTGCGTACCGACCGTCAGTCTGGGTTTCGTGCCAAACACAGCTGTATTACAGCTTTAGCTGATGTAACAAAAGCTTAAGAGCATGATGCACTTTTCACCAACTTCTGTTGCACTTATGAAGTCTTACCTAGTAAACCGTTCGCAATGCATAGAAACTAATAAAATTGCGTCGACGTTCCTTCCAGTGGTAAGAGGTGTACCACAGGGTTCTATCCTTGGTCCCCTCCTTTTCTCAATTTATGCTTCCGATCTACCTAAACAGTTAATTCACTGCAATATAAGAATGTATGCTGATGACGTACAGCTATATATTAGCAGCAATAAAGAAAAAATTGAAGATTGCAGTAGAAATTTGAATGATGACTTAGAACGTGTTTCTCGTTGGGCAGCTGCAAATGGACTGAGTCTCAATCCACAAAAAACAAAGTGTATTTTGGTGCGTAACAGATTGACAAGAATCTCAGACAATCTAAACATATATATAAATGATCAACAAATCGAAATCGTTGAACGAGCAAAAAATTTGGGTGTTATCTTCAATAAAACATTGACTTGGTCAGACCATGTCGCTGCTGCCTGTGGTAAAACGTATTCGATGTTACGAACACTTTGGCCTACCCAATATTGTACACCAATTAATATACGCTTGCTACTTGTAAAGACATACTTAATACCAACACTACTATATGCATGTGAAATATTTGCAAGTTGCGATACTAAAAGTAAGTCCAGGCTAAATATAACGTTTAATAATATCGCAAGATAAGTTTACGGGCTCAGAAGGTTCGATCAAATTTCATCTTACTCAAAGCAAATTTTCGGAGTCAATTTTGATGACTTATTAAAAATAAGATGTCTTACTTTTTTACACAAAATAATTAGTAACCAGAGACCCGAATATCTTTATAACTGATTGCGTTTTAGTAGGCTTCGGAGAAATAACAATTTAATTCAATTTCGGCACCATACGTTGGTATCTGAATGGCAGTTTTTCATACATGCAGCACGTCTTTGGAATGGTTTACCTTCTACAATTAAAGGAATCAGCAACGGCTCAATTTTCAAAAAGAAAATTTTACAACAATACATTTAGAAAATTTTTATTTTTTTTTTTATTTTTTTTTACAATGCACATATACTAACTTGCTGTTAACAAATATATATTGAAAATTTTTACTGTATACTTTTCATTTGTTTTTATACCCTATACCACTATGTGGTTTGGGTATAATGACTTTGTGCTGCTGTTTGTAACAACCAAAAATATTTGACCTAGACCCATCTTTAATTATACCGATCGAATCAGAATCACTTTCTGAGTTGATTTAACAATGTCCGTCCGTCCGTCCGTCCGTCTGTGTGTCCATGTAAAGCTTGTAATCAAACTGCAGGTCGCAAATATGAATATATTTTGATGAAATTTGGTACATAAGCTTCTATCGGCCATGGGATGAACGCTATTGAAATTGGTGAGAATCGGTCCATGTTCAGACCTAGCCCCCATACAAATGACCCATATGAAATCGACATAAATTGCCATAAGATCCAAATTGTCATATAGATCTTACTCAAATTGGGTTTGTATGCGTTCATTACATCCACTAATGAGTAGTCCAAAAATTATCCCTTTGACCCCATATAGAGCTGCTTCCCGATCTTCACTTAAATCTATTAAAAAACAAAAATATTGCACTGATTCTTCTCAAATTTTGTTTGTATATATTTTTGCAAAACACAAGAGACTTTACCAAACCTGATCAGGATCGGTCCATTTTTAGACCTAGTCCCTTTATAGATATAGCATCCTGCATAGCATACCTGCGGCCAAAAAAATTAATAAAAATCCCACTCAAATTTGGTTTTTGCTTATTTTCAATGTCCAGTTAGTTGGGCCTAAGAGATAGGGTTTCTAAACGCATGGTATAGGGTATCGTATAGTTGGTCTAGACCGACTATAATTTTCTTACTTGTTTAAATTCTATATGCCACTTATAAATATCTATTATTTGTATATAAATCAATATTGTTTTTTTTTTATTATTAATATTTATACGCTATACCACTATGTGGTTTGGGTATAATGACTTTGTGCTGCTGTTTGTAACAACCAAAAATATTTGACCTACACCTATCTTTAATATACCGATCGAATCAGAATCACTATCTGATTCGATTTAACGATGTCCGTCCGTCCGTCCGTCCGTCTGTGTGTCCATGTAAAGCTTGTAATCAAACTGCAGGTCGCAAATATGAATGTATTTTGACGAAATTTGGTATTTGATCTTTTATCGGCCATGGGATGAACGCTATTGAAATTGGTGAGAATCGGTACATGTTCAGACCTAGCCCCCATACAAATGACCCCTATGAAATCAACATATATTGCCATAAGATCCAAATTATCAAACAAATCTTAGTCAAATTGGGTTTGTATGTATATATTAGATCCATTAATCAGTAGTCCAAAAATGATCCCTATTGGACAACTCTTAGTCATAGGCCCCATATAGAGCTGCTTCCCGATCTTCACTTAAATCTATCAAAAAACAAAAATATTGCACTTATTCTTCTCAAATTTTGTTTGTATATATTTTTGCAAAATACAAGAGACTTTACCAAACATGGTCATGATCGGTCCATTTTTGGGCCTAGTCCCCATATTGATATAGCATCCGATATGAACTTTTTCATATCTGCAGCCGAAAAAATTAATAAAAATCCCACTTAAATTTGGTTTATGCTTATTTTCTATATCCAGTTAGTTGGGCCTGAGAGATGGTATAGGGTATCGTATAGTTGGTCTAGACCGACTATAATTTTCTTACTTGTTAATATTGTCACAGTAATGTTAAGTTGTATTGTAAATCAAACTCCAACTTACATATTTAAACCTGTTCTGTTTTAAAGATTTCATGTCTTGTTGAACAGGATACCAAATTTAAATAAATAAATAAATAAATAAATAAGAGGCAAGTTTGCTAAATAACAAACTATTAATCTAAAAATAATCCTCATCGTGAACAAAATGTAACGATAAAATATCGGGTCAGTTTACAACTAGTATGCACATTCCTTCGAAATGTTGGTATTATTGCATCATTTAGATAGTACTTGGTATGAAATCTATCCAGAGTTCAACGATGACTGATCTTCAATTGGATAATTTGTAGCATTGTGCATGCATGTATCTATTCATATTGATTTACCAGAGTATACTGATCAAATATGTCAAAAAGTATGACAGTATGACAGTATGACAGATTGTTTGACCGCTAATCCTTTCGCAATTTCTATGCAGGAAAAAGAAGCACACTTTATTTGCGGGCAACATTTTAGTAACAATAGAAATGTTATTTATACTTATTTTCTATAACAAATTAGTTAGACCTACGACCATTTCTCTTATAACTCATGGTATAATTTTCTTAGTAGTTTTAAAATTTATTTTTCAGTAACAATTATCTGCATAATTTGGGAGTATTAAGTTTAAGTTTTCAGATTATTTGGATGAGTCTAATGAAGAATTATATTTTCCAGGAAGATAAAATGAACTTCCATAAGCAATTAAGAATAGTTCATATATATTGTGTATATGATATAATTACTAAGCCAGTAATAAAGACACAGAGTATTTTTAATTTAGTAATGGCTGGGGAAGAATTCATTGCCTTTAAAACATGTTATACTTTTGGTTAATCAAATATGATTAGTTTTATATTTTCACTTTAAAAATATTAACGCAATTAATTATAATCAATGTTTTTGTTTTCTTTTCTCAGCTTAAAACCCCAGTAAACCAATATGGCACGTCTGAAGTTGAAAATACGCAAATATATTTGTTTCATATATTATTGTATTTGAAACAAAAACAGTCATAAAACTAAGTGTTAACTTAGGAAATAAATGTCAAAAAATATAAAGTCATACTTCATATTAACTACTCCCCAACCGCAACACAAAAATGTTAACAATTAAATGACAGAGTTTATACCAATAAGGGTAAGTAATGATAAACAGGAAGAAAGAAGTATGAGCAGCAAAGAAGGGCCTTTTCAAAATATTATAGTTATATAATTGCTGTATTGAAGTTGAGCTGCTGGGTGTCAGATGTAGCTAATAAATATAACTTTCATTACAACGGAAAGTATTTTTATTTAAAAATAAATACTGTTATAAACACTTACTAGGTAGGTATGAGAAATCGATATTGGGAAGCTTCACTCTTAAAAAGTAGTCTACATGATGAATTCCAAATATTTTCTCTATTTAAACGGACCAACAAAATCAGACAAAGTTCGATTTGCGAAATAAGAGTCAATAAGGTATAAAAACACCCGAATTTAGATGCTGACAGTAACGAACTTAGTAAGTACATATATTATAATTCTTACCGATCAGCTCTTGGCGCGTCACTACATCGTAGGAGGCAGGATGACAAGAATTTGGAATAATGCCTTTGAAATTGTTCAGCTTTTGTAAGAATAAGAGTTCGTTATCTCTTCGACGATATTTACTTTCAAAGTACTCAGAGAGTTGAAACCCTTAGTAAACTAAATCATTCCCTAACCGCAGAAGTAGGGTTCGTAGGAATTTCGTTAGCAATATTAAGGTTTAATCACGTGGTAATCATATAATTCATAAATATTTTCAAATGCATTTTCATTCTTATTTTCATTATCTACCATATAATAGAAATTCTCAGAAAATTTATGTACCTTTAATAGAAAAGTAATTTCCGTTTACCAAAGTTTTTATTGAAAAATTTTAAGTTAATTCAATTGAGCGAACTAAATGAAACCTATTATAACATGACTTGTTCTTAAATATTGGTCATTACAACATCTAATTTCTTTAACACAATATATTTTGAATCGAAATTGTTAAAGATAATAGAAACAAATTAGTCATTAGAATTATTGAATTTGAATATAACAAAAGAAAACCAATCATTTAAATGGGTTTGGTAACCGAAATGAAATCGCATGAATTAAATTCTGTTGTAACTACCAAATAATATAATGAAATGATAAGCCCGACCGCATAATTCTATTTATATGTCATCTTTAAAAACTAAATATAAAAGGAATAATAAAAACTAGCAGATTCCAGCGCTCGAATTTCTAGACAACTTTTCAACTTAGCCAATTCACAAGCCAACAATTTTTTTGGTTTATTATTATTGTGAATGAAGATAACAAACCCATTAACAAACCCATTAACAAATGTAATAAACACATACGTAGCAATCAAAAATATTTGACCTACACCCATCTTTAATTATACCGATCGAATCAGAATCACTATCTGATCGAATCAGAATCACTATCTGATTCGATTTAACGATGTCCGTCCGTCCGTCCGTCCATCTGTGTGTCCATGTAAAGCTTGTAATCAAACTGCAGGTCGCAAATATGAATATATTTTGATGAAATTTGGTATTTGATCTTTTATCGGCCATGGGATGAACGCTATTGAAACTGGTGAGAATCGGTCCATCTTCAGACCTAGCCCCCGTACAAATGACCCCTATGAAATCAACATATATTGCCATAAGATCCAAATTATCATACAAATCTTAGTCAACTTGGGCTTGTATGTATATATTATATCCATTAATCAGTAGTCCCAAAACGATCCCTATTGGATAACTCTTAGGCATAGGCCCCATATAGAGCTGCTTCCCGATCTTCACTTAAATCTATCAAAAAACAAAAATATTGCACTGATTAATAATAAAAACCACAACAATAACAATAAATCAACTTTAAACAAACTTAACAGCACACAAGAAATTAGTTCAACAGAAGAAATAAATGTAACACAGGAAGAAATATTTAATAACGAAGAGTTTAATGATCGTGAATTTAATCCTATACCGACTACAACTATTTCAAATAATCCCACGCAAAAACGATTAAGAGATAAATTTCAAAACTCTTTCGTTGGTAATATAAGTAAGAGTCCGCGGTTAACGAACATAGATTCGCCTTTTAAATCTTTAAATATAATTGATAAACGCTTCGACAAATTAACTACAGAAATAGAGACAATGATAAACAATAAACTAACTGAGTGCAAAACAGAGCTCTTAAATATGTTTGATAAGAGTTTTAACATCATTAAAACTGAACTAAAAAATGTTACTGAAAGAGTGCAGCAATTAGAAATAGTCGCGGATAACATAAAAAGTATGCAAACTGAAATAAATAGCTTAAAAACAAAATTAAAGCTGCAAGAAAATAAAAACGTTGCCTGCGAATTACGTTTAAATGAAATTCCTTATAAAGAAAATGAAAATCTCTTTTTAATATTTGAAAAAATTTGCAATACAATAAATATAACTGTCCCTGCTGTCAAAACTATTTATCGGTTACAAAACGCAAATAACAAAAATAAAAACAACTGTAAAGATGCGGTTATAATTGTTAAGATGTGGTCTCCATATGACAAAAACTACTTTTTAAAATCATTTGCTAATTACCGTAAAATTAATAAAGGCTTTAATTTCTGTTTAAAACACCTTGGAGAATCTTCAAACAATAAATTTTTTGTCAATGAAAATCTTACTCAGTATAATTTTACCATTCTACGTGCGGCAATAAAACTAAAAAAGGAAAATCGTCTTCACAGTGCCTTTAGTATGCGTGGTCTAGTATATATTAAAAAGACTGCGGAAAGCAACATAATAAGAATTGATGATATAGAATATCTGGATGATTTATTTCGAGAAACAGAACCCGCACCTAATGCTAATGAACGTTTTCATACAACTTCTTATTAAAATCTTATTTTCTAACTATTTTGTTTTATTTTTAACACTTTATACCATTTTAAATACATTATTATATACGTTTATACAAATTTTAAATTCTTTTCAAATTAATATTTCAACAAACAATGTTAACTATAAATTTTTTATCAAACTTATTACTTCGTGCGTTACTCGATCATTATTTTTAAAACTTAAAAATGAACAATACTTATAGAATAAATTCCAGGGATAATGTTGCGAATATGGTTAGAGTCCTTGCCAATCAGAGGAAAGGTATTAAAATATGTCATATCAATGCTCAAAGCTAAAGGAAAAAGATTGACGAATTTAGATTGATTTTTGAAAACTCAGGTGTCGATTTTATATGTGTTTCGGAAACATGGTTTGATTCCGAAATTACAGACTTTTCTGTTTCCTTAAATGGATATAATTTACGTAGAGTTGATAGAGAAGATGGATATGGCGGCGTTGCTATGTACATAAAAAAGGGGATTTCTTTTAGCATCAAATGTACATCTAAGGAAAATTGTGATTTTGAGGACATAGATAATACAGATCCTCTAAATCTAATTGAGTATCTATTTATCGAGGTAAATAATGAAGGTAGGAAATTGCTTTTAGGGAGTGTTTACAGGCCTAATAAGAATCTTTGTACCAGGCGATTTTTTCGAACTTTGGAAACGCAAACAGCTTTGTACGATGATGTTATCATAGCAGGAGATTTTAATTCAAACCTTCTGGTAGATTGTAGTTTATCTGATGAATGTGCCTCGATTGGTTTAATATCACCTAATATCTTACATCCTACACACTTCACTGCAACTATTAATACGCTTTTGGATTTGTTTCTTGTGAGTAATGAAATTAATGTACTACTCTACGATCAACTGTCTGCATCATGTTTTTCCAAGCATGATCTTATTTTCATGACTTACAATTTCCAACTTGTTATACAAGTTGAGAGGATTACTTTTCGAGACTTTAAAAACATCAATTTTAGACTCCTTGAGGAAGAATTTTTTAATATTGATTGGAATGCTTTGTATTGTTTAAATTCTGTGGATGACCAACTCTCTTTTCTGGAGCAAAACATAAATTATCTGTTCGATCTAACTGTACCAATAAAATCGAAGATTATTAGTAATAAACAAAAACCCTGGTTTTCTTCTGAAATTAAAGATTGTATCAATCAAAGAGATTTTGTCTATGCACGTTGGAAAAGATTTAAAACAACAACATTACATGATGATTATCTGACTGCTAAGAGAAACACAAATAAAATGATTAAAAAGGCCAAATCCAATTTTTATGCTGAAAAATTTTCTTCTGCCATTGGCTCCAAAAGAACATGGCAAACGATACGCGAAGTTGGTATCGGTAAATCTACGCATCGAGAACCATGTTCGGTTGATGCAGATACAATTAATACAAAGTTTTTAAGTGTTCCTATGGTTCAAGCAGATAAAGATTACTATATCAATAGTCACTCGAATAACGATGCTGAATCTTTTTTTTCTTTTGCTGCAGTAGACCAATGCGACGTTTTATCTAGTTTATTGTCTATAAAATCGAACTCTATAGGAGTGGACGGGATTAATCCTAAGTTTCTCAAGATTCTTTTACCTCAGCTACTTCCAATTATAACTTTTTTCTTTAACAAAATATTAACTACAAGCCACTTCCCATCGAATTGGAAAATAGCTAAAATCATTCCTATACCCAAAGCTGGTTCCGATTATAGACCAATAGCTATTCCTCCATTTCTCTCTAAAGTATTCGAGCGTATTATGCACAAACAAATGACTAGTTTCTTGGATGACAATAACTTGCTAACAGATCGTCAATCTGGGTTCAGGAGGAAACACAGCTGCCTAACAGCCTTAGTTGATGTTACAGAGGAGATTAGGGAGAAACTTGATGATGGCAAGACTACATTTTTAATACTTTTAGATCATTCAAAAGCGTTTGATACCGTGGATCATAACATTCTTTGTTACAAACTTAAAAACTTTTTTAATTTTTCTTCGACCGCTACTCAGTTATTGTCAACATACTTACGTGGCAGGTATCAGTATGTTGAAACTAGAATCCAAAATTCAATGACACTGCCTGTAGCAAGGGGCGTACCTCAGGGGTCCATTGTTGGGCCACTATTATTCTCATTGTACTCAAATGACCTCCCAGGCATTTTAACAAATTGTAATGTAAGAATGTATGCGGATGACGTTCAGCTTTATACCAGCTGTAGTAATGCCCTAATCGACCAGTGTATTATCTCTATTAATCAGCAACTCCATCGTATTTATACATGGGCAACGGCAAATGGATTAGAGATAAATCCGAAAAAATCAAAATGCATTGTAATTCAAAAGCGACTTTCCAAACTAAATATTACACCTAATATAATTATAAATAATCAGAAAATTGAAATCGTTAAATCTGCTAAGAATCTAGGTATTTTTTTTAATGACACTCTTACGTGGTCGAACCATATTAACTATGCCTGTGGTCGTACTTTCTCTATGACTAGAACTCTGTGGCAAACCCAGCATTGTACACCTATGAAAATAAGAATCCTACTTGCCAAAACTTATCTGATGCCTGTTTTACTGTATGGTTGTGAGCTATTTGCGAAATGTGATACAATTAGTAAAAGGAAATTGAACGTTGCATTTAACAACATAATCAGATATGTGTATGGACTTAATAGACGTTCTAGTGTATCTTTGTTTTCATCGCAGCTATATGGCGTTTCTTTAGATAATCTTTTAAATATAAGAGTTTTAGTTTTTTTACATAAAATAGTGTATACCCACAAACCGGAACATCTGTACGACAAACTTTATATTTCAGATATAAGCAGGGGAAAAAGAATTAGATCAATTAGATATAAAAGTTTAATATCGGAGTGGCATTTCTACATATTCGCAGTATCTCTCTGGAATTCTATACCCCATAGCTCTCAACTTTTAAGTAACGCATGAAAATTTAAAGAAAATATTTTTAAACTGTTTTCAGCATAACAATTTAAAACATTAAATATTATTTGATATTATAATACATTTGATTAAATTAAATTTCAAATATTTCAACTTTATTCTTTAATTTTAATCTTATTGTTATTTGCATTTTATATAAAGAAAATTTGTAATTAGTTATTAATTTATTAACGATTTTATAATTTTAAATACAATCAGTTCCATACTGCAAAATAAGACTTTTAGTCTTGTGTATGGAGCAGTTCCAATAAATAAATAAATAAATAAATAAAAAATAAAATTCTTCTCAAAGTTTGCTTATATATAGTTTTGCAAAATACAAGAGACTTTACCAAACATGGTCAGGATCGGTCCATTTTTTGGTCTAGTCCCCATATAGATATAGCATCCGATATGAACTTTTTCATATCTGCAGCTGAAAAAATTAATAAAAATCCCCTCAAATTTGGTTTATGCTTATTTTCTATATCCAGTTAGTTGGGCCTGAGAGATAGGGTCTCTAAACGCATGGTATAGGGTATCGTAAAGTCGGTCTAGACCGACTATAATTATACCTTATACCACTATGTGGCTTGGGTATAATGACTTTGTGCTGCTATTTGTAACTACCAAAAATATTTGACCTAGACCCATCTTTAATTATACCGATCGAATCAGAATCACTAACTGATCGAATCAGAATCACTATCTGATTCGATTTAACGATGTCCGTCCATCTGTGTGTCCATGTAAAGCTTGTAATCAAACTGCAGGTCGCAAATATGAATATATTTTGATGAAATTTGGTATTTGATCTTTTATCGGCCATGGGATGAACGCTATTGAAACTGGTGAGAATCGGTCCATGTTCAGACCTAGCCCCCATACAAATGACCCCTATGAAATCGACATAAATTGCCATAAGATCCAAATTGTCATATAGATCTTACTCAAATTGGGTTTGTATGCATTTATTACATCCATTAATGAGTAGTCTAAAAATGATACCTGGAACAACTCTTAGCCATAGGCCCCATATAGAGCTGCTTCCCGATCTTAACTTAAATCTATCAAAAAACAAAAATATTGCACTGATTCTTCTCAAATTTTGCTTGTATATAGTTTTGCAAAATACAAGAGACTTTACCAAACATGGTCAGGATCGGTCCATTTTCTGGTCTAGTCCCCATATAGATATAGCATCATCATATCTGCAGCCAAAAAAATTTATAAAAATCCCATTCAAATTTTGTTTATGCTTAATTTCTATATCCAGTTAGTTGGGCCTAAGAGATAGGGTCTCTAAACGCATGGTATAGGGTATTATATAGTCGGTCTCGACCGACTATAATTTTCTTTCTTGTTATGTATGTGTTAGTGGCAACTTTATATGCAATTTACTCAAAATAAAGTAAAAATTAAAAATATGTAAATCTGGTGAACAGCTAAAAAGAAATACCTTTCAAATAATATACGTTGGGTTAAAATCGGGATAAAATGGTAGAACAAAACATCGGTAACAAAAAATCGCCTAGCCTATTAATATTATAGTTAAAATTGCCTTGTTGAGAGCTTTCATTTGCTCTGTTATTAATTGAGAAAAGCAGACAAAAAAGCCATGCTTAAAAATGGCTCCCTCTATAACTAAAGCAACCGCCATGGCCAAAATGATGAAGGAAGGAGACCGTATGTTTAGCGGTTTGAAAGAGGCAATTTATCATATTATTACTGCCTGCCAATAGTTTGCCAGATCCATGCGCTGCGCCTACGGTCCAAATGGCCTGAACAAACTGATTATTAATCATCTTGAAAAGAAATTCGTAATCAATGACGCTTCATAATGCGTGAATTGGATGTTGAACATCCGGCTGCCAAGTCGAAGATGGCGGCAATTTCGTGGTGCTAGTAACCGGTTCTCTGTTCGGGAAAGCCGAAGAAATTTTAGCTCGGCAATAGCTGATGATTATGGTAAGGCATTGGAAGATATGCAAAGTATAGTTAGTTTTTATACATAAAATAATTTTATAACAAAATTGGTTAAAAGTTGTTTTGATTTATATTCGCGAGCAATTAGCAGGGAATTGCATCAAAGATATATCACAATGGATTATTTTGATCCCAGGAGCGCTGTAGGGTTAAATAAATAAAAATTAATCGAAATATTATTCTTAAATTCTAAATAGTGGTTTCATCGAGTTTAATAGAAAATCTCTTTTTCAATAAATTTTATTTAAAAATATCTTAAAACCCAAAGCTTGCCTTGGCAAATAATGGGTTAACGATTTCGGATTTATCCCAAATTTTAAGAACGGAATTTCTACACATTTCGCTATATTATTTTAAGCGTCGCATCTAAAAATTCAACAGCACTTACAAAATCTTTGAATTTTTTCAATAAATTGTCTTGTATTAGGTTGGGGTCATATGTGACCCCAATTCCAAAAGGGTTAATGGCGTCATATTATTTTTTTCCGAAACCCTAGGTTATAAAGATCAAATATAACATTTAAAAGTAACAAAGTGATGAATTTTTGATACAAAGTATTTAGAAAGAGTACATTTACAGAATATTTTACAAAAATCTTATTTTTCTCGAAATCCGCAAAAATAAACTCCTTGTCAAAAAAATTTTGGCATAGGGATTTACTTAAAAATTCACACAGTTAACCTGTAACATAAGTTTAACAAAATCTTAAAGTCCCAGATCAATTTTTTAAATTTTGTTTAAGAAAATTTTTTAAAACTTGAAAAAGGAGTTTTCAAAATGTTATCAAAAAAATTTCCCATTTTCGGTCTCAATGCACAATAGGTTAGCAACGTGGTAATAAAACAGTACTTCATATCTGAGTCCCTACAAGTTTAGATACCAAAAAAAAAATATGGCTTTAATCAATTTGTCAAAGTTGGCAAAAAATGCCATCAAATTTCATGAACTAGTTTTTTTTTTGGCACAAAAGTGGTCTGGGGCATTTGCTATTTCTTGGCGAGGTTTTATTCGATTTTGAAGTTTTATAGCTTTTTGAAAGGATAATTTAATAGTGATCCCGAATTATATAACAAATTGTCAGAAAAATTAAACTATAGAACGAAATTTTTGTAAAATCTGAAAAAAATAAATATTTTCCCCATATAAACACACTTGAAATTTTCATTAGCGTTGAGGCACGACTAAATGTTTTTTGATTGGCCCAATGCTTTGAATTTCTTAGTTTTTTTGCTATTCACATATTTCTAGGGGTGAGACCGAGAGTGTGAACACTTTTTTTCCCTTCATGTAATGAAGGGCCACCCAAGTACTACACCTTGGAAAAAGCAGCCAACTTTCAATACATTAAAAATAAACCAGCAACTCGAAGGGCTAGAATATGCTGACGACATCGTCCTACTTGTCACAACGAAGGAAAACATGCAAACAAAGATTGATGACCTGTCCCTAAGAGCAGAACAATTTGCTTTATGAATAAACGCAGCAAAAACAAAGTGCATCGCAGTAAAAAGCAATCAACCAACAACATTCACTCTAAACAACAACCCAATTCAACATGTGAATAGCTTCTGCTATCTTGGAAGCAACATAACACCCGACGGCGGCGCCACTGAATACATAAGGCAAAGGCAGCGCTTAACAATCTGAAAAACGTCTGGACATCTAACGCCGTATCACCAAAAACAAAAATACACATATACCACGCCTGTATAAAAACCATGCCTCTATATGGCTCGGAAACATGGATGGTAAACCAAACCATTAAACACAAACTGCAAAGTTTCACAAAAATCTTAAAAATATGGTGGCCAATAACAATATCGAACGAAGAACTGCTACAAATCTCTGAGCAGGAAGACATCAATACGCAAATTAGAAGAAAAAAATACAACTGACTAGGCCACACACTCCGTAAGCCATACGACGAAATATGCCACGCAACACTATAATGGAATCCACAGGGTTCCGAAGACTACTTGGAGGTGCACTATTTTCCTTAAGACAGGGAAATCTTTCAACGAACTTAGATATATTGCAACAGACAGAAACGAATGGAGATTGTTTTAAACAGCTTATGTTCCTGATGGAATATGCTAACAAATATTGGAAAAAGCTTCAGACATTCCTCCACAGGCTTGCGAGGAAGACCGAAGACCACTTGGAGGTGCACTATTTTCCTTAAGACAGGGAAATCTTTCAACGAACTTAGATACATTGCAACAGACAGCAACGAATGGAGATTGTCTGTAAACAGCTTATGTTCCTGATGGAATATGCTAATAAATATTGGAAAAAGCTTTAGACATTCCGCCAAAATTGGAATGTCAATAAAATAAAGATTAACGTAATTTGATCAAGTAAAGAATGCTTACATGCCTCCATTATGTCCAAACAATATGACCAATATGGGTTTCCTTAAGGATTTAGTTGCTAAAACCTGTGCTGCTATCTTGCTAGATAAGGGTACCTCCAATTTTGACAACATTCGATTAATCAAAGTCTGTGGTGGTGCATGACATGGTTTTAAAAGTTTATTGAAATTAATGTTTCTTTTTTTTCACTAAGGTTTTTGTAAAATTTTTCCTTAACTTATTAAATTAATTTTTAAGAAATTTATCACATTGTACAGATACAATATAATTAAGTAGAAAAGTCATACATAATAGACTAAACTCTTAATTTATAATATTAAAAAAAATTATTGTGTATTTATTTCTTTTGCTGAAGACGCAAGATTACCATATTTTTCTGCCCCGTTGGCTAATCAATTATAGCCAATTCACAAATCAACACAAAAAAACAAACTCATTTTTATTACAAACACAGTAACAAATTTAATAAACACACACATAGCATTGTATAATTTAATGTATGTGTTAGTAGCAACTTTCACTGCCATTTACTCAAAATAAAAGAAAAAATTTAAAAATCTGTAAATCTGCAAATCGGCTAAAAAGAAATACCTCTCAAATAATATATATTTGGTCAAAATCGGGATAAAAAAGTAGAACAAAACTTCAGTCACAAAAAATCGCCTAGCCTATTAATATTATAGATTATACCCTATGCCACCATGTGGTTTGGGTATAATGACTTTGTGCTGCTGTTTGTAACTACCAAAAATATTTGACCTAGACCCATCTTTTATTATACCGATCGACTCTGAGTCGATTTAGCATGTCCGTTCGTCTGTCCGTCCGTCCGTCTGTGTGTGTCTCCATGTAAACCTTGTAATCAAATATATGTATGAATATATATTGTTGAAATTTGGCATAAGAGCTTCTACAGGGCGTAGTATAAACGTTGTAGAAATTCGTGAAATTCGGTTCATGTTCAGACCTAGTCCCTATACAAATGACCCCTATGAAATCGACATAAATTGCCATAAGATCCAAATTATCTCAGTGAAATTGGATTTGTATGTGTTTATTATATCCATTAATCATTAGTCCAAAAATAATACCTATAGGAAAATTCTTAGTCAGGGCCCCATATAGAGCTGCTTCCCGATCTTCACTTAAATCTATAAAAAAAAAACAAAAATATTGCACAGATTTTTCTCAAATTTAGTTTTTTATATATTTTTTCAAAATTGAAGTGACTTTACCAAATATGCTCAGGATCGGTCCATATTTCGACCTAGTCCCCATATAAATATTGCATCCGATATGAACTTTTTCATATCTGCAGCCAAAAAAAAAAATGAATAAAAATGCCACTCAAATTTGGTTTATGCTTATTTTCTATATCTTGTTAGTTGGACCGAAGAGATAGGGTCTCTAAACCATGGTATAAGTTATCGTATAGTCTGTCTAGACCGACTATAATTTCTTGCTTGCTTATAACTATAAAAGAAATAGATTATTTATAAAATTAGGTAAAAGTGAGGTTAAAAGACAATCTAAATTCCATTGTATGAACTAAATTTAACAATTCATACAATGCAATTGACATCAGTTACCTTAAATTTCGTACGGTTATTTTGTAAATATTATTTAGTATCACAATAAAATAATGTGATAATACATGGAACTATCAAAATTCGGTTGGCAGCAAATTCAATTATTATAACGAATTTGTTTTCTGTATGTAAAAAAGTAAAATAAGAAATTACCTAAAATTTATATCTCACAATAAGTCTCACAATTGACTTAAGAAAATGAGAATACGATTTAAATCCCCATTGAGACCTTTTCTCAATCCAACTATACCAAGTTTACATAACTTAAAGAAAGGAAACCATGGTGGATTGAAGTTGGATACGGAATAAGCAATTATCTCATTCCTCAATACCATACGATACGTACATATATTGAAGTGAACTAAATATTGTTTTGAAGGAATATCAAATATATCTGAGTATTCAAGTTAATGGCTGCAAGAGTTAATAGAACATTGGAAAACAATATGAAAAACCTTTAGTGGCCTCAATACCAGCAAGGCCCCTTCATAAGAGTGCCGGCCAATTTCATGCAGCATCTTTTCTTATATACATTGACTAGGAAACTGGAAAACATTTCAAATGAACGTATTTTCTAATTTTCGGCATATACAAAATATTGTAATTCTAAACGTTAAGTAAAAATTATTTGAAAAACTTTCCAAAAATGTTACACAAATGAGAAAAAAGTAACACAAACAACAGACGACTCCCACAACGACGACACAACAGCAACGAAAAAGCTAAACAAATTCTCATTAAAAACAAGAGTACCAAAATCATAATGAAATGTTGATGAAGAATAAGAGTAAGATTCTAAATAAGGATTGCCAGTTATTTTTATGCATACCATTTATAATCTCGCAATTTCGATCTCCGCAAATCTCCTGATATTCAAACCAATAATTTTATCGCTAAATTAAGAAGATTTCACCTAAAAAATCAAACATAATCCAGCTCCTTAAATAGTATGGAAAATTTAAAAGAAATATTACATTAAGAAGGTATGAACTCAACAATTGTTGGGTTTATTAACACTCAAAGCAACAACAAATTTCATAATTCAGGATACATAGCAAACTGAGTAGAGGAAAATCAAAAAAAGATGAAGAATAATACTAAATGAAATAAAAATAAAAAAACAGAATTAAAAAACCCAAGTATACATAAAATTAAAAAGTTCAAAAGCATCATAAGCAGCCCAAGTGAAGCAATCATTGAATAAATTAGATGCCTCGAAAATACAAACAGTGGTTAGAATGACTTTAACGGGTAGTAATTCTCATTTGAATAACTTTAAGGATTCCTGAAGAGACCTTACATAGATCACCATGATATAAATATGATATTTTGGGATTAATATTCCCATATAATGAAATTCACATTCCCGTCCAGTAGTATATTCGGTTGGGAATTTAGATCAGAATTATGTCAAAATTCATTCATTGTTTTAATGAAAAAAATTCATTATTTCTCTTTTTTTTTTAATAATTAATAATTTTAATGAAAATGATTCATTATTTTAATAATAAAGATTAATTATCTTAATGAAAATGATGAATCAATTTTCATTATTTAAAAGAAAACTAATCAATAATTTTTAGGAACATAATTCATTAGTTTAATCAAGATAATTCATTATTTCTATGAAAATTATTTATTATTTTAATAAAAATAGTTCATTATTTAATTGAAAATGATTCATAAATTTTCATTATTTTAATAAAAATAAATCATTATGTTAATGAAAATAATTTATTATTATTATGAAAATAATTTTTAATTTACTTTAAAAATATGAATTATTTTATGAACACGATTATTAAAAAAAAATGATTCATTATTTATATACAATTCATTCACTATTTAAATGGCAATGATTCATCAATTCTTATTTTAATGAAAATTGATCATTAGTATTAACCTCAAATAAAATAAAATAATTTATTTGAAAATAATAAATTATTTCAATAAAAATGATTTTGTATTTAAATGAAAATGATTTATCAATATTTTAATGAAAATCGATGTTTTTTTACCGAAACTAGTTTATTGTTATGAATAATGAATGAATGTTGAATTTTTAATTTTTAATTTATTTTGAAGTAACTATTTATTTCTATAAAAATAATTTATTATCTAAATAAAACTGATATACCAAGTTTCATTATTTTAATGAAAATATATTATTAGTTTAATAAAACTTATGCAATAGCAATAATTAATTAATAATTTTAATTAAAACTAGAAGATCCCAGCCCTCGAAATTCGAGTGCAATTTTTTTTTCATTTAATAAGTTATTTTACAAGACCCTAAAGGTATGCTAATCAAGTTTAGCCAAACGCTATTATGAAGTTGATTGTGCACGCATAACTTTCCTCAAACTCAACGAATTTAAACAGTTAATCTGTACGTTAACTTGCGTGTTGCATAATGTAAAGTTGATTGTGCACAAATAACTTTCCTCAAACTTAACGAATTCAAAAGAAAGAGCTTGATCCACTGAGTGTTCTTAGAGTCTAAGTTAATTAGAACTCTAGTTGTAGAGGTTTGAGTGAAGGAAAATATTGAAAAAATCTTGGAAAAATTGAATGTAAAGTTGATTGTGCGTGCAAAACTTTCCTCAAACTCAACGAATATGATCCACTGAGTGTTCTGAGAGTGAAACAATCAAGATCCATTCAATAGAAGATGAGCTATGAGAATTCGAATTGCTTGAGTGTTTTAGTATAACTTGAGTAAGATGGGAGTTGAGTAAATTTCAATGATTCATAACATGTCTGTGTCTAAATACATTTCATTAAACAAAAAAGAAGGAAATCGGCCAGATAGAACGGCCAGACGGACAGACTTTAATTTTCATTAATTTTTTTAATATATAAGATAATTCATTTTTTCATTGAAAATGATTCATTATTAAAAAAAAAAAATTCGTTTAAAAATTTTCATTCTTTTATTGAAAAAAAAAATCATAATTTTAATGAAAATAATTTATTATTGTTATGAAAATATTTTTCTTTATTTACAAATAATTTATTATTTCAATTTAAATCACTCATCATTTTAATGAAAATAATTAATAACTTAGTTGAAATTATTCATCATTTTTCATTATTTTAATGAAAATCATTCAATAATTGTTATGACAATAATTCGTTATTTAAATAAAAAAAAAAAATAATTATATCAATTAAAATGATTCATTATTTAAAAAAATAATGCATTATTTAATGATTCATAAATTTTCGTTAAGCAAGTAAGACAGCTACAGTCGTTCTATACCGACTTTATGATACCCTTTACAATGCGTTGAGAAAGGGGATCTCAGGTCCAACTAATTCGATATAGAAAAGCCAAATTTAGGTGATGTTTTTTTTTATTAATTTGTTAATTTGTTATATGGAGACAGGGACCTATCCTGACCATATTTGGTAGTCACTTATATTTTTCAAAAACTTATGCGAACCACATATGAGAAAAATCTGTCCAATAAAATTGTGAAAGTGATACTGAGTCGATCGGTATAATAAAAGATGGGTCTGGATCAAATATGTTTGGTAGTTACAAACATCAACACAAAGTTATTATTCAATGATCACATAGTGATATAGGGTATAATTAATCATTATTTTAATGAAAATAATTTATTATATTTATGAAAATTATTCGTAATTAAAATAATAAAAATAATTAGTCATTTATTGTTCGGTTTAAGATCATGTATATATTTTTCTAATGAAAGATAGATAATAATTTTTGTAATGTAAGAGAAATATTAGAAAAAAATTGAAGACAGCGCTAGATGGAGTAGCTACTTTCGAACAAAGCGACTTGTTCATCGTCAGCATCCTTCTGCCTATTACTTCAACTCATGCTTAATCAACTATTTAACTTAACATTTGAAAGAAAAGAACATGAGAAATGTTTTTCTTTTTGTATACGAGAGTTTGTATGAACAAGCTGAGCTTTTCTAATATTTAGCTTTCTCTACATTAACATAGCCAGATCAATTACAAGTCTTGTAATGTGAACAGCTCTTTGTTTTTGCCATTGTCCTCTAGATGGAACTGTAATGGCATTTGAAATCTTAACAGATTACACAAATGCATTGTACCTCATGTGTTGTATGTTATTGTTATGTATTGTTGATCTGTATTGGAATAATTAGTCATTTATTGTTCGGTTTAAGATCATGTATATATTTTTCTAATGAAAGAAAGATAATAATTTTTGTAATGTAAGAGAAATATTAGAAAAAAATTGAAGACAGCGCTAGATGGAGTAGCTACTTTCGAACAAAGCGACTTGTTCATCGTCAGCATCCTTCTGCCTATTACTTCAACTCATGCTTAATCAACTATTTAACTCAACATTTGAAAGAAAAGAACATGAGAAATGTTTTTCTTTTTATATACGAGAGTTTGTATGAACAAGCTGAGCTTTTCTAATATTTAGCTTTCTCTACATTAACATAGCCAGATCAATTACAAGTCTTGTAATGTGAACAGCTCTTTGTTTTTGCCATTGTCCTCTAGATGGAACTGTAATGGCATGTGAAATCGAACAATAAATGACTAATTATTCCAATACAGATCAACAATACATAACAATAACAATAATAAAAATAATTAATTATTTCAATGAAAACCATTCATTATTTAAATAAAAATGATTCATTATATAATTGAATCATTTTCATTATTATCAATATTTTAATGAAAATAAATTATTATTTTTGTGAAAATAATGTTTAATTTATTTGAAATTTATTAATTATTTTAATTAAAATTGTTTGTAAAAATTATCCGTTATTCAAATGACAATGATTGTTGAATTTTCATTATTTAAATCAAAATATTTTATCATTATTAACATATGAATATAGTTTTTGTTGTTTTTTTTTTTTTTGAAAACAATTATTTTAATGAAAATGAATCATTATATTTATGAAAATAATTAATTATCTTCATCAAAATAATTCATTATATATAATAAAATGATTCATCAATTGCCCTTATTTAAATGAAAATAGTTCATAATATTTATCAATATAATCATGAATTTTTTTTTTAAATAATTAATTTGACTAATTAATTAATATTTGATCTTAAGTCTGATTAATTTGTAACTCAATTGAAGTCATAAAGTTCGAAAATAATATTTTTAAATTTTTATATTTGTAAAAGTAGAAAATAAAAAATTATTATTTTTTTAATTACTAGCTGGGCAAGCTCCGCATTGCTGGACCTAAGAAAACATTTGGTTTTTATATAGATTTTAATTTTAATATACAGTGTCCGATAAAAGTAAAGCACGAACTCCCCCGAAAGTTTTAGCAGATATCTAGGTCCAATATTCTAATTTGATTTTACCATGCCCCTCAACTCACAGACCAAAAATTAAATATCAGACCCACAGTATCACCCACCAGGTGATACAAACAAGTCCAAGAAGGCGGAGAATGCGTTAGGATGGATAAAAAACACGTCAAGTAAATTAAAGATTTAATGCTGGAAAATTTTCGACTGGTCCTGCGGATATTGTTGATATTTACCAAGGATTAGTCAACATCATTTTAAAATATATTTCGAACCAAATACACTAAAATAAAAAAGAGTGTCGCATTAATATTTCTCAAACAATACTTTCTGTCTGCCAGAATAACCCCTAGGTCCCCCAAACCAACCGTCAATCAAATATATGCAAAAGGGGAAACAATACCTAAAAGATCACGTCAAAGTCGTTAAAAAATCAAGATTATGTTAACAGTTTTATTCGATTATCGTGGTGTATTGCTTTATGAATTCTTTTTGCTGGGCCAAATTTTTAACAGGGATTCATATTTCAGTGTTATGCGTCATTTGCGCGAAGTTGTGTACACCGTCACACGATGCATTGGTTCTTCGAGAGCAGTTTGCTTAAAAATCGATTCACCTGATTCAACATGTAATTTCTGGCTATTCAATAGATTCAAAAGACTAGTCCGGGGACACCATTTTGAATCGATTGAAGATATAAAGGCGGCTGGCGACGCTCAAATAAACCCATCAACAGTGCACATGTGCGAGTGTCGTGTTTTAGAAGCTTTAAAGGCAACGTACAACTAAACACGTCAAACACCATTTATATTTTGATTTCGTAGCATTCGCATCAAATAAAGTCGTCGTCGGATGATGATTTAATGTTATTGTAATTTTAAAAATTTGATATTTTATATTTTTAAGATGAAGTTTTAATTATCTATAAACTTTATAACTAAAAATTTTATAATTTTAATAAATTATTAACTACAATAATTAATTCAAAATATAAAATAATTAAATTTATATGCTAATTTTTGTATAAATTTTATCATATTTCTAAACTTTACAATAATAAATTTTGATAATTTCTCACTAATTCTTTATTAATTATAATAATAATGTAATTATAAAATAATTAATAATTAAATATTTATATATTATATATATTACTATTAATTTTTATATAAAATTTAACAATACGTATACATTAATCAATAAATCAAAAAAAAATTTTTTTTTCGCACATGTGTTCAACGTGAAAAATTCAAACTAAATGAAGTTTCTTTGTCAAACAGGTGCGGCAATGATCAAATAGTCAGCCGTCAAATAAAAATATCAAAAATTTTTGATTTTCATCAAACATAGCCGACAACGTGTACGTGTAGCCGAAAAAGAACGACCGCACCCAACAACCTTGTGTTTGATGGGTTTATTTGAGCCTTCGCCAGCCGCCTTAACAACAGATTCGAATATTGGAAAAAAACTATGCCATATAATAGTATTGGACGCTGATTACTTTGAAGGCAATAGAATTGATTTGGAAGAATGAGTAGAGAAATTTTAGAATCCCTCAACTAAGTAGAAAATTATATATAGGCTATTGGCTCAGGTGTAACAGGTAAAAAAATTTACCCAAAAAATAACGGGTTTAGGTTACATCCAATCGAAATCGGGGGTCAATTAAAAAGGGTTAATTTTTATAAATTGTTGCATTCTAACAAAACTCATTTAAATTTATCATAACCACTGTGCAAAAGGATGTACGAATTTGTTTGCTTGTGTAACTATATGTACATATATACGTAAGTTATGATGACTGTATCATAGTAGTAGTAGATGTAGAAGGTACTAGTAAAAGCAGTTATTGTTATTTATTAAATCCCTTTATACATTTCATAATAATTTCATAAAACAAAAACATAACATAAACGAGCAGCCAGTACAAAAATATTTTATTTAAATACAACAGTTAAAAACAAACACTTACCCATCTACTCGTTTTAACCAAATATGGAGAGAACAAAGTTGTGTAAAGCATTTGTCGACTAAAGATACCAATACAGGGCAGAAGGGAACATTATGATTCATGGGTTTGTTATGCTGTTTTATCCGAGTAACAACTTCGGCTTCCACAATTCATTCAAACCCAAAAATAGGACTTTCACTCATCATAAATACAACAAACAGCATATCACAGTAAAGCAGCAGAACGGTAAAGAAAAAACGCTTAACGTAAATTTAATCCCTTTCGGCAGCAAACAAAAAACATTAAAAAAAAAGCAAAACAGAAAAATCATAATTTTTCCTCCAAAAGAAAAACAAACCAACAAACTTTCATCCAACACGTTAATAAATTGTATTTATTTTTTTCGAAAAGCAACTAAGAAATGAAAATGACAGAATGAAAATAATTCTAATCTTCTCATGAATATTCCTGCCTTAATTTTCTCAACTCAAACATTAAAATATATATACAGACATAAAAAAAAAATGATTCGTTAGGAAAAAAAGACAAATATTTGTGATAGGATTGCCGATGGAGAGGGAGTTTAAGGACATTAGTGAAACAAAAAATATATGAAGAATATACTTTTAAGATACACTCTGAAAATTTATTTATACAGAATTGTTTAAATAGTAAAATAATATATTGTATTTTTTATGGTATTTGACCAGTTATTTAGGGCAACTTAGTACCAATAGCCGAGGAGGAAATAATTTGGAAGCTAAATTCTTGTAATGGCAAGTTTAATTGACTGAATTCATTAATAGCATGAATATAATTCTATAAGTGTTGAGAATTTGTTCCCAACTAATAAATCTTTCTGAATATAGAGCGGATTTTGGTGGAAATATAAAAAATATCTGGTGTACTCTAGTCAGACTTGTTATATCTGCGTACTGTCTCATAAAAAGACACATGTAAAGATAAAGCTTCTTCTCCAGGATAAAATCAGTTTGTATAAATAGTAAAGGGAGTGTTGTTGTCAATTAAGCAAAAAAGACGAATACGAGTATGACACAGATATTATATTATTATTCTTTAAAATCAGACTAAAAACCAGGGCAGCGGAGTCGATGATAAAAGTACCTATTCCGATGCTGACCCCAAATCCGACTTCTACTCCGACTCCGACTTCGATTTCGACTCTTCGCTATAACAGGTTGTGCATCATATATGTATGTTATAGTTAGACTACACTGTTCCAATTGTATTTCAGAAAATATTAATTAAATTTCAGAAAACATCAGAAAATATATCAGAAAATATAAATTGTATTTCAGAAAACATCAATTGTATTTCAGAAAGTGTCAATTGGATTTCAGAAAACATCAACTGAATTTCAGAAAGAATCAATTATATTTCAGAAAATATTAATTGAATTTCAGAAAGTATCAGTACTACGGTATCAGTTGATCTGTACGTGTTTACTTTTGCATGGAGAAAATATTGGGAATATACTCCCAGATTTAACCGTTTAACAACCAATGGGATATATATGTCCCACTTTTAATTTTTTTGTTATATTTTTCACATTTTCCAACCGATTTTTTGTAGGCTGGCTTGAGAGGATATTTCTAGCTTTCAGATCATATCAAAAAAGTTGACACATGTATTCTCAGAACCTAAGGCGGTGACCCCAAAATCTGAAAATTATGTTTTTCTTTAATCATTTCGGACATTATTGATCCAAAAATATTAAAATTTTGATATAACATGAACCAGTATTTATTGTTTTCAGAAACACCAAAATATTTGGAATCGGTTTATTATTCAGCAAAACTCAGTACGGGACATATATGTCCAATTGGACGTCAATGATAAAAAAGATATTTTAAAGTTTTATATTTTTATTAAATTAAAAAAATTCATAACTGTTAATTAAACTATAAATAAAAAGTCTTTGAAAAAAGTTAATTCTAAATATCTCTAAAATACAAAATCAAAAAGGTTTTTTACAAAAGGGAACATATTGCGTTTGTCCGATTTTCCTTTCCATTTTTTGTACAAACTAAAAAAGTAGTGTCTGATTCTCTGTGACCTACGGCGCTGCGAACTTAGGCCCCAGTGAACAAATACCCCAAAAAAGACGAACAAAATCCCAAAAAATTGGGGAATAAGTTCTCCATGAAAAAAAGCCAAAGAATTTTTAAAACGCCCAAAAAAAAATTAACAAATACCCCAATTTTTCAAAAAACCAAAAAAAAAAAAAGAAAATGGACTTACGCCCCAAAGCGAATTGTGAATTTTTTCACATATTTTTATTTAATGTTTTTTTGCAAAATATTTTTTTTAATTAAATTTTGCATTCTGCTTTCAATATTTGCCCTGCAATAAACGCATTTAAATTCTGTATTCTTTTCAGCAGCATTATTGCGGAGCTTTATCTCGCAACCAAAGCACATCTTGCAATTTATAGTTTCACTTAATTCATTCTGTGCTTCAATAACTACAAACTCTTCATCGTCGGAACAAGGATTATCAGTATTCGGATACTCTTCAAAAAATATTCTTTTCCTCTGGCAGCATATCAGACTAAAACATTGCGTTATTTATTTTTCCTCTTTTTAACAGTTCGGAAATTTCCGACATTTTTTCATCTTTCAATAAGAAGGTTCTTTTTTCTGTATTCTTTTGCGGCAGCATTATTTAGCTCGCAACCCCATAGCATATCTTGCAATGTTTGCGCAATACTTTCATAGCATTTTTGCGTTTTCTCTTATCCATCAAAATGTCAAATATCGGAATGATCTGCAAAAAAATATGTTTTGCGCGGCGATTACAAATAAGTTAAGGATAACTGAGCGGTGCGGGCGCGACGCGCTCGCGGAACACAGTTACGATAAATTTTATTTACACTGATTACTTCAATTTACAAATGGTTCCCGATATTTTTTCAGTATACGAGAAAATAAATAAACTACAAACAAAAAACAATAACATAAACCGGTTACGTAGTTTATTTTTGGAGTATATTTGTTCATCAGTCTTGAAGAAAAAAAAAAAATGAATTTAGGCCCGAAACTTACAAATTCAAAATGAACAAATGCCCCAATATATTTAAAGTGTGTATAAAGAAATGAACTTATGCCCCAAAAACCATAAAATTTGGGGCTTTTGTTGTCAGCAACAAATGCCAAATCCCATAAAAATTGTTTGTGGCCTAAGTTCGCAGCGCCGTGAACTTTATTTAAAAATTTACAATAAACAAAAATTTACCAAAACTGCAGTTATTTATTTAAAAAATAAAAACAAAAATAACTGACTTGTTTTGTGTGCAGTAAATTAGTTGCTCACTATTTTTGACCGTTGACGACCAATGAGATATATATGTCCCATGGATGTTTTCCTTGAAGGAATTGAAAAAAAATATTTCTGACCACACTTTTGTTTAGAAATGTGGGGTCGTTAAGTACCAATCCAAAAAAAAAAATAATAATAAAAATTTTCCAGCATTTTAGGTTCGGTCGTAAAAGGGTTAAAGAACCAGACCCAGAACTCATGGCTCTAATGCCAACAGATTTCATTTGTTAGATTACAATGAAGATTCAACAAGTATTGAGGAAGGTGAAATTGTAACTTCTAAAGCTAAGGTTCCACCAATAGTTGTAGACACTGCTCAGAGTTTAGCACTGGTTATGGGTTTGACTGGTAAAAGTAGAAAACTGAATAATTTTTTGATACAAAATATTTTGAAAGATTACATTTACTGAATATTTCACAATAATCTAATTTTTCTCGAAATCCTTAAAAAATCCTTGTAAAAAATTTTAGGAGAAGGATTTACCTAAAAATTCACAGAATTAATATCTATCATGTATTAAACAAAACCTTAAAGTGTCAGATCCATTTTATTAAATTTTGGTAAAGAAAATTTTTTAAAATTCAAAAAGGAGTTTTAAAAATTTTATCAAAGAAATTACCCGTTTTCGGTCTCATTGCGCAATAGGTTAACAACGGGGTAATAAAACAATACTTCATATCTAAGTACTTAGAAGTATAGAGATCCAAAAAAAAAGTATGATGGCTTTAATCAATTTCTTATAGTAGTAAAAAGTGCCGTCAAACTTTATGACCTAGTGGTTTTTGGCCCAAAACTGGCTTGGGACATTTGCTATTTCTTGGCGAGTTTTATTCGATTTTGAAGTTATATAGCTTTTTGAAAATATACGAGGGCGGTTCGGAAAGTTCTTAGCCTAGCAATGAAAGAGAATAGTTAGGTTTTCAAAAATATTTTTAATTTTCAATATAATCTCCTGAAACTTCAATACACTTAGTCCAACGCTTAGCCAGCAATTCTATCCCTTGATTAAAATAGTTTTTCTCAAGGTCTTCAAAATAGTGGTTTACAGCTGTAATTTCTTCTTCATTTGAGGTAAAACGATTGCCAGTAAGGAATTTTTTTAGAATTGGGAACAGGTAAAAGTCACTGGAAGCTAAGTCAGGAGAATAAGGTGGGTGGTCAAGCAACTCGTACTTAAATTCGTTGATTTTAGCCATTGTTAAAACACGCTTGTGCACTGGTGCTTTGTCTTGATGAAAAATTATTATTATTTTTTGTAAGCAAGGATGCTTATCTCGAATTTATACATTTAATTGATCCTAAATGTTGCATTGGTACTCTGAATTTATTGTTTTACCCTTTTTCAGATAGTCGGTCAATAAAATACCTTTGAAGTCCCAAAAAACTTTTGCCATATCCTTACCAGCCGATTGAATTATTTTTGCCTTCTTTGGGGCTCTTCCTCCAGCCTCAGGCCATTGTTTGGCTTGTTCTTCTGTCTCTGGAGTACAGTGGTGGATCCATGCCTCATTAACAGTTATGAAACGATGTTTAAAATCCATTACATTTATCCTAAAACGATCCAAACAAGCTTCAGAAATTTTTTTTATGCGTTTTTGGTCGACTTTTAACAAATGCGGCATTCATCTCGCAGAAAGCTTTTTCATCTGTAGTTCTTCATGCAAAATTAAATGGACTCGATCATTTGAGATGCCCATGATATTAGCTATTTCACGCACTTTTATTCGTCGATCATCTAGTACCATATCATGCATTTTGGCTACGATTTCTGTAGTTGTTGCTGTTTTTGGACGTCCACTACGTTGTTCATCTTCAACGCTTGTACGACCACTTTCAAATTCAGCAACAAAATTTTTATACCCTATACCACTATGTGGTTTGGGTATAATGACTTTGTGCTGCTGTTTGTAACTACCAAATATATTTGACCTAGACCCATCTTTTATTATACCGATCGAATCAGAATCACATTCTGATTCGATTTAACGATGTCCGTCCGTCCGTCCGTCCGTCTGTGTGTCCATGTAAAGCTTGTAATCAAACTGCAGGTCGCAAATATGAATATATTTTGATGAAATTTGGTATATGAGCTTCTATCGGCCATGGAATAAACGCTATTGAAATTGGTGAGAATCGGTCCATGTTCAGACCTAGCCCCCATACAAATGACCCTTATGAAATCGACTTAAATTGCCATAAGATCCAAATTATAATACAAATCTTAGTCAAATTGGGTTTGTATGTGTTTATTACATCCATTAATCAGTACGCCAAAAATGATCCCTATGGGACAACTCTTAGTCATAGGCCCCATATAGAGTTGCTTCCCGATCTTCACTTAAATCTATCAAGAAACAAAAATATTGCACGGGTTCTTCTCAAATTTTGTTTGTATATATTGTTGCAAAATACAAAAGACTTTACCAAACATGGTCAGGATTGGTCCATTTTTGGGCCTAGTCCCCATATAGATATAGCATCCGATATGAACTTTTTCATATCTGCAGCCAAAAAAATTAATAAAAATCCCACTCAAATTTGGTTTATGCTTATTTTCTATATCCAGTTAGTTGGGCCTGAGAGATAGGGTCTCTAAACGCATGGTATAGGGTATCATATAGTCGGTCTAGATCGACTATAATTTTCTTACTTGTTTACTATTGCATATGAAGGAGCACTTTCACCGTACACATTCACCATATCATTATAAATTTCTTGTCCCGATAAACCTTTTTTATGTAAATGTTTAATGACACCATGAATTTCTAATTTTTCCATTGTAAAAAAATCGCGGATGCGTCTTTTTTGAACACCTGTTTCTAAAGGGTCCGCCATCTAACGTTTTTTTCAACTAGTGCTTATTTCTTGAATGGTAACACTTAGCTCATGTCAGATTTGACAGATAATTAGTTTTATCCTTCCGCTGAACGAATATGGTTGTGTATACGCTTGAACAACGCTGGGAAATATTGCGACATTACTTTGAAAATCATGGTAATGTTGCAGAATGTGTGCGAAAATTGCGTACGGATTTTGGAAGAAGAGAAACACCGTCAGCTCCGTATGTTCATTACCTTGTGAAAAAAGTGAAAGAAACTGGCATCCTCATCGATAAACCAAAGCGTGAAACCCGAGAATATTGCTGCTGTGGCAGAAAGTGTGCGTGAAGCGCCATCAACATCAATTCACCGTCGTTCTCAAGAATTAACATTTCGGAGGCATAATTGAGACCTTGGTATGACGCCATACAGAGTCCAATTGGTTCAGGAGTTGAAGCCAACTGACCATCCAATGCGTTTTCGCTTCACTAAGTGGGCCTGCGATCGACTTACAGAAGATGCCGATTTTGCCAAAAAAAAAATCATCTTTTGAGATGAAGCTCATTTTGATCTTGGCGGGTATGTAAACAAGCTAAATTGTCGCATTTTGGGCACAGAAAACCCGCACGCATACATTGAAAGGCCGATACACCCAAAACGAGTCACTGTTTGGTGCGGATTTTGGTCCAGAGGCATAATTGGGCCATTTTTCTTCGACAATGATCGTTATCGGGCCATGTTGAACGAATTTTTGTTGACAAAAATTGAAGAGGATCGTTATCGGGCCATGTTGAACGAAGTAGCCAGATCGAAACGAAATTTAACATGTGTTCATAGCAGAGAATAAACTTTCCAAAACACTTAACCCTTTTCCGTTTATACCGCGCATTCTGTGCTAGGCTAAGCTCTTTCAGAACCGCCCTCGCAATTTTTTACTGAAATCGATTCATATAACAACTTGTCGAAAAAATTAAACTTTAGATGGAAATTCTCGTAAAATCTAAAAAAAGTCATATTTTTTCAATCGGCTAGTTTTATATAGAAGGGAAACAAAATGGACCCTGACACTCCCCAATTTACCGTTTGAATGAACTTAAATTGAAGGAAATCGATACAGATCGTATATGGGTATACCACATAATTTTCAGCGCTGAATATTTTGGGCTATTTTGTATATGGGAAAGTCAAAGATCGTCGATTTGTGCAATAATTTAGTTAATATTCCCCAAAAAGTTGAGAAAAATCCACAAAAATGCACGAAAACCGCCCCCTGGCTGCTGTTAAAAATAAAAATAAATGCGAAAAATGCATTTCCCGACCCAAAATATACCGATATATACATTTTCAATAAATTTATGACATTTGAATGAGTATTAGGGAAAATGTCACGAAAATATCTGCATCGAAATTTTTGCAGGCTCGAAAATGATTTTAGAGGTATGGTTCCTAGGCCAAATACACTTGTTATGGATGAACCCATGGAGTAAAAATAATTGGCTCACCCTAATAAATATATATAAATTCCCTTGTAAAAATTTACTCAAAATTAAAGTTCATAAAGTTTATAAAGTTTAAACTTACCCCTTCTATGGAAGCGCCAAGATTTCTTGAATTACTTTTATATGCATCGATAAAATACGAGATATTGCCTAAGCTTCTGTTTAAATTACAAAAGATTTTCTTAAACTTAAGCATAAATTTTAAATTCTCCTATACAACGAAAAAGAAAATCATATTCAATATATATTTATCAATTAAAATTGATTGAATTTTTAACTCATTATACAAAGCCAAAGCCTGCGGGCACCCACCAAAATTTATACACGAATCCCATCAAAGCTAAAACTTAAACAAAGCTAAAGTTGGATGAAAAAAAGTTTCGAATAAATTTTCATTATTTATGGCAATTGCTGTTTGTGATATTCAACTAAAGACCCTTCCAAAAATTTGTTTGAATTGTAGGGAAATTATAACAAGACAAACAACAAATTAAACGAACGAATGGAGTGAATGAATGAAAGCTATAATTCTAAATAACAAAGAATAAGTTGATCCTGTTCTTTATTTTCATTTTTATATATACATACATATATATATTTTTTTCCTCTATTTGGTATTGAATTAATTGCTTCGAATTGAGGGTATTATGAGTGAGAGCGCAGCAAAATGGCAAAGGAACGTTTTAATTAATATTAATTGAATGAAAAGTAATTGAAAGGATTTTTATTTTCTATATACTTATTGTCGCCGTTAATAATATGTATGTATGCACGTTTGTCCTTTCGCATAAAATACATTCACAATGTATGCAAATGATTTATGAGCTGAATTTGAAGAAAAAAAAGAAAAATTAAATAAATACAAAAAAAAAACTCTTGGGAAATGAAGTCGAATGGAAAATTGAGAAATTTTCTTTCGATCGATGTGCTAGAATTAAGGTCCTTGTAAATAAATACAAATCCATGTCAAAAGGGGATATACGAAGAAAGTTTTTTTTTCATTTTAAATTTAATACGTGCCTATCAAAGTGACATTTTTATACAGCCCACTAAAATAACTTATAATACACCTCACCATCTTTATTTTGTTTCTATATCAATATTATAGAATATACACAGGGAAGCATCGAAATATAAGCAAAGACCTTATATTTGCTAAATAAAATTACAATTTCCTAACTTTTTATGGATTGCAATATTTTGTAAAAATTGCTTTAAATCAGACAAGCATTGTTAGGAATTGGAACAAATCCCTTTTATTACAATGTCAATCTATTATCAAAAATTTGTATACATATTTTAAAAGTTCATTTCGAATTTTTATAAAAATTTCAAATGATTCACTGAGTTCCGTTTTTAAAAGCCACCTGGTCTCTGGCTTCTGAAGAGGACTAAAAACATGTCTTTGTATTATTATAATTGTATGCACATTATTTCTGGGTTCTTCAATATATTTTAACAAAATTTTAAATTCCACAGTTGGAAAGCTTTAAACATATTGAAAGTGGTAGACTTCCCAAGAAAAATTCCGTAATAGCAGCTCATTGATTTTTGCATTACCAATAATGCCCACCCCTGCCCACTGCATTACTTCTTAAGTGAAAATAAGGCGTTACTAATAATGTGTTATACAGCTACTTATATTTCATGCCAGTTCCTTGCATACTGCGTTACTTTCAAAGTGAAAATAATGAGTTCCTAGGCTACTAGCTACCTCCAATGACATCCCCGTGTTAAAATAATGAGTTTATCAGGCAAACTTCAACCAGTTACTTCTCCTTCTAAAACTCATTATTTGATAATGTTTTTTTTTCCTGGGTTATTTTAAATAATAGTTCAACATATGTTTTGGCAAAATGTTTTGTGACACTATGTGAAAACTTAAAAATTAAAACCTAACTTGACCAACAATTTTGTATCAGAAGCCTGGATGTTGAAAAAAGACGGACATTAATGTAAAAAGTGGAATAATTAAGAGGAGTGTTTGTGACTTTGAATAAGAATATTTACTCGACATAAAAATAATCGAAATTGAGATTTTTGCAAAATGTACGACTTATCATATTAAAATTTTTATTCATATCAGACTATTTTTAGAATGAATAAGTAAGATAATAATGGTCGGTCTAGACCAACTCTACGATCCTTTATACTATGAGTTCAGAGAAAGTGGCTTAGGTTCTATTAGTTTGATAAGAAAATAAGCATAAACCAAATTTGAGTGGTATTTTTAAAAATTTGTTGTCTGCCGATAAAAAAAAGGACATATTCGATGCTTTTTTTTATATGGGGACTAGGTGAAAAAATGGACCGATCATTTGGTAAAGCAACTATTTTTTTTTTCAAAAACATATACAAACCAAATTTTAGATAAATCTGCGCGATATTTTTGTTTTTTGTTAATTTATGTGAAGATCAGTAATCAGCTCTATATGGTGGCTATGACTGGGGGGGAGATGTAGGTCAATTGCTTTTGGCCGTTACAAACATCAGCACAAACTCATTATACCCTGACCACAGTGTTGTAAGCTATAACAAATATTTTAGTCTGGAGAGTATATTTTTTGTACTGAAATCGATAGTAAGAGCCAACAAAAACAATATGCCAAAATTGCAGAACAATATATCGAAACATTCTTAAATTCGAGATTATCGAACCCAGTCGTACTGCCAATGTTACTCGACAAAAACTAGCTTGACACATTTTTGAAATAAAAGCAAATTTGCCGAAGCTGTGTACACGACTATGTTAGTAAAATTATATTCCATTCTGAATTTTAATCTATTTAATTTATTTGTCTAAAACCAATTTACTTAGGGGAAATACAATTTTATTTTTGGCACGTTCGATGCTCATTATTTGGCGTCTTACGGGATGGACATTATTATTAAGAGTAAAAGTGGTGTGGAAACAATCCACATGATGAACGATTATGTCTACTACAGACAGGACAAGGTGCACGATAAGTTTGACGAACAAAAACATTATTGTGATAGAAAATTTAAATAATTTAGAAGCAATCTAAACAAAAAGCAGGTATCACCTGTTAACCCCTTTTATTAAAAAAAAAAAAAAAATTTTGTGTAAATAGTGCCTGATTATCGATAAAATATTTTTTTTTTTAATTTTGGAAGCCGGAAGGTCGTGAAAAAGGGATTTTTCTGGTTGTATCATATATGAGACATCACGCACAAATTTAACACATACAGTGCACTCGGGAAAACGTCAACTAATTAAAACCGCGGGTGTTGACGTTTAAAAAATTGTTGACGTTTACGAATGTAAAATTTTTAAATAAAAAACATCTGCTTTTAAAAGTTTTTATTAATTATAAACTAAAACCAAACATAAACAAATTCAAAAAGGAAACAAAAAAAGGCATTCAACGTGACTAAAAACATAGAACACAACTAGAACCAAAAGAATACATTTTAAATGAGATCATATTTATAATTGTACATGCACACATATGCATTTAAAAAAAATCGGTTATTTTTTTCTGCTGTTTTTTTCTTTCCAACACTTGGAAGAAAGCCTTCTCTCTTAAACGTCTTAATACATTTAAGTCATTTTGCTCAACATTAACGCATTGAGCCCAATCCAAAGCCCTGTTTAATATTTCGACGGCTTCGCTTGATTTTATTGTCTGCACATTTGTATCTAAATCGTTCTCCTCATCATCGAGCACTTCTAACTCCTCAATTTCACACGAATTAGAAACATTATCCGGCAAAATATCTCCATTCCACTCCTGAATGTACTGTATAGTCAACCTAAAGAAAAAAAATTAAAAATGACCTGTCGTGTTGTTGAATCAATTGTAAAAATCGACAAACCTGATGGTTTAGTTCATTAGGCAGATCAACTGCAATCTCCATTTGTTGCTGAACTTCTGAGTTCATATTTTCTCTCAGTATGCTTAACGGAATATCTTCCTCCGGATCTGTCTCATTTTCCGTGAAACGTAAAACATTTTGCCAGCATTTTTCCATTGTATCTTTGCTTACTTTATTCCATGCGGATTCTAGAATTGTAATAGCATCCCTTAATGTAACACTTTTCATTGACTCTACTAGATCTAAATTTTTTGCCGCTACCATGGCTAAGAGGCTGTTTCTGTAGTACAGCTTCGTTATTTTGATTGCGTTCTGATCCATTGGTTGGATAAGTGGGGTAACATTTGGAGGAAAAAACATTGCAATTATGTTTCCATCTTCGGTTTTAAGTTCCATTTCACTTGAATGAGACGGAGCATTGTCGATTAGGAGGAGCGCTTTAACTGGCAAGTTCTTTTTTAAAAGAAAATCTGTTACCTAAAATTAGAAAATCTTAGCTACTGAAAATGATATTTTCTCTGCAGCACAAAAATACTAACCTGCGGCACAAATGATTTGCGAAACCAATCGCTAAAAATGGCTGATGTCATCCATGAGGACTTGGAACTTTTGTACTAAGTAGGGCAGTTGAAATTTTTGAAAACTCGTGGATTTTTTGCCTTCCCAATCACCAACAATTAAGTTTATGACTTCCGGAAGCATTAGCACAACATAAAAAAGTGACTCGCTGTTTTTCAGTTTTTACGCCCGGAGCAGTCTTTTCGGTACTTGATACGTAATACTTTTCTGGCAAAATTTTTCCAAAACAGTCCAGATTCATCAGCATTGTATAGCTGATCATGGGATAGACCCATTTCTTCAATTTTTTGCTTCAGCTTGACTTTAAATGGTTCGACAAGCGAAGGTTGCGAAGATAGCTTTTCCCCAGTTATTTTAAGCAGACGAACTCCAAACCTTTTTTTAAAACCCTGCAACCATCCATCACTTGCGTTGAACGAGCATTCTTTTTCTTTCAGTTTTAGATGGATCTCTTTAGCTTTTTCTTTGAGCGCTAATGCATTTACCGGATAATTCCTTTCTCTCTGCTTAACAAACCACTGGTACAGACGTTTCTCCATTTTCGGCAACTCTGATGCTCTTAATGTCTTTCTTTTTCCCGGACCGGAAAGTGTGTTATTAACACAGGCCAAAATCTTCTTTTTTTCATTTTTATCTAATTGTTGACTTTGTTACACCATATTGCTTCGCTAAAGCTACCGAACTTGTACCCTTTCCTAATAATTCCAAAATATTTGCCTTTTCCTGTAATTTTAGCACTTTCGGTTTTTTTGAGCTCATTTTGGTAATGTGATACTTACGAGAACAAAAAAGCAACTGAACATAAATAAAAAGATAATACGTGCAGTTGCAACTACTTTTCTACTCTACTTATAAAGGGAATCCCCAATTTCAGAAATGATTTCATAAAATAAATGTGTGTGTGTACAAATTTGTGTATTTTAACTGCTGCTAAATTAAAAAATTTTGTTTTATTCAGAGTTGACGTTTTAGAGCTTTGTGGTTGGGTTGACGTTTTAGAGTAGGCAATGTAAAAAAAAAGAGGGTTGCCATTTTGGGATGTTGACGTAAACGAGCGTTGACGTTTTTCCGAGTGCACTGTATTTTCAGATATTCATAATTGATACTGATTTTGAAATAAATTCATGGCGTTTTCTTACGTTTAATTTAAAAATAACATAAATAATATAAACTTCATGAACAATTTAAAAAATTAATGAAAAAGTAATATAAGTAATCCAACCCATAACAAGTAAGAAAATTATAGTCGGTCTAGACCGACTATACGATACCCTATATCATGCGTTTAGAAACCCTATCTCTTAGGCCCAACTAACTGGACATAGAAAATAAGCAAAAACCAAATTTGAGTGGCATTTTTATTAATTTTTTTGGCTGCAGATATGAAAAAGTTCATATCGGATGCTATATCTATATAGGGACTAGGTCCAAAAATGGACCGATCCTGATCATGTTTGGTAAAGTCTCTCGTATTTTGCAAAAATATATACAAATAAAATTTGCGAAGAATCAGTGCAACATTTTGTTTTTTAATAGATTAAAGTAAAGATCGGGAAGCAGCTCTATATGGGGCCAAAGGGATCATTTTTGGACTACTCATTAAAGGATGTAATGAACGCATACAAGCCCAATTTCAGTAAGATCTATATGACAATTTGGATCTTATGGCAATTTATGTCGATTTCATAGGGGTAATTTGTATGGAGGCTAGGTCTGAACATGGACCGATTCTCCGCAATTTCAATAGCGTTTATCCCATGGCCGAGAAAAGCTTATATACCAAATTTCATCAAAATATATTAATATTTGCGACCTGCAGTTTGATTACAAGGTTTACATGAACACACAGACGGACGGACGGACGGACGGACATTGTTAAGTCAACTCAGAAAGTGATTCTGATTCGATCGGTATAATTAGAGATGGTCTAGGTCAAATATTTTTGTTTGTTACAAACAGCAGCACAAAGTCATTATACCCAAACCACATAGTGGTATAGGGTATAAAAACAAAGTTCTTATTAAAACTCTTTATTTCCTAATGCATATGAGTTTTGAATCTCTCCGTGACTGTGCATGACTATGTCGAAGTTATTCTTTCTTTACAGCAAGTATATCGACCAAGTTTCAGATTGTTTAAATGAGGGGAAATCCGTTTTAAATCTATCCGTGACTGTACGTGACTAAGTCAAAAATAATGTTTTTTTCACAGCTTGTATATGGACCAAGCTTAAGATCGATCGAATGAGGAGAAATGTCATTTAGATCACTCCGTGACTGTGTGTGACTATGCGTGACTGTGCGTGACTACCCCAAAATAAATCTATGGGCACTACAAGGCTATGGGCCAAGTTTTAGATCAATTGGATAAGGGGGAATAGGGTTGACCCACGACAGACAGACTGACAGACAGAGAGTATGAGTTAAAAGAAAGAGTTTAAAAACAATTCATTTCGATTATACATAAAGTCTTTATGGAAAATATTCGTGCCCTTCTTTATAAATTATTGAGATAATGTTTAGTTAATGGCCACGTAAAACTGAAAAACAGTTACGATCCTTGTTTAGGCATAAATGTACCTTACATTTTTCATAAAAAAATATAAGATAAGCTCGAACATCCAGCCAGCTTACGTCGCTGCCGATCTTTCGTCCATATTGGTAAATAAGATACATTATACTCGCGAACATCTTTTGATGGTATAAGACCTGCGTTAGGCTTTTTCTTCCTAGCTTCTATTTCCTGCGACCCGCGACTCAAATGACATCTAATTTGACTGGCTCTACACAAACTCACTGCAACTTCAATACGGAAATCCGATAGAGATAAAGTTTTGTTCTCATTTCAAACTTTTGTTCCCATTTCTTGGAACAGAGTTTAATTTTACGGCATCCAATTAGGCTGTCAAGTAGATCAACACTAACCATGTGTATGTTGTACATCTTTCCCATATTTGGTCACTCCACTTCAATCACTCGTTTACCCTTCATATCATATCTTCGAGCAGTATTAACTGGAAACTTTCCAGAATAGATCGAAAGCAAATGAACCAATTTCATGTCTTTCTAAGCTACCGAACTTACATCAACGCCTTCTACGGTTCACATAAACTCTTGAAGGTTTCCTCTGGGTTCGGTATTCATTGACCGCTTTGTTGGAAGCTTACACGATGGTGGTGTATTTCGTCGCACCGTGCCAATACTTAGTATGTCGATTTTATACAGTTTCACAACGAAGTAAATACAATAATTCATATTTCTTTGAACACCGCGTAAAAGCCGGATGACTACATTTCCAGAAAGACCCAAATTGTTTTCTGAAGTCAGCCTTCTTCATTCTCCTGGCCAGAAACTATATCAAATTTCTGCGTAAAGCCTGTGTCACCACTCAAAACGAAGAGTTTATATCCCCAATTGTGGGGTTTCTTTGGCTTATATGCTTCAAATAACTTCTGATATTTGTTGAACGCAATTGTCGTCATTAGAAAGATTTTTTTCCATTACGACTGTTGCAAATCCATTCAGCATAGCGCCAACAAAGGCCGTATTTTGTAAATTCGATCGTGGTTTCTGTCATCACGTGGTACAATTTAAGAGTTCTCTTAATCGAATTCAGATAGAGACAGCGTTTCTTTTATAATTCGCATACCAAATTTGTGACTTGGTGCATCGAGGTCATTATGCAGATTCCAATGATGTATGCTTGCAAATCTTTTACATTTATCGTTTATGGATTATCAATATTGAATTCAGCAGAATAGTTTTTCGATTCTTCTTTTCGACATACATTACATTTCATACATTTACATTTCAAATCATGAATTTTCCTTTTTTGAGTTTGTTACGAATCGTTTCATTATCGTTCAAAACCACGATTGGTGTACCACTTATATTGAAATAATCTGTATCATCGACATCTTCTGCACCATCGCCGGCTAACTCGGATGGTAATGCGCATATTGTAGAGTTACAGTTTTCTGAAAACTCTTCTTCGTTCTTACCATTAGCGTCCAAATCGTTTTCGCTTTCGGAAAAGTGATAAACTTATCCAGTTTGATGATTTATAGCTTAAAATATGTTAAGAAAATACTATATTCTAACTAGTTTCACAGTAAATTTGTGTATACATATGTGGTTGCATCATATATGATACAATCATTTTTATTTCCTCAACGCATAATGTATCATATACGGTACAACCGAAACAACCTATTTATTGATTAACAAAATATAAAATTTCGCAAAAACCTTAATAAATATTGAAATATACATTACTAGTGCCCTGTCGCGCTTCGCTACGACCCACCGAGATTTATTGTCTATTTTCTTTCATAATCGTTTTTCCTAAAAAGGTTGTACATATTTTACAATTAAAATATTTGATTTAATTTATTTTATATCTTTTATATCAATGCTTGCTGATATACAATATTTTTTGTTTCTTCATTCGGTGCAACAATTATCAAATTTTTCGGCGTTCCTACTCTCGAGCAAGGTACATACAGTTGCCCAGGAGAAGAACTTGGATTTTCCATATTAAATCTGGCAACACTTAACTATTGGCCTTGAATTTAGAATATCATTTTGAAATTTTTCATTTTAGACATTTTTGATTTTGGAGATATTTGATATTACCGATTTTTGATTTTGTTCATTTTTGATTTTGAAGATTTTTAATTTTCGGAATTTTTTTGAATTTCGCTATTTTTGAATTTGGCAATTCCCACGACTACTCATATCGATAATTAATGTATTTGTCAAAAGTTTCAATACTGTCGCTTTCGTGGTATCTAATCCCATCCCGCCTAATTAATATGTGTTGGACTTGTGCAAAGTGTCGAGGCTTTCCCTTTTATAGTACAACAGTTATATAATATTATAAATTTACTTTGTATGGGCGGTATTACGGGCACTACTCCGATCATGCCCATTTTTTGTTCGCCTAATCACATAAATAAACTATGGGCTCATGGAAAGTCACAAGCCGCTCTCTTTTACATTACTCCAGATATGTGACATTCAATAGTTACTTCGTATGGGGAGTGCCACGCCCATTGATGTGATCCCTCCAATTTTTTGATTGACTACTCATATTAGTATCTGATGGGCAGAGTGATAAGGCTCTTCCTGTTACTTTACAATCTTTTTTTTATTTACTTTGTATGGAAGGTGCCACGTCCATTGGTCCAATACCGCCTACTTTTTGTCCGACTACTCACATTAATAGTAGATGACCTCAGACAAATTTTCAAAGATATATCTGTCACAGGACTCGACATATATAATAATGAATTATTTGTTTGTATAGGAGGTGCCACGCCCATTTTTCCGGACTCGCTCATTTTCGGCATAGCTATTAATAATTGGTGACCTCATACAAATTTGCAAAGTTCAGTCATAGTACTCAATATATATGATATTAAAAATTTACTTTGTTTGGGAGGTTCCACGCCCAATACAAATATTTAAAAAAATTATAAACTTCCCATATTCGCAGTAAGACTCTTTGAAAATTTCAGGAAGATCAGATGAGTAGTTACGGAGATTACTTCCTACAAACAAACAAACACACATTACCTCTTTATTACATTATACTATACACTAGTCGGCATAATTATTTCGACGTACGCAACTGTGATGTTTTCTTGGCCAGTTCGTTTGATTGCGTAAAGTAAAGGTGCACGGGTCATGTTGAAAATAAAATGCATATTTATAGCTATACGTGTGCCCAATCTTTTGTCGTTTACGCTTTGCATTCTCTTTCTGTTGATAAGAAAGCAAGTAGACAGCGAATTTTTTCGTGGCATAAGTATTGTGACAAAATCTTTGTGGCAGTGTTCACGCATGGTTTAGCAAGTGACAATCAAATAACTTTGGTATTTAAATTTTATTGACATTTTTTATAATATTCAAATAAAATATTGAATAAAAGTTATTGGAGACCATGGGATATTGGCTGAGTTAAGCTGTGTTGCTAGAGCTTCAATATTGGCAATATTGCACCAAACAGTGCACTATCAAACTAACAAATTAAGAAACGTAATGCCATCAGAAACTCACCTGGATCAGGAGCTGAACGCAAAACAACGCTAATTGAAGACCGAATCCTTGTGCGGGAATTTCATAAAAATATTCAACTAACGCCTCAATCTGCTGCAAATCAATGGAATCGGTCAGCCAAGAACCCAGTCAGTGAGCGTAATGTTCGACAACGTTTAAAAGACGGAGATTTTAAAACATAAAAAGCAAGAACATGCCTCCATATCAGATATGAACCAGCTGAAAAGAATGGGAGCATCTTCAGAAGCCAAAAGAGTTTTAGTGAAGCGTTCTACGTACAGATCAAAGCTCCTTTGAGTTCAACTCATAAAAATAAAACATTTTTGTAAGGCTGCCACAGGTACGAAGGCGAAGAAGTGAGCCATGGTAGAGGCTCGGTCATGTTCTGGGGGTACATTGCGAACAATGTGTTGGGTGACTTGGTTCCCATCGTCGGCTCGATGAACCAAGGCCAATATTTGAGCACCCTAAATGAATCGCTTTCCCTTCCGGCGACATGTTATTCGGAGAACCATTTATCCTGTAACAGGACAATGATCCATGCCATTAAAGCAGGATGATATATCGGTGCTACTACTCTGGTACTCAACCTCAAAGACCAGACTTAAATACCATTGAAAACGTGTGGTCTCTTATCAAACGTAAAAGAATTTGTCAAAGAGGAGACAATTTCCGAGGTCACTTCCCTTTGGATTGAGATATCCTGAGAGGTTCTTCAAAATTTACTGGTCTCAGCTCCAAGACGCCTTCAAAAAGTTATTTAAGCCAAGGGCGGCTAAACATTTTATTAACCCTTCTGCACTCCTTGGGTCAATTCGACCCAATTTTGGTTTTCAAACGCAAAATTTTTTCCTTTAATTATAAGATATGAACGTGAAACTTTAATTTATCCATTACAGGGATGAAAATTATGCTTTTAAAAGTAAATAATAAAATATAAATTTTTCCTCCCCCTCCACATTTCAAAACACGATATTGCAAGCGATATTGCAAGTTTAATTCCACTTTAGCATCTTTTTTCCAATTGAATATAATTGAATTGAGTTTATCTTCATTCAGAATCATCGATCAATCATTTTTTCAGTCAAATAATCAATAAAATCGCTTTCAATGAATATTTTTTCATTCAAAATTTCATTATTCTCAAACTGTGGGTGGGATTTGGAGAATCCCGTAAAGGTATCTCTTGAAATTTGTTTTATGATAATATGAGTTTAGTTTAATTTTTGGTGATCAGCGTGCATACAGATATGTATATTTTTTTTTTTTTTTTTTTTTGTAATTCATCATTATTGAGTATTTTTACATAATGGCACAAAGAAGAAAACTAAGTATTGTAAAATAAAATTTCTAACATATGACTGTACCATAATGAAATTCCTTCAGATTCTTAGTGATCTTGCATCAAAAAAATAATGAATAACGAAGGAAATGTAACATTTTTTATGACAAAATTTTTTCACCCGACAACGATGCAGAAGACGATTCATATGCATCATCAAATAATAGCGTGAAAGCGTGGATGTGGAAGTTGCAGTAGAAATTGAACACAGCACTTCAGTTACATATTTATTTAAGGACAAAAGTGCAGTGTGGAAAGAACAACCATCACTTCAAACACTCAGGTTACCAAAAAACCAAATTTTGTTGAATAAGCCTGGACCTACCAAAAGAGCAGCATCTTTTTTTTACAGATATAAAGTCTTCGTTCGATTTGTTCATATCACCAAATATAAAAAATATTGTGATTCAAATGGCAAATTAAAAAGGTGTAGAATTATATGGAAATAATTGATACGATAGAGCTTGATGTATATCTTGGATTACAAATAATGGCAGGAGTTTATAAATCTCATGGAGAAAATCTCACTAGCTAGTGGAATGAAAAAAACGAAAGACCTATTTTCCGAGCAACAATGAGTCTTAAGCGATTTGCGAGCATATCAAAGTGCCTACAGTTTGACAGCTCTGAAGATAGAGAAGAAAGAAGACTTCGTGATAAACTGCACCGATAAAAACGTTTGGGAAAAGTGGAGTAATCGGTTCAAAATTTTTTACAATCCACATGAAAATGTTACTGTAGATGAACAATTGGTTCCATTTCGAGGTCGGTTTTAGGCAATATATTCCATCAAAGCCCGCTTAAAAATTTGGACACTATGCGATTCCACAACTAAATATGCCTGGAATATGGAAGTAATACACAGGCAAAAAAAAAATCGTGGTGAGACTTTTGTACTTCGTATTACATTTGTTATATTTCCATATATTTAATTTAGGTGAGAGAGTGGTGCTAGCATTATCAGACCCTCTCCCAAAGGGATGCACAATGACATGTGATAATTTTTTTACTAGATACAATCTCTCCATTCAACTACTTTGTCGGTATATTACATTAGTTGACAATGTCCGTAAAAATAAAACTTTTTTGCCATTTTGGGTATGAAAAAAGCCCGTCTGATTTTTTGTTTTCAAATGATATAACGATAGCATCCTATGATCCAAAAAAAAATAAATACGTTCTCCTCTTAAGTTCTCTACATCATTCAGCCGATGTAAGAGAATATGAAAAAAAAACCTGAAATAATACATCATTACAACCAAACGAAAGCTGGAGTTGATGCACTTGACCAACTAGTTGATAATTACACATGTAAGCGCATGAATAGGATATGCCTGTTGCATTGTTTTCAAATATTACACTGATATGAATCCTGCCTGGAATTTCAATAAAAACTTTAGACGCAGGCTGTATCCAGTAGAACTTGCCGCATTGACCATCAGCAAGAAATCTTGTTAAAAATATTCCACAACAAAATAATCCCACAGGTGCCCCGCAATATTCTAAACAAAATAGTACAAATACACAATTATCCAGTAATTTACCAAATAATTGATAGCGGTATTTCCTTTGTCAACATGGAACTAATTCAAATTAGTTTTCCACTAAATGTAAAAAATTTATTTGCAAAGAGCACATGGTCACATTGTGCATATTGTCACATAAATCCTTAAATTTTTCAACATTAGCATTAAAAAAATATAATTATTATTTTATTTTTCAAAAAAAGGCTGAATTTCAAATTTAATTTTATTTTATATATATTTTTCTTTTTTAATAATTGCTAAGGAAAGGATTATTTATTTTACTTTTCATTATTTTTTATTATACTAAATAAAAAATACACAAAACAAATAAATTTCCTATACTAAAATTGAAATTTCGTCTACATTTTAATGTTGGGTCATATTGACCCAAAGCATCATAGGAAGGGTACATATGCAAGGGATGCAGAAGGGTTAACTCATAATCAAATTTCTATACATCTTACATCTCTTAAATATATTTACGCTGATCCCTGACTCACTGACTGACTGACTGATTCTGTAACGCTGAAATAATACACACACAGCACTCCCTACAAAGCTATGCGAAATACACAAACAAAATTAAATCTTTCTCATTTTATACAAACCTAGACAAAATGTTCTCTCTTATTTTTTACCGACCAGTGCTGCTAATAAAATCTTCTGAAAATCGACAATTTTGGAAACTAAATCGCCAAAATCGTCATTTTTAAAACAAGAAATTTTTAAGAACTCGAAAAATATTAGAAAAGGAAACAATAAAATTTATTTATATCTTTCATATTACGAATATTATTACAGCATTGGTTATTTCTTTATATAAAAATGTATTAGTGATGAAATTTCAACGAAAAAAATTTAACACAGCAATCAACTAAATAATTTTATTGGTAATTTTATAGGTTTAAAGTATCGCCGTAATTAAAACTTAAATCTTAAATGGATATGCTATTCAAGGTATTTCCGTTTTGAAACGACTTGACCCAGAATTATATATATACATATTTTGTTATTTACATTTACACTGAACAAAAACCATCAATTTTCGATAAACAACCCATTAATTGTTAACCCTTGAAATCGTAATATTTGTACTACTGAAAATTTTAAATCTTCAATCATCATTTTAACAAACTTAACAAATCGTCGAAATTACAATAAGTTGTCAAAGTTGGCAGCACTGCTAACGACAATAGCGCTACATATGTAACATATGATTTCATGTTACATATGGAATAACTTGAACGAAAAAAATGCATAAAAAAAAATTAATATATATTCCAATTCTTCTTTAAATTCCCTTTGGTGGTCAATGAAAAAATTCTGCAAAAAACAAATGAATAAAATTTTAAACATTTTTATTTTTTTCTCATTTAACTTCTTTTATCAAACTAAACTTGTCCGTTTTTCTGTTTTTCATCTCAAAATTATTTTGTATTGTTAGGAGTGCTTTCGCTCAGGTTCTCTGATGGCCAGCACTTTCCAAAGAGTATGCTTTTTTGATAAATATTTGAGAAAAAAGAGATCTTCAATGTGGATTTTGTTGTTGTCCAATGTGTGATTTCGTTTAAAGCTCTGTATTGAAAAGCACTTGAAAAAATAGTGCAATATTAAGTTTAAAATCTAAATTATTCTAACTTTACATAATTAAATTACATTGTACTTTCAGAAGAGAGGTGGGAAAATATTTTTTTTTCACTCATAATATTAATTTTTGCATAATTTGCTTTCAAAAAATTTAGACAAACATAAATTACGTAAATAGGTATATTTAAGATTTTAATTTGAATAATTTATTGAAATTATCATGGAAGAATTAAAGGCGATTTGGAATAATAAGTTTTTTGTTAAGTAAAACTAATACGCCCTTATTTTTAATTTTTTGGATTTATAGATAACTTTGCAAAAAAATGTAGTTCTCTTTTTTCAGTTTTCATGTACATATGATGAAATATGAAATATTTTTTCTCTTTTGTGTAGGTGTATTGGTGTTTGCACTTTCTTAAGGGGCGATATATTTTAAAACATTTTTTGCATTTCTCTTTCTGAATGCACACCATGTCGAGCGTGTTGTCTCAAAATTTGAAGTAAATCAGAGCAAATCTTAAGAAGATACAGCGTTTCCAGTGACCGGCCTCATGCGGTATATGTATAGTATATAAATCAGTTTTTAAAAATTTTTAAACCGATTTTCTCGCAAATAAATGTTCGAAGACCGTGATCATCATAACTCAAAATCTGCTTGACCGATTCTTTTGAAATTTTAGACACTATATCTACACATAAATCGTCAGGTAACCACGAAGGGTTTTTTTTTTATTCCATTTTCTTCCCCATTTTTTAACAACAAATTCCCGAAATTGTATAGCAAAAATCGTGTTCCACTTCAAAATTCTGCAAAAAAGAAAATAAAAAAAAACTCTTCTTCACTACCTCAGCAAATATGTCACATTTAAAACGTATTTAAATTTTTTTATTTCACGTAATTCGGTAACAAGTTATGATGTTCACCGCAAAACAACAACGCCTCCCGAGATTCGCTGTCACTGACTTATTTATTAAAATTTCTAATTGAAAATTTTTTCAAAGATTCCTCAAATGTTATGCTATAACGTGTGTATGAAATATATAATCCAACATTATTCATGTCCTTAAAAACGAATTATGAAAATACTTTTTTAACTTTTAAAACCTTACCCCCCCACCCTTTAAGAAACTTTTAGGAACCTTGCTCTAAAACGTTTTTTTTTCTATGCTGTTCTATTTTTTCTACAATAAATGGAGTTCGGTTATAACGAACTCGACGGGACCTGCCAAATTAGTTCATTACAGACTAAGTTCGTTATAACCGTAGTATTTTTTTGTTTTGTCCGAAAGGTTTAAAGGTTTTTTAGTTGAATAATTTTATTTATTTTGATGCATTTTAAAAAGTTATAAAACATAAATTAAATTATTAAAAAGATACATATTATTAGTTTGTCTTAATAAGACTAAAATTACCGAGTTTCTATCAAAATAAAATATTTTTTTAAAATATTATAATATTAAAAACTCCTTATGTATAGAAGCAGAAAGTACAAATGAAAGGTTGGCTAATGGCAAACTTTTGCGAAAATATACATAAAAGAACCTTTTACAAAACTTCATTTGAAAATCGAAGTTTCTGTTTTATATTTTTTACAACTGTTTTTTTACTTTTTTTTATTTTTTTTTAAGAAATTTTAAAAACATTAAAATTATTTTTTTTTAAATATATAACATATAGGAAAATTTTGAAATGGAACAAAATTTGTTTGTTAAAGTCAAAATAAACGGGCGCCTAGGCGCCACACAATCAACTAGTTTGTTAAATATTAAACTTCTTTTTTTTAATAATAACTTGTCAAAATACTTATGCCAACACCTCAAAATTACTTTCATTCATATCTTTTTAATTTTTTATGAAGGAAACTCAATTGAGTTATTTTTTAATTTATATCAGCAAATATCTAAACAAAACAAAAAAATAATTATTTTCTATAAAGACAACTAAAAATTGAATACAAAAGTGCTTCATTTTGTTTTTGTCAAAATAATTATGCCGACTAGTGTAGATAAAAAACAAGTAAGAAAATTATAGTCGGTCTAGACCGACTATACGATACCCTATACCATGCGTTTAGAAACCGTATCTCTTAGGCCCAACTAGAAAATAAGCAAAAACCAAATTTGAGTGGGATTTTTATTAATTTTTTTGGCTGCAGATATGAAAAAGTTCATATCGGATGCTATATCTATATAGGGACTAGGTCCAAAAATGGACCGATCCTGATCATGTTTGGTAAAGTCTCTTGTATTTTGCAAAAATATATACAAACTAAATTTGAGAAGAATTAGTGCAACATTTTTGTTTTTTAATAGATTAAAGTGAAGATCGGGAAGCAGCTCTATATGGGGCAAAAGGGATCATTTTTGGACTACTCATTAAAGGATGTAATGAACGCTGTCTAAAATCATAGAACTTTAGACAAACAAAATTTTATCAAATTTATAAAATTTATTTTCAAAACAAATTTAAATTTGTATATCTTTTTTTTTAAACCAAAATATTATATTGAATTTACTTGCACACATGTTAAAAATCAAATTGAATTATTTACGAAACAACGTAACAAATTACATTATTATTGTGAATTATTGAATTATATCTTACGTAGAAACATAGAATTTATCTACCCCCTTTTATATTGTTAAAAGTTAAGTTTCATGGTTGTACAAAATTATCATAACGTCACTTGGAATTTGGCGTAGCAACGGTGAGCATTAATAAAGCAACATTAAATTAAACTCAAAACTAATAATACATTTTTTCTCCAATTTTATTCCCAAATCCCCCTTGTTTCATGAGAGTTCTGTAATTGGCTAACCCATGCCGAATTACAAATAAATCCATGAAATAAAACCCAAACTTTATTACCCTACAGATTTGACAAAGCAAATTCCATCTCCGAAGACAAAAGGGAGCCCTAAACCTATCAGTAATATAGTTCCAACAGTTGGCTCACTCAGACCAATTGTTTTCAAACGCATACAAACCCAATTTGAGTAAGATCTACATGACAATTTGGATCGTATGGCAATTTATGTCGATTTCATAGGGGTAATTTGTATGGGGGCTAGGTCTGAACATGGACCGATTCTCACCAATTTCAATAGCGTTTATCCCATGGCCAAGAAAAGCTTATATACCAAAATATATTAATATTTGCGACCTGCAGTTTGATAACAAGGTTTACATGGACACACAGACGGACGGACGGACGGACGGACATTGATAAATCAACTCAGAAAGTGATTCTGATTCGATCGGTATAATTAAAGATGGTCTAGGTCAAATATTTTTGGTTGTTACAAACAGCAGCACAAACTCATTATACCCAAACCACATAGCGGTATAGGGTATAACAAAATGCATAAATTTTATTCTATGATTTCATTACCAATTACCATAAAACTTACGAATTACATCAGCTTCTAAATTACACCTGCGCTCTTCGCGACTGTCACAATACAACTATTAGTTTAGAATAAATACGATCGCATATGCACTTAATTCTTGTTTGATCTTGTACGTCGATATGTCTTCTAATATATTATTGCGAATATTAGCACTATTTTTCGATTACATATATAATAAATGATATCGCACCTGTACCTCTAAAATGAGTCAACTCAAAATTATTAAATTTTCACTTTTTGCAAGAAAACGATACACACTGGTCATATATATCCACTGTAAAAATCTTACATCGGTTTTTCTAGTCTTTCGCAAAAAAAAAAGACAGTTGTAAACCTCTTTGTGTTATAAGAGTAGCTTCTTTAGAATCCAGTAAAAAGACATATTTTGAGTTGCACCCAAAAAAACTTTATTTTTTATGATCACTGAAAAAATCGCAACAACAACTGATGTTGTATACTTATTATTCGCAATTCTTTACAATAATACAACTGTTTTTAAATTTTATAGTAAATATTTAAAAAAAAAACGTCTTTTGCCTCTACTGAAAATTTGTAAATTTTGAGTTGACTCACTTTAGAGGTACAGGTGCGATATGATAAAGCGTTTACAAATTAGAATACAAAACAAAATTTTCATTTCTGCTCGAAAAATTTGAAATAAAAAAAAAAAAACTTAAATATATTTCTGCCCGAAACAGAAATAGAAATACAAATTAAAAAAACTCTTATTTTGTAACTTTTCTGAGGCATAACTTTCTGGGTCCCTGAAAATAATTACAATGAAGAGATTCATATTTTAGCTACATGGGGCCCATTTGTTTTCGATGGCGATAAACAACTTTGATACGTTCCACTTTGAACGTTATTTTGATTGAAAGCATAACAGATGAAAAAAAATCAAATTGAAATCCCCAAGAACAGTTCATACTCTCAATACAGTGCGCAATAGCACGTAGTCGTTACGAAAAAAAACAGTTTTCCTTTTTTGTTACACTCGTATAAACACCGAGAACAACTACAACCAACAACAGCATTTGCAATGAAGTGTTTTTCTCGACACAATCTCGTTATGTTACTATTATCCTGAAGTATTTGTTGTTTTTATATAATTTTTTTTTTCTACTGTTCGTCCTCGTCACTCGTTAAGCCATAAATCACTCAAGCTTCTTGGCATTTTCCACTTCCTTCGTATTGCTACAGCAGTTTTTTTTCTTTTTGGATTTTTATTTATTTATTTATTTTTTTTTTGCTTAGTTACGATTTGTTTTCCTTAAAGTTGTATATGTTTTGTTGGTGTTATAACTTTGTGTTGCTGTCGTTTTGCTCTATGTTGCGTATCGTTCAGTTTCAGAATTTTAATGTTTTGTTTCGTTTGGTTGTTTTTTTCCGAAAATGCCATTCACCCTGCAGTGACATTTCTGGGGTGTCTATCACAAGACGTGTCCTTCGTCTTTTTGTTTTATTTCTTGTTGCTGTTGTCTTTGGTAAATATCTATTTTATTTTTTTTTTGGTATTGTTGTTGTTTATCCCTCTATTATATTTTAAATACGCCGTGTCTTTTTTTATACTTATTTTGTCATACAATCTTGTGCAAAATATTCTTGGTTTATCGTTATTTTTTTGTTTTGTTTCACCAACTTAATAGGGGTGACACTTTGAGGTGACATATTGAAATTAGTATTAAATGTTTTGCTGTTTGTGTTTTATACTTTTAGCCTCTTCCTCTTTCTCTCTATTACTACTATCTCGTCGTTGATATTTATGTTACATTAAGTTTTTGTATGCAGCAGTAGATAATTAGATAATTAGAGAATGTGTCTTTGTTTTTTCGTCTATCTGTCCGTACATCAGTCTGTAACTCGAATGACATTTGTAAATTATTATCATTGCAGAGAAAAGTAATTAGTAAATTAAGTTTATTTTATTTTGAATTTGTGGCCAAAAAATGGGAAGAGACATTAGGGTTTGTCATTTCTTAATGGCTTAAAATCGCAGTGTAGAAATGAATAAATAACTGTATATTGACTGATATTTAGGGGGTTGCAATAAGTGATCTATTAAGGCATTTATGGAACTTGCCAATTAGAAAATGAAATCCAGTTTAAATAGTGAAAACTGAGTTTTGTTCCAGAATTCCTGTATATCAGTTTTTCTTTTAAAATGTTGAAAGTCAAAAAGTCACAGAAAACCAAATATGTATGTGAAAGATTTGCACGTGTCATTTGTCTGAATATATGTATATTAAATTATATATCACATAAGTTTTTTATATGGCAGCAAAGTTTAAAAGAGGTGTGAATATAATAAATTTTGGTGACATTTCAGGCAGATTTAAGTGAATATGGGGATGTTGGTTGATATGGCGACAAAGTTGTACATGTGTGTGTTACCATAGAAAGCGTATATTTATGGCCTACACCATTCTTTGGTCAGGGTAAGATGAGTTTGTGCTGATGTTTCTAACTGACAAAAATATTTTACCTATACCCGCCTGTTGTTATAGCGCTGTCCGTCCGTCCGTATGTCTGTCTATCTGTGTGTCCATGTAAACCTTGTAATCAAACTAGAGGCTGAAATTGTAAATATTGGACGATCAGCCACAGGACGATCGCTATTGAATGTGGTGATAATCAGTGCATACCTGTTCTGACCTAGCCTCCTTATAAATAACCCCTGCTTACTTAGCCGTTAGATCCAGATTATCGTAAATATCTCAGTCAAATTTTGTTTATGTATGTTAATGACTATCCTTAGTCATGAGTTAAAAAATAAACCTTGTTGGAACATATTCGGCCATAGTCATCATATAAAGCTGATTCCCGATTCTCACTAAATTCTTTAAAAAAACAAAAAATTATTCCCAAAATTTTGCTCAAACTTGGTTTGTATATGTTTTTGAGCAAAATAAAAGATTTTACGTAATATGGCCTTCATCGCTCTATTTTTTTTTTTTACCTAATCTCCATATAGGTATGGCATCCGATAAGGCCTTTTTCATATCTGTAGGTCATATATTAGTGAAAATGACACTCAAATTTGGCTTTTTTCATTTTCTATACACCCAAATATTTCGTCGGTAAAATTAACTGAAATCGTACATTAAAAGTAGTATTCATTTAAAAAGCGGAAAAGCGAAACCAACAACTGACAAAGCGCTAAAAATATTTAACAAATCGTTTTTATTTACTAACAGAATTTAAACAATGAAAGAATGCTTTTTTTTTTGTTTAATTTTATTACTAGTATACCCTGCCTGGCTTCGCTACGACTTCCTAAGTTTTCCTATGAAATTTTGAATTCTACAATTAAAACATCTTTTTTTTTATTTCATATTTTTTTCTTAAGTATTTCAATACTTGCTGATATAAATTATTTCTTTTTTCATTCGGTACAAAAATTATTAAATTTTTTGGCGTTCCTACTGTGTTGCTCCACATAGATTATAGATTTTCCAAAATCAATCAGGCAACACTTAACGGTTGGCCTTGAATTAAGGATACCATTTGTGAAATTTTTATTTTAGCGATTTTTGATTTTTGTAAATTTTTGTTTTCGGCGATTTTTTTTTTCGCGATTTTCGGTTTTATGAATTTGATTCCGCCCACATTTTCCAAGACCATTTATATTGTACTTGCCAAAAGTTTCAGGACTGTCGTTTTCATATAACTTCATATTTCATTGTATAGGAGGTGCCATGCCAACTGATCCTATCCCGCTCAAGGGTCTCAATATTACATTTAATATTTACTTTGTATGGGGATACCACACCCATTAGTCTGATCCCTCCCATTTTTGTTGTCAGACTACTCACATTAATAGCACTAGTTGAAAACGAGGCCTTGAATTCATTTCAGCGGGTTGTTACCGATTTTCTTGGGAACAATAAAAGCCCTAAATGCGAGGGAATTATTACCGATTTTCTGAAGAACTACAACAAGACGGGTAAGGAATGCCATTATTTAATTTCATTCCCGGTTGCTTTCTATTGATTGTTTTTACCATTTTATTTATTTCTTACAGGTGTAAATTTGTCTTTAAAAATCCATTTCCTGCATTCGCATTTGAATTTCTTGCCGGAGAATCTCGGTGACGTAAGTAAGCGGCGCTATTGAGCGGCGCTATCAAGGATTTTGAGATGAAGCAATGTTGAGAGTCTATGTATGGTTTCTCACTAGAGAAACCGATCCCAAAGCAACCGAAGACGAAGCAAGAGCCTAAAACTATTTGTAACACACAAAAATGTCAAGAATGCAAGCGTTTAAACCCAATAAATTGTTGAAAAAAAATAAAATATTCGGAAAATATAGAATTCCGATTTACTCCCTCTATTGCTTATAACTTTGGTTGCTGTTAGTTCCTACGTAAAGGTATCATATGTACGTACATGAAGAGAAACCAGACGTTTTTTTTTTTTTTTAGCGATTTGTATTTTTCCACGGAATCACTATAAAATATGATTTTTTTCAAAATGTGCCCCATTTTTATCGATATATTTTGAACCGCTTTACCATTTAAGATCTGATTATTTATAAAGGGTCCGCCAAATAACTTTTTTTTTTTGAAAATGCTATAAAAAAAAACTACTGAATATTATCTCAAATTTGTTTTTTTATTTGAAAGTACTATCGTTCCGGTTAATAATGGAAAATAATTTCATTCAAATGGCTGACTCTGCTGGCCATGCAGTAGACTACACGATCGGCCCAATTTTTAAGCACATTATCGATTGTGTGCAGCTGTATTTCACCAATGGCTTCACGAATATTGTCCTTTAAAGCGTTAATTGTCTCTGGCTTGTTGGCGTAACACTTATCTTAGAGGGCACCCCACAAATAATAGTCCAACGGTGTCAAATCGCAGCTCCGAGGTGGCCAAACGGCATCAGCTCTGCGGCTGATAATGCGATCTTCAAAAAGAGGGCGCAAAACATCGAGTGTAGCTTCGGCTGTGTGGCACGTAGCGCCGTCCCACAGTGGGGCCAAATGCATGAAAAGTGGCGATTAATTCATAGAAGTCATAATTTTAAAAAAAAATATTTTTTATTAATGGCTATTTATAAATACATAAAAACCAACATTTAAAAAAAAAAACAGAGTGAAAAAACACATTTTTTAACCCTTTATGGGCCATTTTGTGTTCTGTAAAAAATCCTCTTTTTTCACATTTTTTGCTGTAACTTTGGAACGGTGCGCTATAAATTATTCAATTAAATTGCAAATTAAAGCATACTAAATGTACTGTAAGAAAAATAAGTAATATTTTTAAAAATAATAAGGAATAAATATTTTATATGTATTTTTATTAGAAAATTTTTAAATTAAAATCATACCTTTTTTCTCGAAATTTTAAAATTTTGTTCAAAAATGAAACATTTGAGAATCTAATTGTTTTTTTATTGATAAATAACCATAAACACACTATTTAAAAAAAATTTAATTAAATTCGGTTATTCTATTTTTTTTTTTTTTTTTTGAAAACAACAATTTTTTGTTATAATCATTATTACCTTCAATGTTAGTATTTACTTCACATTCAATTTCATAATCATAAATTAATTCGTTACAATAATCTTAATCTTCATCTCCATCTTCATCTTCATCTCCATCTTCATCTCCATCTTCATCTCCATCTTCATCATTGCTATTTTGATTGCTGGGAAGTACAAGCAACTCCAATGCAGATTTTGGCATTAGCTCTTTTTTCTTTTTAGAACTATTGTTCATGCTTGTTATAAACGGATCTGAACTTAAGAGAAATCTATTAAAGATATCTTCCATTGTTTTTTCTCGACTGCATTTACGGGCAAAATTCTCCCTATAACTTTTAAAATCTTTATTTCTGGCTTCCTGAGACTCTTCGGTTAGCTGACCAATTGGCAATGGCGATAATGATATAATTTCAGGCCCATGAATAAAATATTTGTGAAGAGTAGGAGGCATATAGTACCATGGATATTTTTTCACAAATAGCCTGGCAGTGTTATTAGCGAAGTTTGTAAATTTTTCAATGTTGACCTCAATACCACTAGAAACTACAATTAATATTGTGTGCATATTTTTGATCAACTCTAAATCAATATTAGTAATTTCAGCAGATACTTCTGCATTCTTAAAAAACGTCTTGCAGTATTCCCGTCATTAGAGTTACCAAAACCAGGTTTTGGTTGATCAATGATCAATCCCGTTCTCTTTTTAAATTCGCGTTGAATACGACTTTTAGTTTCAGCAATAATTTTTTTTTCTTCGTCACTTCTTGCCTGCCATTTTTGAATTGGAAGTTTATATGCCAAGTGAATAAGACATTCAAAAAATCTTATCCAGCCATGTAGGACAGACAAACCGAACTCCATAAAGTCTACGTTAGAATCTCTAGAAATCATTTGTTCAATATTGTTGAACTCCTTGCTGGTAGCGCCACATATGTAGCACTTTTGTGTGGACTTTGTGTCTGTAATCGCGTTACACACTTTACCGTCAATCATAACGAGAATTAGTTTGTGGTTCACTTTTATCTTTCTTTCTCCAACTGATATCACTGTATCGATAAGAGCATTTTTTTCTGTCTCCACTCTTTCTCTTTCTGTTTTAATACTGTTGACCGTTTCTTTCATAAATTCAATTTTTAATGGCCTGCAAAACCTAGTTGAAGACGGTCGAGGATTATGCCAAATGATTTTGTTTTTACAAACTAATTTTAATGGTACAATTGACGTAATAAATACAGAAGAATCAGATGCATTACTGTCATGAAAGGCTTGTTTGTAAGAACTATGCCCTGAACTTCCGTCAAAGCCCCACTTAGTGTATAAAGTAATTTTTTCGATTTCTTCGTTGTCTAACGAATTTAAATCTGCATTTTTAACCGACAAAAGGCGTTCAGTGGTATGATCCAATATTCCTTGTAGGCTAACTTGCGCTGATGTTTCAGAAATTTTCATTTGTTCTCCCTTTGGGTAACATTTTTTCTTAGCTCTTTGGGCCAATTTATATGATGGAAATTTCTCAGGTGCAACCTTTCTAATAACATTATATTGGTGGCGACTTAGCTTCGCTTCTACCAAAACGGACAGAGCTTCATCCGGAGTTAACTGCTGTGGTGGTACCTGTTCTATACTTTTTCGGTATTTTTGGGCTTTTGTTGGAGATGATATTATTTCCTTAACAATTTTCGACTCATCTATTTTTCCAACAGCTCTCAAGCTCATTTGTGTGGCGTAAGCCAAACAGGCAAAGAAATTTGATCTCTTATGTCTTTACATTTCTTAACTTTTGTTTTTTCTTTGCACTCTTCAAATGAGAGATCATTGCGACCTCTTTTTTGTTGTGGTTCTGGTGGTGGACTGAATGAGATTGAGGCATCCAGCCAATTCTTATTATTTTTTACAAAAATTTCATTCTTTCTATGACATTTTTGCCACCGAATCTCATAGCTAGAGCAAAAATTATGAAACCTTGTCATAAAATCTACCATATCCGAAGGGTCGACACGTTTTATTACTTCCCATCTCAAAAGTTTAAATTTATCCTGAAGTGATTTAGGTTCTGCACTCCTCATAAAATTATGCAACTCATGACGAGGAATGAAATTTGTTTTGGGACATGTTCCTAAAATTAATAAGATTTCTATTCGTTTAAAATTTGCAAAAAGTAATTCCTTTAACCCTGTACCGAATAATTTACACTTTCACAACACTTTAAATATGTAACATCACATCACAAAACATTGACAGCTAAAACAATAAATAAACGTGTCAGTACCGAATCAATAATACCCTACGGATGGATAGAAATTCTTAAAAATGTATTATCATTATATTAGTAGATTGATATCACCAGCTTAAAACAAAATTAAAACTTTACTCGTATGATGCATGTATATGACCAACAGTTATTATGTAGGACTCAAATAAATGACAATAATAAATAGGGATGGGAGCGTGACCTCCTTCAATTTTTCAAAATAGTGCACTTGTGCCATATACAATTTTCTAATAATTTAAAATTAACAAATGTTTAAGTAAAATTCATTGAAATATCATAAACACATGTAAAATAATTTAATTAGTTTTATTCATAGTAAATAAGCCCAACATACGCAATCACGTGAGCATGCGTGAATTAAAGTTACTCACGCCCCCATCTCTAATTAACAACACATTTTTTAGCTACAATAACAACTACTATAACGAAAATAATGACAAAACAAAGTAAAAACAACTTGATGTTTTGTTTTTTTTTTCATATTTGTGGATTTTTAGCATCTTGAGTTATTTCACAAAAACAAGCATAACTCAAAAATCGCAAAAAATCGCAAAAAAATATTTTGGGGTTTATTAGCTGAGATCTGATGTTATAACACTATATAGACGATTTTACGCAAGCTCACGAACAAAGTTGTTGAAACTCCATATATAAATCAAAAATAGCCCATTTTTGGGCTAATTTTATTTTATTAACATTTAATATTTTTAAAACATTTATTTAAACAAAAAAACATGTACTATATAGTAAACTACCTGAAGTTGACGGTTCCATTATAAAAATTTAACTTTTAGAAGTATTAATAGAAAAAATTATCAATTGAAATATCAAAATTTTCACTTTTTTTCAATATGCACAAAAAAAATAACAATTATTCAACTTTAAGTGCTCACTTCAACTAAAACAAACAACTTAAAAGTATAATTTTTGCAATTAGTGATGCAGAATTTTATCCACTTTCACCCGGTACCAAACACGATCATGAATTTTAAAGTTCATATTTTGAATTAATCGCCACTTTTCATTCATTTGGCCCCAATGTGCGTCCTGTTGAAACCAAATGTTGCCAATATCCTCCTCTTCAATTTTTGTGAACAAAAATTCATTCAACATGGCCCGACAACGAACGCCACTGACTGTAACGGCCACTCCTTGCTCGTTTTCGATGAAAAATGGCCCAATTATGCCTCTGGACCAAAATCCGCACCAAACAGTGACTCGTTTTGGGTGTGTCGGCTTTTCAATGTATGCGTGCGGGTTTTCTGTGCCGCAAATGCGACAATTTTGCTTGTTTACATACCCGCCAAGATCAAAATGAGCTTCATCTGAAAAGATGATTTTTTTTTTGGCAAAATCGGCATCTTCTGTAAGTCGATCGCAGGCCCACTTCGCGAAGCGAAAACGCATTGGATGTTCAGTTGGCTTCAACTCCTGAACCAATTGGACTTTGTATGGAGTCATACCAAGGTCTTTATGCAAAATTCGTCTCAATGATACCTCCGAAATGTTCAATTCTTGAGAACGACGGTGAATTGATGTTGACGGCGCTTCACGCACACTTTCTGCCACAGTAGCAATATTCTCGGGTGTACGCACTGTTTTTGGCTTTTCACGCTTTGGTTTATCGATGAGGATGCCAGTTTCATTCAATTTTTTCACAAGATAACGAACATACGGAGCTGACGGTGATTCTCTTCTCCCAAAATCCGTACGCAATTTTCGCACACATTCTGCAACATTACCATGATTTTCGAAGTAATGTCGCAATATTTCCCAGCGTTGTTCAAGCGTATACACAACCATATTCGTTCAGCGGAAGGATAAAACTAATTATCTGTCAAATCAGACATGAGCTAAGTGTTACCATTCACGAAATAAGCACTAGTTGAAAAAAAAAACGTTAGATGGCGGACCCTTTATTTGTTCGTCATCTCAATACTTTGCATTTGGGTACCAAGGACGATATGATTTGTCAAGTGAAAAAAGGTCGAAATATACAATATCTCAAAAACTGTTCCATAAAAAAATTTAACCTTGATTTTCGAATTCAGTGGGAGAAAATACATAAGGAAAATCACCTCTCATGAAATGTACATTTTCGGTGTAAACTAGTGTAGTAGGTGACTGCAGACAAATTTGCAAAGCTTTATCCGTCACAGTACCCAAAATATACGATATTCATAATTATTTTTTATGGGGGGTGCCACGCCGACGTAAGCGATCCCGCACATTTTCCGCTGAAGTGAAGTTTCGATACGAAACGAAGTGGGGACACATTACTGAGAAGTAAACTATCCTTTTTTTAAAGACGATCGGTACCGATTGTCATACATATTACTCCAGCGGCTTAACGGCTGTCTGCTCCCGATTACTCCAGCGGCTTAACGGCTGTCTGCTCCCGATTACTCCAGCGGCTTAACGGCTGTCTGCTCCCGATTACTCCAGCGGCTTCACGGCTGTCTGCTCCCGATTACTCCAGCGGCTTCGTGGCTGTCTGTTCCCGATTGCTGTCACTCCTGCCAAGGCTATAGCTGTCATCAACCGAGACACCATCACCGACGAAGCTATTATCGTCGCCTGCCGAACGTCTAACGTTGCCGAAGTTGGTCTCGCACCCAATATAGCCACCATCACCGACGAGTATTTGTCGTCGCTTGCCGAACGGCCAATTCTTGCCGAAGCAGTTACTGTCGCTTGACGAGCAACCCATACTGTCGTCAACCGCAGTACCATCATTGTCTAAGCTATTGCCGTCACCACCGTCATCTGCCGAGTGGCCCATATTGCCGAAGCTATTGCCTACGATCACCTATATCATAAACGATTGCTGTCATTTGTGTTAAATATATATTTTTAAAATAAAGCTATTAAGTAACCCGAAGAGGGATAAGGCTTAACGAGTTTCTTTGCATAAGGTTTGAGGGTCCTTAAGCTGACCCTGGACACGCCTGATTTACCCCAGCCGTTGAATAAAACCCCGTTAAATTTTTATTTAAATTATTAATTAATGGATGAATCCTAACAGACTATTGCAAAAAATTAAATTGCAAACTGAACTTAAAGCAGTAATTATGAATTTAATTAAATTATTAAATTTTGTTTTATTACATTTCTTGACAATTAAAGTTCACTTTGTATGGGAACTGTTAGGTGAACTAAAAATATCAAAAAATTATAAGGTACAGTTCATTCCAGATACACACCAAGACTCTTTTAACATTTCAGGAAGAACAGTGCACCTGCTTAAGAACTCCCAGCTAGTGTGCCAAATTTCATGAATAAACTTCTTTTTTGGATTTGTATGTAAAAAACGTAAATTTTCATAGGAAACCGCTTCCAAGTATCAAAAACATCGGAAAGTAATGTAAAGATGAATGCAATGGCGATAAATCATAATGTTCAATATAAAATACATTGCACAGTTGATCAAATTCATAATACTCGCGAGATATTTTCACAGTAATTAAAACAATCTCGGAGTTTTAGCACAAATGATAAAACAAACGTTGAAGTCAATCGAAACAAACATTCAACAATGAAATGAGAACACAAAGGGGGAACCTTTAATTACGTTTTACTCAAAAACTTGTTTTGACACATTAGATGGGATTTCATATGCAGGGACACATATGCAGATTGCATTAAACAAAAGCAAAACAACGACAATGTTGATAAACATCTATAGAAGTAATCTGTTATATAATTTTTCATTCAAATTCTTACATAAGGTTTCAATTGAAATAAAATTTTATTTAAGCAAAACTGTTTAAGAAAAATAATTAAGATATATACGATACCCTATACCATGCGTTTAGAGACCCTATCTCTCAGGCCCAACTAACTGGATATAGTAAATAAGCATTAACCAAATTCGAGTGGGATTTTTATTAATTTTTTCGGCTGCAGATATGAAAAAGTTCATATCGGATGCTATATTTATTTGGGGACTAGGCCCAAAAATGGACCGACCCTGATCATGTTTGGTAAAGTCTCTTGTATTTTGCAAAGATATATACAAACAAAATTTGAGAAGAATCAGTGCAATTTTTTTGTTCTTTAATAGATTTAAGTGAAGATCGGGAAGCAGCTCTATATGGGGCCTATGACTAAGAGTTGTCCAATAGGGATCATTTTTGGACTGCTGATTAATGGATGTAATATATACATACAAACCCAATTTGACTAAGATTTGTATGATAATTTGGATCTTATGGCAATATATGTTGCTTTCATAGGGGTCATTTGTATGGGGGCTAGGTCTGAACATGGACCGATTCTCACCAATTTCAATAGCGTTCATCCCATGGCCGATATAAGATTAAATACCAAATTTCATCAATATATATTCATATTTGCGGACGGACGGACGGACATCGTTAAATCGAATCAGATGGTGATTCTGATTCGATCGGTATAATTAAAGATGGGTGTAGGTCAAATATTTTTGGTTGTTACAAACAGCAGCACAAAGTCATTATACCCAAACCACATAGTGGTATAGGGTATAATGATAAGGATATTTTCATGGAATTTGAAAAAAACATATAAAACGGAAGATTTATAGTCAGAAAAAGTAACATATATTTTAATTTTATATAACTGAAATAAACAAACGACACCAAAAAAAAGCAAAAAAAAAAGGGAAAATGTTAAAATAAATACATCTTCGGAAAACAATTGAAATTTCAGCTTAAACAACAAACTGTTAACCTAAAAGTTGTATGAGTGCAAGTAGTTATTACCTCTGCAAAGTTCGATCTAGGACCTTTTCTCGAGATTCAAGTTAATGTAACGGTCGAGTCCAACTACTATTTGTTTGGTTGTTTTATTTGGGACTATCAAGGTAGGTCTCCTGGATACTTTGTGAAGAAACTGAGATCCGTTGAAAAACGCACACGACAAAGTTTTGTAGCAATATGAAATCACAGTAGCGATAAGTATGTCGCGGTTGTTAATGAATTTTTAAGTTCATATGGTGAAATAGTCTGCAACATGCCCATAAAAATTCATTTCCTCATCTCATCAATACTTCTTCCCTGAGAACTTGGGCCAGTTCAGCGATGAACAAGGCGAACATTTTTACCAAGAAATGGTTTCAATGGAAAAAATAAAATAAAAACGATTTCGGAATACTGCTGCTCACTTCAGTGGGAAACTGAAGATGATGAATTAAAAAAAAGATCGGGCAAAAATTTATTGTTTTCAAAAATTTTGTTTGTGTGTTGTTTCGCAAATTTCAAGGACAGAGTATTGTTGTACTCGACAAGACCTACTAGCAAAAAGTATCGCATTCCAGGTAATTCTGTTTCAATCTTTTTTGTATCACAGTGTAATTTGGATCTTATGGCAATTTGATTCGGGTCTAAGAGAGATTTTATTGGGTCCTTAAAGTTCACAGTAGACAAAACAAAAATCAAAATCATTTTTTAACTTCATAAAATTTATTTAATGAAAACAAGGAAACTTAATCAATATTCACAAATTTTCGCAAAACCAGGTACCTTCACTTTACTAAGAATACTACAATCTACATATATTTATAGATTTTCATGATATATATCGCGCTTTATTTGCAGAGTCATGTTTTGCCAATTTCGATTTTTATGAATTTAAAAAAAATATAAAAATTTAAGTGCAAGTAAAACAAAATTAAAAATTGCATATTGATTACAGTATTAATTGTAACTAGCAGATTCCAGCCCTCGAAATTCGAGTGAAATTTCTAGACAGCTTTATTTTTCAACTTAGCCAATTCACAAACCAACACTTTTATGGTTTATGATTATTGTGAATGAAGATAATAAACTCATTAACAAACACATTAACAAATTTAATAAAACGCACGTAGCATACGTATAATTTTATGTATGTGTTAGTAGCAACTTTAAAAGGAATTTACGCAAATGGAAGGAAAAAATTTAAAAATCTGTAAATCTACAAAACGGCTAAAAAGAAATACCTTTCAAATATATACGGCTGGTCAAAATCGGGATAAAACGGTAGAACAAAACATTTATCACAAGAAATCGCCTATTATTAATCTAACAAAGCATTATATCAAAAATTCACTTCAGGGCAACATCTCTAATATATGTAAAAAGTAAAATATGGGGGATTTCATGTCAAGTCCACCAACTTTTGAAACCGATGTCTTCCGATCGGGATGAAATTTGCACCAAGGTTAGTCCTATTGGCTAGTAGTTTAGACACAATTTTTCAACAAGATCGGTTAAGATCTCTCTGAGTTAGAGGGGATCAAAATTTGACATTTTGGCCAAACAGGTGTTTTTTCTCATCCATGTAACTTATTACCTATTGTTCTTAGAAAATTTTCTCCCAAAGAGTTTAGATAGCTATTTCTTCAATACTTCGGAAAAAATAAAAAATTTGTACACTTTTTTTTTTGCTAAATTAAAGCATTTTTTGGCTTTTTTTTCAAAAAGGGCATTTTATTTTTTTTTTTTTCATAAGAAAGCTTAGGCTTTTCCCTTAAGAGCTTTTTGGTCGCTTAGTGGGATGGGAGTGGGATATCTATCAAAATAAATGTTTTGTAACTCAAGACAACGGTTTTTCAATTTTTCACCAATGCACTATTTTGAATTTTTTCCTATTTGTGTCTAAAACCTTACAATTAAAACTCATACTGAGAAACTAGACAAACTAAACTTTCCGAAGGTATATAACATACCTAACTAAAATTTTATACCCTCGGTACTGTAATATCCAGTATATATACCCTATACCACTATGTGGCTTGGGTATAATGACTTTGTGCTGCTGTTTGTAACAACCAAAAATATTCGTCCTAGACCCATCTTTAATTATACCGATCGAGTCAGAATCACTTTTTGAATCGAAATAGCAATGTCCGTCCGTCCGTCCGCCTGTCTGTGTGTCCATGTAAAGCTTGTAATCAAACTACAGGTCGCAACTATGAATATATATTGATGAAATTTTGTATATAAGCTTCCATCGGCCATGGGATGAACGCTATTGAAATTGGTGAGAATCGGTCCATGTTCAGACCTAGCCCCCATATAAATGACCCCTATGAAATCGACATAAATTGCCATAAGTTCCAAATTATCATATAGATCTCAGTCAAATTGGGTTTGTATGTGTTTATTACATCTATTAATCAGTAGTTCAAAAATACTCTTTATAGGAAAATTCTTAGTCATAGGCCCCATACAGAGCTGCTTCCCGATCTTCACTTAAATCTATTGAAAAACAAAAATATTGCACAGATTTTTCTCAAATTTGGTTTGTATATATTTTTTCATAGTATAAGTGACTTTACCAAATATGGTCATGATCGGTCCATTTGTCGACCTAGTCCCCATATAAATATTGTATCCGATATGAACTTTTTCATATCTGCAGCGAAAAATATTAATAAAAATGCCACTCAAATTTGATTTATGCTTATTTGCTATATCCAATTAGTTGGACCGAAGAGATAGGGTATCTTAACCATGGTATAGGGTATCGTGTAGTCGGGCTAGACTGACTATAATTTTCTTACTTGTTATACTTAATTTATTGTAGCTGATGAAGTATTTAAGTCTTGTAAATTTTTAAATACCCAGTCCTTCATCCAGCTTTTTTGTCGCCTTTATTTACTGCGTTTTTTTGTCAATCCTTTCTTGGCGTTACTAGGTTCAGCTGTTGATTTCGCTGCTGGTGTTTTTGTTGTATTTGGAAAGAAATCGCATTGAATAGAGGCAGAAAACTTTTTCAACTTGAGTCTTCCATCGACAAGCGGTATAAAAGCATGGTATTGAGCGGTGCCATCGATTGTTACCGCAGCATCGAATCTGCTCTTCAGTGTTTTCAATGTTTCCTGATGATCCTCTTTGCTACTAAAAACTATTTTAGTTTCTTTACAATAACTTTTTGCCCAATGGAATAAAGCAGTCGCATCTAAAATGCGATCTTGATGAGAGCACTGGAGGCTTTACTTCGCTGCATTTCTTTTAACGTTTGCTCCAATACCATCACATGCTCCTTTACCATGAGCAGTAGGATGAAAATGCCACTCAGCTGGCATTCCAAAATCTTTTCCATGGGCCATAAGATTTGCCAAGCTACTTTTGTTTTTAAAATGTTGACGAGCTCTGTCCGAAACGTAGTATACCTTCTTTACTGTAAATTTAGATTTTAAAAATTTTAGTATTCTCTTCTGGTACTCATAAACTGCAACGGTATCATGTTTTAAATCGTCGGATATGATTGCCATACTTTTGTGTTCCAGTTTTTCATCTTTCATGTAGTAAATAACTACTGTGAATATAGTTGCTTGGTCGTTATTGAAGTGGAATGCTTGTATGGCATCCTGAAGGACATATTTATAATTTTCTGCGAAATCATGTGAAATAACGAATTCACCAGACTTCAAATATATCTTCAAATCCTTGAGGAATGACCATTGCTCTTTGACTAAAAAGTCATGGTTTCTCAAGTTTAGCAGTACAGGATTACACATTTCTTGATGATTGTTTTCAATGTGCATCTGTCAGTCTGAATCCAAGAATCAAATTTGACCTCCTCTATATATTCTCGATCTAAACAGTTGATTAAATTTTCTTTGATGAATGTGGTTTTCGGGCAATTGGTACATTCACCTAAGTGGCAAAAAGTTGTTGCATTAGGACACATAGTCAATTTAAGGCAATCGCGGTAATCGTGTAAATCTTCTGCCGAATCATCTGTTAAATATTTTAAGTTGATTTCCTTCAACATCAGTTTAACATTTTCATAGTAAATGCAAACGAATACTGTGTGAGCTCCGTTGCTTTCTGCCAAAACGCAATGTTTTGGACTCATTTGGGTTAATTTCGTGAAGCCAATTCTAACATCCTCGTGTTCAGATTGAAATGTTGCAAACAACTCTTTCAGGTTACAGATAATCATTCTCTTCTGTTATGTTATGAAGGTATGTTACATACCTTCGGAAAGTTTAGTTTGTCTAGTTTCTCAGTATAAGTTTTATTTGTAAGGTTTTACACACAAATAGGAAAAAATTCAAAATAGTGCATTTGTGAAAAATTGAAAAACCGTTGTCTTGAGTTACAAAACATTTATTTTGATAGATATCCCACTCCCATGCCACTAAGCGACCAAAAAGCTCTTAAAGGAAAAATCCTAAGCTTTCTTATGAAGAAAAACAAAAATGCCCTTTTCGAAAAAAAAGGCAAAAAATGCTTTAATTTAGCAAAAAAAAAAGTCTAAATTTTTTTTTTTTTAAAGTATTTTTTTTCCGAAATATTGAAGAAATAGCTATCTAAACTATTTGGGAGAAAATTTTCTAAGAACAATAGGTAATAAGTTACATGGATGAGAAAAAACACCTGTTTGGCCAAAATGTCAAATTTTGATCCCCTCTAACTCAGAGAGATCTGGACCGATCCTGTTGAAAACTTGTGTCTGAGCTACTATCCAATAGGACTAACCTTGGTGCAAATTTCATCCCGATCGGAAGACATCGGTTTCAAAAGTTGGTGCACTTGAAACCCCCCATATGTGTAATGTACAAACCATACATCACGTATAGCAACTCTTAAGAAATTAAGATTAGTGGAAATTAGAATAAATATTCCAAAAATTCAAAAATAATGATTTTTTGTTTGAACAGAGTTGTATCTTCTGAGATAAATACGAAGTAAAAGCTGTACGATATGAAAACTAATTCTTAACCACACTGTTCGTAGGCCTAGTTTAGGTGAGTGTGTTAAAGCGTATGTGAGATACACGCAGGATCAAACCTCACGGCCGCCCTAAGTAGAAAAATTTCGCATAGAAACAATCTATTCAATTATAACATAACAATTATCACAATGTTCAAAAAATCGCTGATGAATGCTGAAATGCCAGAAACCGGTCGGATTAAGAATGCAGTATTGTTATGAATTTTTAGAAATATATGTTTTCTTCTGCTCTACCACGCTTCATTGAAAACAAAATCAAAATTGCATATTAATGACAGTATGAATTGCAATATGTCTAAATAGGATGACAAAATCTAACAAACTATTATAAAAAAATTTTAATTTTGCGCAAAAAAATACACACAGAAAAAAGATTGGTTGGAATTCGGTTGCTACCAGAAAAATTTGTTAAAGTAATACGAATTTTCATTGTAATTCTTTAATTTTTAAAAATACAACAGATATTCTCTTATAACTACCGCATAGATGCAATTCATTTAAATTTAGGGTATCTATAACAACAAAATTAGTTCCGTTTACCAATCATATTCTTTATACAAATTTCTAACCTAATTCAATTGAAGCAACCTAATAAAACCAAGAATAACATGTTTTAATCCTAATAATTGATGACTGTAACTACTAATTCAATTATACCAACATATTTCAAACCGAAAATATTTTAACAGATATTGTGACAAATAATTGGTTAGAGTACTATCCATAAATTTTGCATTAGGAATTATTTTTCGGTTATAACAAAAGAAACAAAAATTTTTAACCTATTTTGGTATTTCTAACCGAAAGGAAATTTTATGAATCAATTTCTGTTGTAAATACCAAAAAAAGATAAGAATATGATTAGCCAGACCAAATTCTTTGATTTATTTTGTATTTGTCAAAATAAAAAAATTAAATAAATAAAATGTAATAAAGAAAACTTTTATTATATAACGTGAAAATTTAATTTAACAATTCAAAATCTATCATAACGTGTATAAAAGTGTCAAATTATTAAAAAAAAAAAATTGATTGTTGATTGGTGTAAAAGAATTATCTGTTATTATGGAACCTAGAGATGTATTATTCAGTCCACATGGTATAAGTTTTTTCTTGATATTTATGGTTATAGCTTAGAAGAACAATCTGCAATTCAAAATCGCATTCCCGTTCCCTCTGCAAAGGTGGATATCTGCAGATACTCAGAACACATTTGAGCAGATGTAAAGGTACTTAGTTCTCGATTGCCATATTCCAATTAATGAATACTTCCATTCTTGATTGTCAGGCTTTTATTGCGGCAGAAACTCATATACATATGAAAAATTCCCCACACCTATATTAACGGCTGAAATGTTTGTGAGGATGCAAGTGACCTGAAATCGGGTTTTCTGGTTGTCATCAGGTACGTTTAACCGCAATGTTCTACAAACGAATAAAATCAAGTCTACATATGAATAGGTTTTAGTTGTATTCAAGGATCGGACTGCTTTCGTTTTCCGGTTAGAATGTCACAAAAGCAGTCGTAATTGTAAAGTTGGTCAATTGCCCAAGGAGACTATTATAGGCTTGGGTAAGTAACAAGTTTGTGCTGGCATACTAGTCTATCCATAACTTTTTATAATGTCGACGTATGTGCTAATTAAATTACATACAGAGTACATCATATTGGACATACGAACAGCTATTTAAATTTATAAAAAGTGCATTTTAAGGCCTAGGCCAAATATCACTGCTCCATATTAATTCGGTTTAAATAAACTTCCTATGCGTTCGAATTGATTTTGCAACGATTTGTCATAGGTATAAAAACAACCAATATAGAACCTTTTTCAGCCATAGTGTCCACAGTTTCCCTAAATGTGTAAAATATTGAATGTAATGTATATATTAATATTCAGTAAATATCTTTAGGACATATAAAAGAGTTATTTAAAAACAATTTTGTATCCCATATTATGTTCACATCCTATATGAAACTGGATATGCATTTGTATTGCAAGGTAACAATGTCAATTAATACCATTGCCTTATGATCTAACCCAATTGTAACCTAAAATCAAATTATAATAATAATATATTTTTTTAATAATACTAAAAATAATAACAATAATAATATATTTATTAATAATATTTTTTTAGACATGTTCGCAGACAATTTAAATACGCGCATATGGTATAATATATTTCAACAACAAATTTCAATTCAAAACTCTTTTATCGCATGGAATTATTTAGTGAGGCAGGGATATATTTAATAATTTGTCAAATGTAAAATGTATAAATTATTAAAAATAAATACTTAAGTAAAAATAATTTTTGACTTTTATATTTCTATGTATTAGTAAAAATCTCGATTTTTAATTATAACAATCGATAACTAAAATTAGTATTTCCAGTGTATCAACTAAATATCACAATGCATACAATCGAATTTATATATAATATTAATTGCTATTACCATATATATTATATAATTCAGTAATCACAACAGAAAAATGTGATAGTACATGGGACTACAAAAATTCGGTTGGCAACAAATTCGGTTGCAACAACGAATCTGTTTTCTGTGTGTATGTTTCATCATTTCATTCTAAATACATCCGAAACTCTTGAGTAAATATGTAAAAATCTAATATTAGCATAACTAAAATATATTTTAGATTAAAATTTTTTGTTGCTTTTATAACATTTGTGAAGTTGTATTTAAGTTATGATAAAGTCGATGGAGCATGGTCTTTATCCATAGTATTTTAAATATCGACTGTTTTTGTGGTTGGAGGACAAAAAAAATTCAAAATATAGTGGTTGTCTTTGTTAATTTTTTTTCTGTTGCATAGTCTAATTAGACATGATAATGTGATGAAGTTATGAAAATAAATTTTAATAATACGGCGTTCAAGAGTCATTGAGTCGACGATGAGTATTACTGTATATTAAGAATAACAATCTTTAAAATAAAATATTTCAGTTCGGACGATTTAAATATTCCATATAATATGGATTGATTAATAACTTGCGGTGCATATTGTAAGTCAATTTGTAGGCACTAACATGGGTCAGGTACAACCCTCCGATCATAATTAAAACTGGATATTTTATAGTGAAAAATAAACTCAGGGCCCAATCTCTTTTTATCTATGTGCCCAATTAAAATATAAAATTATATTATATTTATAACGAGGTTGTTTTTATTGACATAAACAAAAATACTTTTGCAATTTTATTTCGTACAAGTTTTATGAACAAATTGCTTTGTGGGCAGGCAAATTTTGCATTTTATTAAAAATGTATGTGTGCTTTAGTTAATGTTTCAAAATCCCCTTTAAATTAAATAACTTATCTTGATAATAAGGAATATTTAAAATCATAACAAAAAAATTATATAAATTTTGCATACACCTAAAATCAACCAACTTTAGTTGTGTACCTTTTGTTCTCATTATTTAAATCCTTTATCAAAACAATACAAAACAAAGAAAAAGAAACAACAAAAACTGAACGTATCCCCAAAGGAATCACAGAACATCAAGGAAATGATGCTTTGTTACTGACTTTTTTTTAGTATTTGCAGAGGAGCGATAGCTAAGATGGCGTCTTTTTGTGAAATTTATTGAAAATTGGCAGCATAACAAACGATAATGAGCAGAAGGACGAATAAAATTCAAGTAGTAGCAGAAAATGTTAAGGATTAAAACAAAAGAATGAATAAAATTGTTAAATACAACAACAAATAAAACTGAAATAAATAAAAATAATGGCACACAGCAACCAGAAAGGACCATTTAAAACAACAACAACAAAAACTTCGTGGCATAGCGGTGGGGGAGGAGAAATAACACGAAATGAATGACTGTAATGAAACCAAATGTTCAAATGAAGCCGTCGAAGAGGGAGGGCAATTAAAAAATATTTAAACTGCCAACTTCAAGAAACAATACAAGACAGCACCATCACCAGCAATGACTTGAAGGTAGAATTTTCTTGCAGATGCCAAGAACTGGGTATGGGGGATTGCTAGAAATAAGAATGAATGATGGAACTGCTTTAAGTTTGGCAGAAATGACGGTTTCTTTTTTTCTTGCTTGTTGTATTTTCCACACCAATACTTTTGAGTTATTTTGTTTGCCATGTGGGAGTTGTGTGTATAGTCAGTATAAGGTGGGATGGTGTAGAGGGGGGAGTAAACTCTAAGTACAATTTATTTGTTTTGTATGCTTTGCTATTTTCTTCTTGTTATATATTTTTTTTTAATTTTCACAAGTTTGCTTCTTCGTCTTCATGTTGTACTTTTGATTTCCATCACAAATAGAAGAAATCACACAGAAGAAAAATAATTGTGATTGTGTACGTGAGTATAACGGTAAATGTTGTTGTTAAAGAAGATAACTCAAACAACTACCAACGCCCACTCAGTCAAACCAATCAAGCACACTGGGTCAATATTCCATTGTTTATTTTTTTTTTTTGCAAAGATTGCTTAATATAAAAGCTCAAAAGGTTATATTATAGGCTTCCTCCAAAAAATTGGGAAAACTTGATTGAAACTGCTACCCGAATATGGCTACTTTGAGTATTCGTCTTTATATTAGGTCCCAAACGATTTGTATTGTTTACCCGAAATACTAGCATCCTTTCTTAAAAAAGTACCTTTTCTTAAAAATTAGCTTTTCTTAAACAAGTAAACTTTCATAAAAATTTACTTGTTTAAAAAAAATAAAGTTTTTTAAAAAATTATATTTTTTTTAAAAAGAATCTATTCTCAAAATAGATACATTTTCTTAAAAAAGCACATATTCGTAATAAAGTAGCTTTATTAAAAAAGTACGTATTCTTAAAAACTTTTCTTTTCTTAAAGAAAAACAATTTTTTTAAAAGTACTTTTTCTTCTTAAATTTACCTTTTCTTAAACAACAGTTTAAAATAAATAAGAAAATTATGGTCGGTCTAGACCAACTATGCGATACCCTATATCAAGCGCTTAGAGTTTTGATCTTAGGTCCAACTAATTGGGTATAGATAATAAGTATAAATCAAATCAAAGTAGTATTATTAGTTTTTGCCTGCAGATCTGAAATAGTTCAAAAAATGAACAATGAACAGCTCCAAGTTTGAGAGAAATCTGTGCAATATTTTTTTTTTTTTTTATAGAATTAAGTGATTATCGGAAATCAGTTTCATATGGGAGCTATGACTAAGAAATATGCTGTAGGGTTTATTTTTATGCTACTGATTAATGGATGATAAAAACACACACAAACACAATTTGACCGAGATCTATATGATAATTTGGATATTATGGCAATTTAAGTCGATCTCATGGGGGTCACTTGTATGGGGACTAGGTTTGAACATCCTATGGCCGATAGGAGCTTGTATACTAAATTTCATCAAAATATATTCCTATTTGCGACCTGTAATTTGGTTTACATGGACACACATACGGGCAGAAGGACAGACGGAAAGTGATCGACTCAGAAAGTGATCGACTCAGAAAGCGATTCTAAGAAAGTTATTCGGAATGTGATTCTGAGTCGATCGGTATAATATAAACATCAGCACAAAGTCATTCTACCCTGAGCACATAGTGGCATAGGGTATAAAAAAGCTGATTTCTGAAAAAGGACTTATGCCTAAAAAGTATGACTTAAAAAAGTACCTTTGCTTAAAAATCACATTTTCTTAAAAAGTACATTTTCTTAAAAGTTTTTTTTCTTAAAAAGTACCTTTTGCAAAAAATTTTTTTTAAAGATTCTTTTCTTAAAAAGTGTTTCCCAATATTGCTGGTTATTTATGTGTCATACTCCCATTCACAGAGTGAGAATAAAATTGCAGAGCTTGTGCATCTTGTCATCCTCTAAGCAAGAGCGTATACCAGTTACCAAATTCAATTCGCGAATCAGTTCTTGAAAGATAAGAAGTTATGAAATTGCCACCCTCCACGGAAGTTTCTGCCAGTTTTTCATTCCCATGTTTTTCATTCCCACAGTGTCCTGAGATTAAAATAAGATCAAGACTGCCCCATTACGATTTTTTTTGGATACGTTCCGTAATTGAGCTTAACTCAGCCCGAAAGAAGAAAGTATTTACTTATAGTATAGTACGGTCTCCATCTTAAAATCTATAGCAATATTGCAATCTACTAGATCCAGCGGCCCTGAAAGGATTCGCAAAATCTTCCCATTAATTCAGCTTTCTCAGTGGGGTGTAACTGAATTGCAGAGTATATTCATCGATAGTTACCGATTCTAGCAGTGCTATGTGCAGTGCGTACCTCGGTTATTTTTAGTTCAAGCATGGCCAGAGTTGCCTCGCATTAAATTGAAGTGGAATTGGCTGATTGATGCTCGCATCGTGCCTCCTCTGAATAGGGATCATTGGGTCAAACATCGTTAGTGTAGAGCCTCTGTGTTATATTTGGACTTAACCCTAATTTTATATCATTCCTTTGAGTGGCCTTTACTATTCTCTAAAATTACAAAACTCTGGCTAGAATATTGCATATCCCATAGATCTGGTTGATAGAGACCAAAAGGGCCTCAAAGAAAAATCTAATGAAATAATTTTTTTTAAGTTTTATTAAAAATAACTTTCACTGACGAAATTATAACAACCGAAATTTCACTAAGCAAGGATTCCAAAATTATATTTTCGGTCCATTATGCAATTGATTGTGGCAACTTCAACACATATTCAACTTTTCTAACATCACATCATCCGATATGAACACAACATCAACATCCTTACCAAAGCACAAAACCGTAAGGGTGGAAAGTCGGCACAAAGAAAAAAAAAAAAAAACGAACCAACGAACGAAAAATAAGAAAATGTCAAAATTGATTGATTGAATTGCCACTTTATGAAATTTGTGAGTCTTCGGAGATATTTTTTGCCCAGTTTTTTTCCTTTAGTTCGTAAAGCTTTTTTAATGGGTGGTTGTTATTGTTGTTGATGGCAAGGGCTGAATTTACTGATATTACTAGGATTTCTTTCCAGTACATTCTTTCGTTCGCTTCATATACGAGTATGTGTGTCTGTAAGCATTTGTGCTGCATAAAACGCATAAAATTATGTGCAGGGCGGCCATTAAAAGTGATAGATTTATGACAACTCAGAGGGTGGGTTGTTTGTTGTGGTGTTCCGGGCTTATTCCGTATAGTTGCTGTTTTGTTGTTTGTAGTTTTGGACTTGTCTAATATTTTTCTATATACAACTACGTATTTTTATATTCTCTGAAGCTGAGGGGTAGTGAGTTAAGCATGTTGTTTGTAAGTAGTATGAACACATTATGCCAAAACGGCGATAAATCAGTTGGTATTATTTTAATTTTCTGTCAGATATAAGAAGAAATAAGCAAATCACCATTAACCATACAGATCAGATCGTAAACGAAAAGTAATGACAATGATATCATGTTTTTTTTTATATGAACAACAACAACATTGTGTTCTCGAAGGATTATGAGATTTTTGATTATTATCGTCATAATAATCAAACTGGTTTTTATTTTAAAATGAAAAAGTAAAATTATTTGTCTTCACATACATATATCACTAGAGATATATATAAATATATTTACGGTTCGTAAGTCATAAATCCAAGTGCATTCCAGAATAATATGGCCCTGACCTTGTTGGCCGATGAAATCGCGTCCTTTACCCTTGAAACCACTGCATTGACTGGTGTAGCGTAATGAATACGTGTTTTGTTCCCAGTTATGAATAAATGCGAAAATTCCATTAATTTGCACTAAGGTATCTCAAAAACTCCTTCATGACACATAAGTGTATTTAAGGTTAATTGTAAGTGGCACCTAACTAGCGGGCACCTTACTATGGACAAACTATTTAACAAAATGGTATGGTATCCCTCAATTCTCATTCACTCTCACTACTTCCAATAGACGATAATCATATCGTGAATTTTTTAGCATGATCTCAATGGTTCTCATCGAAATCACTTTCGCATATCACTTTCCAATTTTTTTTTTCCAATAATTTAGCAATTCGTAATATCAAAAATTTCATATATTACATGATCATTTGAATATGAAAAAGTCCGCGGAGTGGCTACAAGAGTGAGAAAGCCGACCAAAGCGGCCAAAGACTCAGCAATCGGCTTTAAAGCTAATGACCAGTGATTTTTTCGGATGCACGTGGTATAATATTTACTTGCGTATTGCAGCCCTTGAAATTCGAGTGCAAATTCTAGGAAATTATATTTTTCACTTAATAAAGACCCTAAAGGTATGCCAATCAATTTTCGCCAATTCACAATTCAACACTTTTTAAATATCGGTTATTGTCGGTATTTGTTTATGTCCAATTATTGGTTTATCTCCAAAATTGTTTTTCAATTCAACACAATTATTGTGTGAATGAAGAAAACAAACTCACGAACACATTAACAGATTTTATAAACACATACATACCATTGTATAGTTTTGTGTATGTATGTGTTGGCAGCAACTTTAAATGCATTCTACTCCAAAAAAAATGTTTCAGACGGTGCAAATCTGTAAGTCTGTTGGACAGCTAAAAAGAAATAAGACAAGTTTGGTCAAAATCGTGAGAAACTTGTTTAACAAATCATCGGTCACAAGAAATTGCCTTACCTAATAATATTATAGATTTATTACTTGGAGAAAGGAAAAGCACTAACTGTCAAGTACTATGTTGAGTCACTGGACAGATCGGATGAAGAAATTAAGAATAAACGACCCCACTTATATAAGGAAAAGAAAACTTGTTTTGGCTTCAGAAACATCTAAGTCTTCTTTTTTTTTTTTTATTAATCAACACTCAGGGGATGCCCCCTACAGATGTAGTGCATTGTGTTGATCTCAGTAAAATAGGTCAAGGAGGAAAGAGGGAGTAGTGTGTTAATTTTTTTTTTTTTTTTTGCAGCGACAGACCAAAGCCTCTGGTGGGAATCGAACCCACGACCCCTCGCATGATTGGCGAGCACGCTACCTACTCACCTACCGGGGCGCTTGAATTGCTTCCCCACCCCCTGTTTTCTCCAGATCTGACTCCCAGTGATTATTATTTGTTCCCAACCTTGAACGGCAAGAGGGTATCAAGATGTTTTAGGATCGTTGGAAGAAGTGCATGTCACTTAGATTACGTTGAAGAAGGAAATAGATTTCAAATCCAAAAAGGTGGTTTTTCATTGTTAGGCCACGTGGTTTTCACTTCCATGTAATAAGATCCTAAATAGCTATATATTTAAAATGATCCAAAATTCAATTTTTGTGGTATGGGCAAATTTTAATAACCTACGACTTATCGTCAAACGTGGCCATATAATTTGTCAAAATGTTCTCCATTAAGACCAATACATTTTTGCATGTGTTTGAACCAATTTTCGTAGCACTTTTAACTCAAAAAATGCGTTTTAAACCCATCAACCGCTTCTTCTGCTGGCAATAAAAAAGTAAGTCATTCGAGCCGAGCAGTGAGAGCTAGCAGTGCCGTGGTAGACTTGTTCCTTGTTACTCCAAAGAATTATGACAAACCAATTTTGATGTAATATTTCGAGTTGAAGATCATTCCACTTAGCTCTAATAGCACAGTGGTGATAATTGGACATTGTTTCCAAGAAACAGTCGGCCATTGCTTCGAAGTTCTTCGTGTGTAACCAACCACTTTGTGCAGGGGTCGATCGAAATTATTTTTTATTTTCCAAAATAAAATACTAAGAGTAATTTTACTCTGTCACAGCTAAAGACTTATGGTCCACAGTTAATAGTAAAATTGAAACGAGGTCTGACGATTGTCCGTCTGCTTTAAATAATAAACTAAGATATGATATTTCCATTGATTTTACTAGACCAGGATTTTGTTCGCCTTAAAAGATTCATTGATCCATGATCGTCATCTTTCATACTGTATTGGAAGCACCGTGATCGATGACATTATTGGCAAAATATGTAGTTTCCAACGAGAGGAATTCTTTTTGATTGCCAAACGTTTCGAGTAGCACAAGTATCCAAGAATTTATCAATTTCACGACAGGTCACATGAAGATCTTGCAATAACAGTTCCCACACAACATTAGGATCAAGTACTTCTCATACAACCCTTGTAGCTGGAATGTTGTATATTTAGACGTATTGCGATTCTGAGCCGATCGATATAATAAAAGATGGATCTAAGTCAAACACATAGCAGTACGAACACATTATAACCTGATCATATAGTGGAATAGGGTATATATAGTTAAGACTTCTTTAAGTTTGAAAATTTGAGAAACTATTATTAATTGGTGGGTTGAAATCCGCAACTTCATGAATTGTTTACTGATGCTCTGGCCAATGTTTCTAATCACATAAAACTTGACTTCGGTTAGTGTTAAAAGACAACTTGTCGGTGCTCTGTGTGTCATATGTAGAGCAGGCCGAAAAAATTATTTTTTTATAGTCACATTAGGTCAAAACCACTTGCACAACTTTCACAACATTCACTATATAAGCTGACTCAGTTGTATAATCGATTTAGAATAACTATATATCGTAATCTATAGTATGCACTTCGAGAGAGGGTTGGATACACCTTGGCTGAAGCAATGACAGGATATAGAAAATAATCATAAACTAATTTTTAATGCTATTGATATTAATTTGTGGAGAGCAGATATAGAAAATTTCAAATCTGATTTTTTTTTACATATAAATACTGCGTCATAATTTGGACCGATCTTTACCATACTTAGTACAGTCACTTAATTTTCTCAAAATATATATAAACCAAATTTAAAAAAATCTATGTAATATTTTTCTTTTTTGATAGATTTAAGTGAAGTTCGGGAAGCAGCTTTATACGGGGACTATGAAAGTGGAACTATAGGATGTATGTTTTGAGTACTGATTAGGTAGGTATAATAGAAACAGATGCACCACATATATATTGATATATATATATGTCTATGATAATATGGATTTTACGACCACCTTAGTCCGACTCATAGGGGTTATATGTAAGAGTCCTAGGTTCCAACATGCACCTATTTTCACTAATTTCAAAAGCGTTCATCTTATGGTCGATGAAAGCTTATATACCAAATTTCATCGATATATATATATATTTTCGATCTGTAGTTTGACATACAAATGGTCAGACGGACGGACGCACGGACATCGCCAAATCGAAAGTGATTCTGAGTCAATCGGTCAAATATTTTTGGTAGTTGCAAATATCATGTTATAGTGGTATATAGTATATGATTTCGAATATATGAAGATCGTATTTTATGGAGCTTGCGACATGCCTAGGGTAAATAAATTACTAATCCCATCCTTAATATTTTCAGTCAGTCAAAGTCTAAATCAAGTATTTTTGTTAGTTTAGCATTTCTTTATTAATTAAAATTTGATTTAAATTCTTAGGGCCGTATGCAAAAAAATTTAAGTGTACTTCAAGTAGACTTTATTTAATTTTTTTTTTTCATAAAAAATTGTTGGTAAAGTCTACTTGAAGTACACTTCAATTTTTTGCATACGGCCCTTATAATTTAAAAAAGTTTATTGGCTGTAAATCTCAGTTAATTAATTTTTAACAGTATTAGATGTACGTTCGTCATATAAATTAAAACATATAAATCAACGTCCATCAAATTTCAGCACCTGCGCACATAAGAAAGAGTAGGAGAGCACCCATAAACGAGAATACACAACGAATTCTTCGTTTAACGAACTGAGACGCTCGTTTAAATGCAAAACAATGGACGTGAAACTGACAACGTTACCACTGTTGCTGTTGTTGCTACAACTGCCACTATTTGAACCACCATTAAATGTTGAGATACAAATACTCGCTCGTATTTAGATGGATTGTTGTAGTTGTGTGTCTCCCATATTGTGAGTGTGGCCAAGTTGACAGGTGATTGATTGACAGATTGTGTTTGGCAGAATAGAAAGCATACGAAATCACAAAATAAAATAAAAATAAATGGAGGGTTTTCTAGTTTAGAGTGGCAAAAGCAGAAAATAAAATAATGAATGAAATGGAAAATATAAGGATTTGGCCAAATGGTGTTGATAGTTTATGGTAATGAAGAGTACAACTGTAGTCTTGTTGGATTTAAGTGGAATTATTTGGTGGATGGGTTTTAGTTTCTTGTGATGGGTTTGTTCTAAACACATTCAAGGATATAAAAAATAAACTCAATTTTTGTTTTAGTGGATGACACATGGAAAATTAAGATGAACATAAAATTATACATTTCTATATCTTCATAGTGGATATTGGCAACACAGGAAGAGGAGGAAGTGCAATCTTAGTGAGATCAAACATAGATCATTAAGAAGAAGAACACATATATTGAAAGTAATTTCAGGCTGAAACAATAACAGCAGATAAATCATACACATCATTTACCTCGGCTTAGAGTCCTCCCAGACACAAAATTACAACTTAACGGTATATGTTTATAAACAAACATAAATATATACTAATAATGGGAAGTGATTTTAATGCAAAGCCAATACTTAGGGGATAACGATTATATGCAACAAAAGGTATACTGTTTGAAGTCATACAAAATACAGATAGTGAATGCATTCGATAGGCTCTCCTATTTATATATAAATAAATGACCAAATTTAATTGATTTTTTCCAACAAGAAAAACATCGAAACTGTCTCTAGAAATATATCATTTGCCGATAAATTTGTCATATTACTGCAGTGTTCGTAGAAAAATTCCAGGTCAGACTGGATATTTTATAAAGCGTTAATAGAAGAAAAAGTTAATACTCCGTCACGGTGCACTGTTGGGATTTCGGAGAAAAAAAGTCAAATTGTCAACGTACTAATAATGGAATATGCAATGGTATCTTTAAATGTCGGAATAACTGCTACAATCAAATCAAAGAGAATTACATAGATCTGACTACTAGACTTTTTTTTAGCCGTTTCAAACTCATTATTTGTTTATTGAACTGACTGAAATTTAACCTAAGAATATCACAACGAGTATTATTTTATTACTTCAGCTGATGTCTTTCTTTTTATTGAAAAAATAAATATTGCAGAGACACTCATTTTCTGACTAAAAATAAAACAAAACAATTAAGAAAATTCGAGTTGGTCTACACCAACTATACGATACCTAATACCATGCGTTTAGAGACCGTATCGCTCAGGTCCAACTAATTAGATATAGAAAATAAATATAAACTAAATTTGAGTGGCATTGTTATTATTTTTATACCCTATTTTTATACCCCACTATATGGTCTGGGTATAATGACTTTGTGCTGCTGTTTGCAACTACCTAAAATATTTGACAAAGACACATCTCTTATTATACCGATCGACTCACTTTCTGAGTCGATTTAGTGATGTCCGTCCGTCCGTCCGTCCGCCCATCTGTCCGTCTGTGTGTCCATATAAACCTTTTAATCAAACTACAAGTCGCAAATGTGAAGATATTTTGATGGCCATTGGATGAACGCTATTGAAATTGGTGAAATGCGATCCATGCTCAGACCTAGTCCCCATACAAATGACCCCTATGAAATCGACATAAATTGCCATAAGTTCCAAATTATCATATAGATCTCAGTCAAATTGGGTTTGTATATGTTTATTATATTCATTAATCAATAGTCTAAAAATAATCTCCGATCTTCATTTAAATCTATTAAAAAAACAAAAATATTTCACAGATTTTTCTCAAATTTGGTGTATATATTTTTTAAAAATATAAGAGATTTTACCAAATATGGTCAGGATCGGTCCATTTTTCTACCTAGTACACATATAAATGAAGCACCCGATATGAAGTTTTTCATATCTGCAGCCAAAAAAAATTAATAACAATGCCACTTAAATTTGGTTTATGCTAATTTTCTATATCTAATTAGTGGGACCGAAGAGATAGGGTCTCTAAACCATGGTATAGGGTATCGTATAGCCGGTCAAGACCGACTATAATTTTCTTACTTGTTTTTTTTTTGCATTTGGATATGAAAAAATTCACATCGGATGGTATATTTATGTGGGGCTTAGGTCGAAAAAGTATATTTGGTAAGATCACTTATTTTTTGCAAACAAGCCAAACTGGAGAAAAATCTGTGCAACATTTTTCTTTTTGATAAATTTAAATGAAGATCGGGAATAATCTTCATATGGGGGATATGACTAAGAATTCTCCTACAGGGTTTATTTATAGACTACTGATAAACGGATGTAATAAACATACACAAACCCAATTTGACCGAGATCTTTATGATAATTTGGATATTATGGCAATTTAAGTCGATCTCATAGGTGCCACTTGTATGAGGACTATGTCTGAACATGCACCGATTTGCACCAATTTCAACAGCTTTCATCATATATCCGTTAGAAGCTTACGTACTAAATTTCATCGAAATATACTCATATTTGCGACTTGTAGTTTGATTACAAGGTTTACATGGACACACAGACGGACGGACGGACATCACTAAATCGACTCAGAAAGGCACCAGAATTTTTTGGTTTTTTATTTTTGTAAAAATATTACATCTTTTGTAGATATACTTGTATCAAATTTAATATTTTAAGTTTCCAAATTGCAGTTCACTGCTTTTGTATTAGCTCGTCTATAATTATGATCAAAAATGGTGATGACGTTTTCGTCCTGTAAAAATTTTTTTTTTATCAAGGTACAAAAAAAAATTAAATATTCATTATTTATATAATAAGGTGCCATTATACATATACTATACATTTTCTTATAACATTATCTCTAATTAGGCTTATCATAAAGTACAGCTTCTTATTGGACGCGTATCTTAAATAGTTGCTTTCTCTCAAAGATGTACATGCTCTTAAACATTTTCTCTCCAGAACTCTAATCTTTTCCATGTATGAAGGCAATATATTGAACCAAATTGGAAAACCATCTATTTTATTAATAGGCTAGGCGATTTCTTGTGTCCGATGTTCTGTTCTACCGTTTTATCCTGATTTTGACCAAACGTATATTATTTAAAAGGTATTTAAATAATATCCGTTTTATCCTGATTTTGACCAAACGTATATTATTTAAAAGGTATTTATTTTCAGCCATTTTGGAGATTTACAGATTTTTAAAGTTTTTCCTTTATTTTGAGTAAATTGCATTTAAAGTTGCTACTAGCACATACATAATATTATACATATGCTATGTGTGTTTTATTAAATTTATTAACGTGTTTGTTAATGAGTTTGTTATTTTCATTCACAATAATAATTAATCATAAAAGTGTTGGTTTGAGAATTGACAAAGTTGAAAAATAATGCTGCCCAGAAATTGCACTCGAATTTTGAGCACTGGAATCTGCTAGTATGTTATTAAAGGCTTAATAAGGGTCTGGTACATTATTGTTTTAATTCTGGGCCTAAAATATTTATAATGAAATAATGGTCTATATATATGTTGATCGCAGTATAAAAATTTGTCTAAGTTAATACCTAAATATTTTACAATATCTTTATTTGATATTTTATAGTTAGACACACAGACGGACGGATAGACGGATATCGCTAAATCTAATCAGAAAGTGATTTTGGGTCGATCGGTATAATGAAAGATTTTTTTTTTGTAATAGTTTAAATTAGTAGTATTTAAAATACTTTTCAATCGAATCTTTACAATTATATTAAAGAAAAAAAAATATTATTTTCAAAAGCTCTGATGAATATTATTATTCTTTATAAAATGTACAATTCCCCTTTTAAATGCGTTAGTATTATTTTCAGATTTGATATTACTGGGAAGTATGTTGTAAAGGTGTAACCCCTTGTAAAAACAAGTAAGGGCCATTATTACAACTTGCCAATAGCTAAAGTTAGGATGTTAGCAGCCAGATTATTAGTTTTTCGTTATTACAACTTTACTTTAAGCTAAAAGTGACCGATAAGCTAAAGGGAAGATATGGTTGCCTTTAACTTTTAACGTGAGGTTTATGTATTTAATATTGTCACAGTTTCTGACATATGAAGACGAAATTCACATCAATTTAGTTTTGGAAATAAATTTATTTATAGATACTTAAATATATGCTTGTACATTTTTAAAAAGTTTTATTACACATTTACAACAATTATGCAACTTATAATAAAGGTTTTTGGTTTTTATTCTATTGTTTTTATTGTTTATTTGCGAACAACTAAAGGAACGTTGCCACTATGTATTTTGATAAATCAATTCATTTGGTCAAAAGTAATCGGTGTTTCCTTTGGTGCTGCCACAATATCAACAATATTAATTTTATTTTAATGGGAAGTTGTAATAACGAAAAGAAGTTAAAGGTAACTTTATTGTTCACTTTAGCTAAAGTTACCTTTAACTAACATTTACTTTAAAGGCAAGTTGTAATAATGGCCCTAAGAGTGTTAATACCCTCCACCTCGGTTTGAGTCTTGATAATGAATGTAAATGAAAAAATAAATAATTTGTTAAATTTTATACCAAATTATTTCAGCAAATTCTTTGGGTTGGTTTTCGTCTTTTCTATTATTTCGGATTTATTTCGCTGTTTGCTTTTTGGTCATCGTGGTTGTGAATCGGCATGCATTTAGGTTATATACCTATATGCATGCGTATCCGGTTATATGACATAACTTCTCGTTTAATTTAGTTTTTGCTAATTAAATAGCTCGCCCTAACCTCCATTGCAAAGGTAATGGTTGTGTAGGGTGGCTATATGCACTAAATCGTGCTAATTGGAGATGGCTGTATAGTTTCTTTTAACTGGCCAAATATTTCTTCATTGCGGCCATATAGGTCGGATGGAGTAACAAAATAATAACCAAAAAAAAAGCTCTCTCAACTTTTTTATTAAAATATTGCCATATTTTGAAAACATAGAGAATGTATAATAATAAATAATCAAATTAGGGATGCCAAACGCAGAAAGCCAAAAGTCCCAAACATTTTAAATAAAATAATTTGTTATCTTTATTTTCTGAAAAACTTCAAATTTTCATCCAAAAAAAATTGTGAACATTTATATATAAATAACATTCTCATCAAATTGCGTTTATTTGTGTAACAGTTTTTATGTTCGCAATTCTTAAATATCATTTGACGTTTTCTAATATTCATTGAATTTAAATCAATGTTTTCTGTGGTATGATTCTGTAAATTTCAACGATCCGACAATCGCAAAATATATCGACAGCTATTGTTGTTTGCACTAAGGATTAAGTGATTCACTAAGTACATACATACATCTTAACGACAGTCGACCAATCTATTTTTCTATTTATTAAAATTGTATATGAGTGGCATCTCTGCCAAAATAAGCGAAAAACACAAAGAAGAATAGAAAAAAACAAATTAGTTCGTGTTTGACAGGATGATTTTATGTTTATGTTTAATATCTTTATTTTTTTTCTAATATTTCTGTGTATTTATTTGGAAATGAAATAATGAATTGAATATGTTATTTAATTATTTTTTTATTTATATAAAAAAGTTTTTTAATAAAAGCAAAATATTTTCACTATTTTATGATTTTTATTTATGTATGACGACATTTCAACCTAAAAATTTAAGTTTTTATCGATTGAATAAACAACACAAAAATGGTTGTCGTTTAGATAACAACATTATTAACATTCATGTTAAAATATAAATAACTATTGCAAAGCTAATTAGAACAAACAAAAATTGTGGCGCCATCTATTGTGGTATAGTCACTCTGAGCAAAATTAAGTGACACTCTGTTAATGCAAAAGAAATGTATTTTCCCCACAACAAAATATTGCAGAAGTTTATGTAAATAAAATAATATACCGATTTATTTCTAACATGCAGTTACTATGGATATATATACATACATATGTATAATATATCTATATTATTTGTATTATTTAATATGTTATGTATGTATATGTAAATATTACACACAAAAAAGACAACATCAAACGTTATTTTTTTTTTCTCTTTAAATAAATTTATACATAAATTTTTTTTTTTTTGCTAAATTTACATTGTTTTTTTTTTATTAACAACTAGGTATTTTAGCATTATTTGCTTTAGATGTTGGTGAATTTTTACTCCCTTTATATTAACTCGTAGTGTCTGCTTGTCGAAAAAATTTTGGATCGATTTTAACCCCTTTCCCGTCACCCATTCGATCTGAAATTTTGCAGGCATGCTCGTGGTGATAACAGAAATGATCTAACATTTTTTTTAGTGATGCCAAAACAATGGAAACTTTTAAATTTTTCTACCAGAGTTAATAAAAAAAATGTACGAAGGGTTAGCTTTTACCACAAAAACAACAAGTCCAGCTATGACAACAACACAACATTTAGAATAACAACAAGAATATACACACATCACATATTTCATTTTTTTTCCTTTTTCAGAGATTTCCCTGGACCTGTTCCACCGATTTTAATGATTTTTGAAACAGAAATCTTCCCATGAATTTAGTGAATCATTACCACTAAAAATGATCACTGTAGCTGCACTATTGAGGGCGTGATCGTGACAAGAACAACATAGCAAATTATATTTTTTCAGACTTTTTTTAGTTCTTCATTCAAATCTCAGGCCCTAATTGACCGATTTGGACGATTTTAAATAAAAAACTTTTCAGGATATTAGTGAATTAATTTTTATGTCAACGAGCACCCTAGCTGCCCGATTGATGCCGACATCGTGATTTACACAGACGGACAGACGGACATCGCTATATCAACTCCGGTTATTATAAGAATCACAAATATATATATTTTATGGGGTCCAAAATTTTTTTTCTAATTATTACAAACGGAATGACAAACTTATATATACCCTCTGCACACTGGAGTGGAGATCGTTGCATCGCCGTTGTTGTTGCTTTTGGAAGTCTGAAGTTGTCAACATTTCTAAGATGATAGGGTTGTATTTCTCCAACATAGTTTAGTTGCTCTATTAGATATTCTGGTACGTTTCCAGTTTTCATTTTTTGTATAAGGCCTGTATGCAGCTTGCTAAGGAATCAAAAACTTCATATAAAAAAACGCTTCAGAAATGCTTAAGGAATTTTTCTGTCAAAAAATTTCTATTGAGAGTCTGCAGCTTTTTAAAAAAGTGGTATTGTTTTTACTACTTTTTTTTGACGCAAATTAAGTTAGGCAACCCAGGCTTTGAGCAGGAATATCAAATTTTTCGTTCTTTCTGAAAGGAATTTTGACAGGAGAGGTAAGCATAAACAAAATGTAATATGCTAAAAAAAAATAAAAGTTATTTTTCAGTTGCAAACATGGAAAAAACGAACAAAATTCGGCAAAGAAAAATAAGAAGCGGATGGGTAATTTTGATACTGAGCTTAAAAAGCGTTTAGCAGGCCAAATAAAGCAGAACCGAAGAATTGATTTGTTTTCAATTTCACAATTCTTAATAATTGACAGAAAACAGCTGATTGCTAGCGTTGCACTGAAAGGTACTTTTGTGCTTTTTTTTTCTTTAAGAAATATATGAAAATTTTCGTTTAAGATTCCTTAACAAGCTGCGTACAGCTCTATAAAGTGAAGTGTGCTCATTTCAAGCCTTTGTTATACCCTATACCACTATGTGGTTTGGGTATAATGACTTTGTGCTGCTGTTTAACAATGTCCGTCCGTCCGTCCGTCCGTCCGTCCATCCGTCCGTCCGTCTGTGTGTCCATGTAAAGCTTGTAATCAAACTGCAGGTCGCAAATATGAATATATTTTGACGAAATTTGGTGTATAAGCTTTTACCGGCCATGGGATGAACGCTATTGAAATTGGTGAGAATCGGTCCATGTTCAGACCTAGCCCCCGTACAAATTACCCATATGAAATCGACATAAATTGCCATAAGATCCAAATTGTCATATAGATCTTACTCAAATTGGGTTTGTATGCGTTCATTACATCCACTAATGAGTAGTCCAAAAATGATCCCTTTGACCCCATATAGAGCTGCTTCCCGATCTTCACTTAAATCTATTAAAAAACAAAAATATTGCACTGATTCTTCTCAAATTTTGTTTGTACATATTTTTGCAAAATACAAGGATCAGTCCATTTTTGGACCTAGTCCCTTTATAGATATAGCATCCGATATGAACTTTTTCATATCTGTAGCCAAAAAAATTAATAAAAATCCCACTCAAATTTGGTTTTTGCTTATTTTCAATGTCCAGTTAGTTGGGCCTAAGAGATAGGGTTTCTAAACGCATGGTATAGGGTATCGTATAGTCGGTCTAGACCGACTATAATTTTCTTACTTGTTTTATATTAAGCCATTTTAGCGCATTAAGCATACTTTCTACAGGTGTATAAATGTTACATTTTAAGTCTTTCTATTTGTGTTACTGAGCAGCATGTATATAAAATTTTTGATCCAAATTCAAAGTGTGGTTTTATCGTGGTATTGTAAATATTTATAGCCGTTATTATAGATATTTCATTACGTATTCTTTTAAAAACCCCGATTTTTTTTACCAATTTTTTTGCATATATATTCTATATTTTCTTTAAGTTTTAATTGTTTGTCTATTATAAAGCCAAGATATTTAATTTAATTTACTTTTTCTATTACCTCATTATTAATTTTAAATACCGATTCATTGTTCATATTTATTTCCATTTGTTTCGTTTTATTTTCATTCAATTTTAGTTTATTCATTTTTAACCATTTATTCACATTATTAATATCATGCATCATGTTTATCTGTGTATCCTTCTGTAAAGATCAGTGTGTCGTCTGCATACAAAATTATTTCGCATTTTTGTAAAACATTCGGCATGCCATTTATATATATGATAAACAATAGTGCACCGAAAATTGAACCTTGTGGCATTTCATACTCATTATTGATATAGCTAGATTTCACATTATTTACTTTCACCATTTGTTTCCGTTCTGATAGACACGATTTAAACCATTTTAGCTCTTTTCCTTGTATTCCGTACATAAATAGTTTTTTTTATTAAAATATCTCTATCGATTGTATCGAAAGCTATTTTAAAATTTAAAAATATTGCATTAATTTTCTTATTTTTCTCCATGTTTTTCCATCTATTAATAACATAGTTCACCGTTGAATTTTTCTGAATTGTTTCGAGTAGTAGTACGCCGCCTCCATAATTTTCCTTGGAATAGTTTGAAATTTGAAGGATGCAATGTCCTCAAACTTCAAAACATATAAGGATTTCGCTAAAGGATTTGGCTGATTTTTTCGAGTAGTATTTCGGCAACAGCACAATTATTGCCATAATTCTTTGAAATTTTAAGGACGTTATGTCCTCTTATATGCTATTTTAGAATTTATAAATTTGTAGCAAGTGTTCCTTAAATATTTTTTGAAAAATAATTTTTTTTTAATTACTGATCTTTCACCTTTCACACGAGTGTTCCAATATTTTAGTAAAATAATGTGTTGATATAATGGACTACAATTTGTATTCATTTTTACCATATACTTTTGAAAAATTTTTTGGTAAATCGATGTCAAACTTCCATGAAGTGAATGTTTTCATACATTTGTATGGAAAGTGGTCGAGCTTTTTCGAGTAGTAGTTTGTTCACCCCAAAATTATTGTCGGAAAGGTTTGAAATTTAAAAAAAAAATACTCTCCTTACATTTCTAAATCTAAAAAATATAACTTTTGGCTATGTCATTATAAAAAATTTTCTGTAAAATTATATCAAACATGAAATAAGAGCAAATTTTCACACTTTTGTATGGGAAGAGTCTGATCTTTTTCGAGTAGTAGTTCGTCCGAGCCACAATTTTGGCCAGATTACTTTGAAATTTCGTGTACATAATGTAATCGTATTTTTAACTTTAAAAAGCATAAATTTGTACCATGTGTGCCTTAAATATTTTGTGTAAATCGATGTCAAACTTGCATGAAGTGAATTTTTTCATATATTTGTATGGAAAGTGGTCGAGCTTTATCGAGTAGTAGTTCGCCAACAGCACAATTATTGTCGGAATACTTTGAAATTTTAGGAAGATTATCTTGATATATTTGCAACTACAAAGAGTAAAAAATTTTAGCAAGTCCTGATGGAAATTTTTTTTTAAAGTTACATCAAATTTGCACACATTTGTATAGAAAGTGGTTGATCTTTTTCGAGTAGTTGTTCGCCCAGAGCTCAATTTTAATCGGAATGACTTAATTTTGTAAATGAGTCATCTGTGAATAAGGTTAATTACGGGCAGTAAAGAGCAAAAAAAATTTTTTTTTTGGAAAAATTTTTTTTTTTTTTTTTGTTTTTCGTCGAGTAGTAGTCCTCCAAGCTTCAATTTTTGGCGGAATGCTTTGAAACTTGAAGGAAGTGTTCTGTTTGTATATACAGCTCTAACGAATGTAATTTTTTATTACGTCGTTGTGGAAAATTTTCTGGAAAATATCATCAAACTTCAAATAAGAGCATATTTTCACACATTTGTATAGAAAGTGGCCAATATCAGTCGAGTAGTGCTATACCGACGCCACAATTTTGGCCGGAATTGCTTAAAATTTTTTATGAGTAATCTCTGTCAATTACAATTACAGACAGTGAAAAAAAAAAAAAAAAATTTTATTATTTTTTTACACTTTTTGCAAAATTTCCAATCTTTTTCGAGTAGTTGTTCCCACACGCCAAGGTTTTTGTACAAATGCTTTGAAATTTTGAAAACATATCCTCTACATATATTCAGATTAAAATACTGAAAGTTTTTTCCAACTGTTCTTGAAATTTTTTTTTGTAAATATGCATCAAACATATACGAAGAACATTATTTCCATACATTTGGGTGGAACGTGGATTATCTTTTTCGAGTAGTACTTAGCCCACTCCATAGTTTTTATCAGAGTGCTTCAATATTTCAGGAGACTAATCTACCAATATAACTGACTTCAAAATAAGTAAAATCATACCATGTCTTTTTGGAAATTTTTTCTTAAATGACGTCAAACATCTAAGAAGTTAATATTTTCATACATTTGTATGGAAAGTCGTCGAGCTTTTTCGAGTAGTAGTTTGCCCACGCCAGTCGGACACTTCGATTCAAGTGAAATTTAACGATGATATTCCTGGTATCTATACGATTCTAAAAAATATACATTCGTTATACTAAATAACTATATTAAACTTTTTACATGCTTTCAAACATGAAAAATGCTAATTTTTACTACTCGAGCTACTCGTTGAGCTCGAGTAGCTCATCAACTACTCGAGCAGCTCGAGTAGCTCGAAGCTCGAGTAATGGGGAGCCCTGGCATATACCACTAATATTCATTGATTGTTAAACATTAAACCCCATTCTTCTCATCTTCACATTTAATTTGTTTTGGTACACTGGACATTCTTTACTCAAAGAACTGTGGTTTTCATCAAGCCCCAAATTTAGTTTTTTGTTTGATTTTATACAACTTATGCATTTTGAAATAATTTCTTTACTGCATTCTTTTGCTTAATGGTTTCCATGGCATTTATAGCATATTTCCTGATTTTGCAATCACCTGATTTATGGTTGAAACCTCTACATTTATAGCACATTAATACATCGGTTCCGTCGAATACTCTACATTTCTCCCATCCAAAATTTATATTTTGGGCTGATAACACTTTTGTGTATGAATCATTATCAATTACGATCTTTGTATTGTATATCAATTTATTGTTCCGTTTAAATTCATATGATCTTATTGCTTTAATTTCACTATCTTTTAAAAACTCATTTTGTTTCTTTATTTTTTCAATTAATTCATTATTTGAATATTTAAATGACATGTCCGTTTAGTAACACTCATTTCAAAATTATTTGGTACTTTAATTTCATAATATGGGTCTTACTCGTATATTTTTAGTAGTTACAAACATCAGCGCACATGGGGTATAAAAACCATATTTCTCCAAACTTTGGCCTACAGTCTAATATCAGCTTTTACATTTTAAATCCATTTCAAGTGCCCCTAGGTGTCATTTTTTAATTAGTTGCATTTATATCAGAACGCTATTATAATCTGTATTTTTGAACTGCTCGGATTGACGCAACATATTGAAGGTAGTTGTTGGATCAACGTACAACATTTATATGATATTATATATCATGTTACATATTTACTTTGTATGGGCGGTTAAATGCTCACAGCTCAGATCCCGCCCATTTTTGGGCGACTGCTCACATTAATAACTCATGAACTCACACAAAGCGTTTTGATACTACAGTACTACAGATATGTGACATTAAATATTTACTTTGTATTGATCCAATCCGGCCCATTTTTTGTGCGACTATTCATATGAATAACCCATGAACTTACACAAAGTTCCAAGGTTTTCTCTATTACAGTACACTGAATTATATATTTACTTTTTACGATGGGTACCACGCCCATTGGTTCGCTCCTGCCCAGTTTTTCTGAGACTCTACAAATAAGTTTAATATGTACATATATTTTGTTAATAAGACCTTAAACTCCAATCATTGATTTTAGAAAATTTTCTGAACAAAATTATTGAAAAAGTAAAATTGGAGGTTTGGAAATAGTGCTAAAAAATACGTACCGTTTTGACATTAATTTAGAACGGCATAACAATAGACGTGGTGCAAAATACTTTTCATGAAATCATTTTGGGATCAGAAGAATGCAAAAATATTATTGTTGTAAATTATTTCAATGTCTTTAAAAATGTGAGCTCGATTTTCTTAATCAAGTGGTCTGCGGCGCATTTTTTGTCTGGGAAACTTGATATAACTGGGCTGATTTTCAACCGATAATAGATTTTGTTGTTTTATTAGAAATATTATTTACCCTAGATTATGGTTTATTAATTAATTTAATAGAAACGGAATTATTAATATCAAAATTGTTGTGAAGAATGATTTTTTGATAATTTTTACATATAAATTCATATTTGAACTTTGAACTCAATGCGCGTCCAGAAAGCATTGTCAGATTTGGCTCAAAATTTGTGCACTAAAGTTTTAGATCCAGTGTCACAATAATCCGACGCGCACGCCTCAAAATTCGAACAAAAATTTTTTTTCATACAAACCGCTGTCACCCTAGGGTGGCCTTTCGTGATATGGTGGGGGGTGGGGTGTGTTAGAATTTAAAGTCTTACCCGCTAGAAATATGCGAATAGCAAAAAAATGACAAATACAAAGTTTTGGGTGAAACAAAAAAAATTTAGAGGTACCTCAACCCGACTGAAAATTAATTACGAAAATTTCGTTCTATAGTTTAATTTTTTCGACAAGATGTCATATGAATCGATTTCAGTACTAAATTATCTTTTTAAAAAGCAAAATAGAATAAAAACTTTTGTGCCAAAATACTCTAGGTTATGAAATGTGATGAACATTATTGCAGCTTTAACAATTTGATTAAATCCATAATTTTCTCTTTTTCTCTATTCCTAACCTATTGCGCAATGATAACATTTTTAAAACTCCTTTTTTAAGTTTTAAAAAAATTTTCTTAAACAAAATTTTAAAAAATGCATCTGGCACGTTAAAGTTTTGTTACATATTTGTTAGAGATTAACAGTGTGAATTTTTAAGTAAATTCCTCTGCCGGATTTTTTTTTACACAGAATTTTTTTTTTGCGGATTTCGAGAAAAATTAGTTTTTTGTGAAATATTCAGTAAATCTACTCTTTCTAAATACTTTGTATCAAAAATTTATCAGTTTTCTACTTTTAAATGTTATATCTATAATATTAATAGGCTAGGGAATTTCTTGTGATTGATGTTTTGCTCTGCCGTTTTATCCCGATTTTGACCAAACGTATATTATTTGAAAGGTACTTCTATTTAGCCGTTTTGCAGATTTACAGATTTTTAAATTTCTTCCTTTATTTTGAGTAAATTGCATTTAAAATTATACATTTGCTATGTGTGTTTTATTAAATTTGGTAATGTGTTTGTTAATGAGTTTGTTATCTTCGTTTACAATAATAAACAAGTCTAGACCGACTATACGATACCCTATACCATGCGTTTAGAGACCCTATCTCTCAGGCCCAACTAACTGGATATAGAAAATAAGCATAAACCAGATTTGAGTGGGATTTTTATTAATTTTTTTGGCTGCAGATATGAAAAAGTTCATATCGGATGCTATATCTATATGGGGACTAGGCCCAAAAATGGACCGATCCTGACCATGTTTGGTAAAGTCTCTTGTATTTTGCAAAACTATATACAAACAATATTTGAGAGGAATCAGTGCAATATTTTTATTTTTTGATAGATTTAAGTGAAGATCGGGAAGCAGCTCTATATGGGGCCTATGACTAGGAGTTGTCCAATAGGGATCATTTTTGGACTACTGATTAACGGATGTAATAAATATATACAAACCCAATTTGACTAAGATTTATATGATAATTTGGATCTTATGGCAATTTAAATCGATTTCATAGGGGTCATTTGTATGGGGGCTAGGTCTGAACATGGATCGATTCTCACCAATTTCAACAGCGTTGATCCTATGGCCGATAAAAGCTTACTATTAAATTTCATCAAAATATTTTCATATTTGCGACCTGCAGTTTGATTACAAGCTTTACATGGACACACAGACGGACGGACGGACGGACGGACGGACGGACATCGTTAAATCGAATCAGATAGTGATTCTGATTCGATCGGTATAATAAAAGATGGGTCTAGGTCAAATATTTTTGGTAGTTACAAACAGCAGCACAAAATCATTATACCCAAACCACGTAGTGGTATAGGGTATAAAAACCATAAAAGTGTTGGTTTGTGAATTGGCTAAGTTGAAAAATAAAGTTGCCCAGAAATTGCACTCGAATTTCGAGAGCTGGAATCTGCTAGTTTTATCTTAATAGCCTAGGGTTTCGGAAAAAAATGATATGACCCCATTATCCCTTTTGGACTTGGGGTCACATATGACATAATATAAAATAACCAAATGTGCAAGTCTTCATGCTAAAAATTTGGAATAAATCGAACAACGTTAACCCATTTCTTGCCGTGGCCAAATTTTGGCATATTTAAAAAATTAATTGTTTTAGTAAACCCTTAGTATGGATTGGGAAATAAAATTGTGCTATATTTTATGAAAACTTACCCTTATGTGCTCCTAGGGTTAAAATTATCCAAAATTCAGCAGTATTTGCAAAATATTTGAATTTTTTGACTTAATCGTCCAAAACTAGCTTGGGTTAATGACGTCAAATAAAAAATCGGCAAAATATATCACAATTTTATTTCCAAACCCATAGTAAGGGTTTCATCTAGTTTACTAGAACAATTAATTTTTTTTTAAATATGCCGAAGTTAGAGTTTTTAATCACAATTATTTTATGTTCTATTATAAAAATAAAACTATATCAGTAATTGTCTAACTTTTGCTTTATTGGTACGATGTTGCTCTACTGATTTCGTGGATTATCCACTTCTCCAACTTCATTTTGATCATAATCGAAATCATCATTGATTAGCTGTACATATTTATACCCTACACCACTATGTGGTCAGGGTATATGACTTTGAGCTGATGCTTGTAATTATCAAAAATATTTTACCTAGAACCATCTTATTATACCGATCGACTCAGAATCACATTCTGAGAATCACTTTCTGAGTCGATTTACTGATGTGCTTCTGTCCCTCCGTCCATCTCTGTGTCCATGTAAACCATGTAATCCAACTACAGGTCGAAAATACCAATATCTTTTCATAAAATTTGGTATATAAGCTTTTATCGGCTATAGCACGAACGCCCTCGAAACAGCTGGAAATCGGTTCATTTACAGACTTAGTCCCCATACAAATGACTTCTATGAGATCGACTTAAATTGTCATAGTATCCAAATTATCATACAGCTCTCAGTCAATTTGGGTTTTTGTATGTTTATTACATCCATTAATTAGTAATCTAAAAATAAACGCTATAGGACAATTCTTAGTCATAGCCCCATATAAAGCTGCTACCCTATCTTTAATTAAATCTATCAAAAAACAAAAATATTGCACAGATTTTTCTTAAATTTGGTTTGTATATTTTTTTCAAAACGTAAGTGACCTTACCAAATATGGTCAGGATCGGTCCATTTTTCGAGCTAGTCCCCATATAAATATAGCATCCGATAAGAAGTTTTTCATATTCAAAGGAAAAAAAATAATAATGCCACTCAAATTTGATTTTTCTATATCCAATTTGTTGGGCCTAAGAGATAGGGACTATAAACACATGGTATAGGGTATATTTTCTTACTTATTTTATAATATTGTTGTTATTTTTAACTAGTGTTTATTATAGTATAAATATATAGTTTTGGAAATAATAAACGTTGAAAAAATCATGTGAGTCCGATCACAGGGGAGCAGTGTAAAAAGCTGAAAGCGTCATCTATGTATCTTTAATAGCAATTAACTGCAGGGGCTTTGCTAATATAAAAATATTTATTATTATTTATTTCAACCGGTTAATTTTTAATTTTTTGTTTTTCATTTTTTATTTTTAATTTTTTATTTTTCATTTTTAATTTTTTTATTTTCCTTTTTTAATTCTTCATTTTTATTTTTAATTTTTTATCTTCCATTTTTTTTTTAATTTTTTATTGTTCATTTTTTATTTTTAATTTTTTATTTTTAATTTTTCTTTTTTAATTTTCCAGTTTCAATTTTTCACTTTTCATTTTTCGTTTTTCATTTTTCATTTTTTATTTTTAATTTTTTCATTTATCGATTTTCGTTTTTCATTTTTTATATTTCGTTTGTCATTTTTCATTGCTTATTTTTTTATTTTTCTTTTTTCGTTTTTTTTTTCATTTTTCATTTTTTACTTTTCATTTAATTTTTCATTTTTTATTTTTAATTTTTCGTTTTTAATTTTAAATTTTTTTTTTTAATTTTTTATTTTCCATTTTTATACCCTATACCACTATGTGGTTTGGGTATAATGACTTTGTGCTGCTGTTTGTAACAACCAAAAATATTTGAGCTAGACCCATCTTTAATTATACCGATCGAATCAGAATCACTTTCTGAGTTGATTTAACAATGTCCGTCCGTCCGTCCGTCTGTGTGTCCATGTAAAGCTTGTAATCAAACTGCAGGTCGCAAATATGAATATATTTTGATGAAATTTGGTACATAAGCTTTTATCGTTTCATTACATTGTATGCGTTCATTACATCCACTAATGAGTAGTCCAAAAATGATCCCTTTGACCCCATATAGAGCTGCTTCCCGATCTTCACTTAAATCTATTAAAAAACAAAAATATTGCACTGATTCTTCTCAAATTTTGTTTGTATACAGTTTTGCAAAATACAAGAGACTTTACCAAACATGATCAGGATCGGTCCATTTTTGGACCTAGTCCCTTTATAGATATAGCATCCGATATGAACTTTTTCATATCTGCAGCCAAAAAAATTAATAAAAATCCCACTCAAATTTGGTTTTTGCTTATTTTCAATGTCCAGTTAGTTGGGCCTAAGAGATAGGGTTTCTAAACGCATGGTATAGGGTATCGTATGGTCGGTCTAGACCGACTATAATTTTCTTACTTGTTTATTTTTCATTTTCCATTTTTTATTTTTAATTTTTTATTTTTCCGTTTTAATTTTTCATTCTTCGTTTTTCATTTTTAATTTTTTTTTTTTTTTGATTTTTTATTTTTCATTTTTTTATTTTTTATTTTTCATTTTTCATTTTTCCTATTTTATTTTTCATATTTTTTTAATTTCTTATTTTTTATTTTTCACTTTTCATTTTTCCTTTTTAATTTTTTACTTTTCATTTTTTATTTTTAATTTTTAATTTTTTTATTTTTCATTTTTAATTCTTCATTTTTATTTTTTTAATTTTTTATTTTCCATTTTTTTTTTAATTTTTATTGTTCATTTTTTATTTTTTATTTTTCATTTTTCCTTTTTATACCCTATACCACTATGTGGTTTGGGTATAATGACTTTGTGCTGCTGTTTGTAACAACCAAAAATATTTGACCTACACCCATCTTTAATTAAACCGATCGAATCAGAATCACCATCTGACTCGATTTAACGATGTCCGTCCGTCCGTCCGTCCGTCCGTCCGTCCGTCCGTCTGTGTGTCCATGTAAAGTTTGTAATCAAACTGCAGGTCGCAAATATGAATATATTTTGATGAAATTTGGTATTTGATCTTATATCGGCCATGGGATGAACGCTATTGAAATTGGTGAGAATCGGTCCATGTTCAGACCTAGCCCCCACACAAATGACCCCTATGAAATCAACATATATTGCCATAAGATCCAAATTATCATACAAATCTTAGTCAAATTGGGTTTGTATGTATGTATTACATCCATTTATCAGTAGTCCAAAAATGATCCCTATTGGATAACTCTTAGTCATAGGCACCATATAGAGCTGCTCCCCGATCTTCACTTAAATCTATCAAAAAACAAAAATGTTGCACTGATTCTTTTCAAATTTTGTTTGTATATATTTTTGCAAAATACAAGAGACTTTAGAAAACATGGTCAGGATCGGTCCATTTTTGGGCCTAGTCCCCATATAGGTATAGCATCCGATATGAACTTTTTCATATCTGCAGCCGAAAAAATTAATAAAAAAACCCACTCAAATTTGGTTTATGCTTATTTTCTATATCCAGTTAGTTGGGCCTGAGAGATAGCATCTCTAAACGCATGGTATAGGGTATCATATAGTCGGTTTCAAACCGACTATAATTTTCTTACTTGTTTTTCATTTTTCACTTCTTATTTTTTTTTTTCTTTTTCCATTTTTCATTTTTTACTTTTCATTTAATTTTTAATTTTTTATTTCTAATTTTTCGTTTTTAATTTTTAAATTTTTTATTTTTCATTTTTTATTTTTCATTTTTTATTTTTCAGTTTTTATTTTTAATTTTTTAGTTTTCAGTTTTAATTTTTCATTTTTCATTTTTTATTTCTGATTTTTTATTTTTCATTTTTCTTTTTTATTTTTAATTTTTTATTTTTCATTTTTAATTTTTAATTTTTAATTTTTAATTTTTAATTTTTAATTTTTAATTTTTAATTTTTAATTTTTAATTTTTAATTTTTAATTTTTAATTTTTAATTTTTAATTTTTAATTTTTAATTTTTAATTTTTAATTTTTAATTTTTAATTTTTAATTTTTAATTTTTAATTTTTAATTTTTAATTTTTAATTTTTAATTTTTAATTTTTAATTTTTAATTTTTAATTTTTAATTTTTAATTTTTAATTTTTAATTTTTAATTTTTAATTTTTAATTTTTAATTTTTAATTTTTAATTTTTAATTTTTAATTTTTAATTTTTAATTTTTAATTTTTAATTTTTAATTTTTAATTTTTAATTTTTAATTTTTAATTTTTAATTTTTAATTTTTAATTTTTAATTTTTAATTTTTAATTTTTAATTTTTAATTTTTAATTTTTAATTTTTAATTTTTAATTTTTAATTTTTAATTTTTAATTTTTAATTTTTAATTTTTAATTTTTAATTTTTAATTTTTAATTTTTAATTTTTAATTTTTAATTTTTAATTTTTAATTTTTAATTTTTAATTTTTAATTTTTAAATTTTAATTTTTAATTTTTAATTTTTAATTTTTAATTTTTAATTTTTAATTTTTAATATTTAATTTTTAATTTTTAGTTTTTAATTTTTAATTTTTAATTTTTAATTTTTAATTTTTAATTTTTAATTTTTCATTTAACGATTTTCGTTTTTCATTTTTTATGTGTATTTCATTTTTCATTTTTTACTTTTCATTTAATTTTTAATTTTTTATTTTTAATTTTTCGTTTTTAATTTTTCATTTTTTATTTCTCATTTTTTGTTTTTAATTTTTTATTTTTTAATTTTTAATTTTTTACTTTTCATTTAATTTTTCTTTTCTCATTTTTTATTTTTCATTTTTCGTTTTTAATTTTTAATTTTTTTTTTATTTTTCATTTTTTATTTTTCAATTTTAATTTTTTATTTTTTATTTTTAATTTTTTATTTTTCATTTTTACTTTTTATTCTTCGCTTTCCATTTTTAATTATTTATTTTTAATTTTTAATTTTCTATTTTTCATTTCATTTCCCATTTTTCATTTTTCATGTTCAAACAAGTTATTACATACCATAATTTTTTCACCAATACAATCATTAGTCACACCGATTATGTCTTACGGCTCACATGTTAAGCTGTTTTTGTGATTGTATTGTGAAATAGAAATTTACCCCCCCCCTGCGCGTACAAAAGATGTTGATTTTTGACTGCGAACTTATAATTAGTTTTTTTTTTTTGAAAAAATCAAAAAACATTCAAATATTCCTTTTGAAAAAGGGCAACAAATTTTTAAACCGTATTTAAAAAAAAAAAAAAATTTTATTGTCCTTTTTATATGAAATATGATATTATTTTCCAGAGCGCTTGGAATATAGCTGCCTGTGGTACTTTAATTTCAATAAGATTTTTTAATAAATCCACCTTATTAGCCTGTTTGCTTTAACAAATAAAAAAAAAACACTTTCAATGCCGTCATTAATATTCTGAAAATATTCCAAAATTATTTCATTCAAAAATCAGATAAATTAAAAGCGTATTCGTAAACTAATATTTCTTACACAACAAATGTTCATTTTAAACAAAAATTTTTAAAAATAAATAATTATCGGTTATGGGAATAAAGCAAAAATTAATGTGCTGCATATTAAAACAGTTATTGCGTTTATGTAGTTTCCAGCGTTTTGTTTTATCAGATAGGTACGGCAACCCTGAAAACCAATATTGTTTACTTCTGAGAGATTAATTCTCTTATTTCTACTGCGTCACTCACTCTCTTTCAATTGTTGCTTTGTTTTGATTCATAAAAACAAAAACAGCTGTTTGCTAAAGCAGCTGCAAACAAGTAAACGCGAGACATATTGTGCGGCTTTTGATATTTTAACAAATAAAATTATTTTAATGTGTACCTATATAAATAGAGTATTTGGAATATATATAAGTAAAAGTTTATAAAACAATACTATTTCATGAAACTACGCTATGTGTAACTTGTCCACAAATACAATAATTCATACAACTTACCCAATACATAGAAAATACTTTGTGTTGTGCTTCTCGAAGGTTTTAATATTTTAGTTACAATATTATTATGTATTCGGTTGGCATTTTCGTTTTCTTTGTAAATATGTATATATTTAACAATTGTTGCTTGTTATTCACACTATTTTATAAAATGGTTTATATATTATTATTTTTTAAAGCACACTTTTCTTAAACGACCGTAATTGTGGCAGATGCAAAGTTAAACTGTGTTTCTTCGAGTTTTAATGTGACAGTTGCCTTTGTTGAGAGATTTTTTTTTGAAGAGAAATATGAAATAATAGTGGTTTTTGCCGTTTTTACTCTTTTGATTTTATTTGTTTAATCTCTTTTTTATCTCTTTTGTGTTAGTAAAATAGTGGTTTAATAAAATTTTTAACGGAAATTAGGATTTAGTTAAGCATTTAAATAAATGTCCCATGCAATTAATAACATGTTTTTGAATACGTTAATCATTGCGTTAAGTTTATATTAAATTTGTTTAATGTTATGAACGAGTTTAGTGACAAAATCAATTTTATAAAACAAAAACAAAAAATAAAATAAAATAATTGTACTTATGGGATACCGGGCAATGTTAAAGAGTATACTAAACACACAACTGATTGTGTAATTTATAACGAATAGTTTGAATTTAGTTTTTAATTCTAAACGTTAATTCAAATAAAAATCTTTCATATGGGAAGCATTCGATTTTTATACCCTTTACTGATGCGGCTGTGTGTAACTTCCAAAAGTATTTTACCAAGACCCTTCTTTTATTATACCGATCGACTAAGAATCATTTTAAGACTCGATTTAGCGATGTCCGTCCGTCCGTCTGTGCATCTCTGTGTACATGTATGTATGTATACCTTGTAATCAAACTACAGGTCATAAATACGAATAATTGTTAAAATTGATTTTAAATGTAATATGATATATATATTTTTTTTTAAATTTAATTAATTAATTTTGTTAGTTATTTTTTTTTAATATGTATTAAATTGGTACACTTACAAAATACACACCGACACATACAAACATAGATTTATCTAAAACATACACACATAAATTCATACATACACTTATCTAAACATGAAAACATAAATATGTACATATATAAAAACAAAAAAATGAAACAAAACATATACTTAATTAATCGTTAATTTTTATACCCTATACCACTATGTGGTCAGGGTATAATTGCTTTGTGCTGATGCTTCTAACTACATAAATTATTTCTGAGTCGATTTAGCGATGTGCATCCATCAGACTGTCCGTCTGTCCGTCCGTCTGTGTGTGCATGTAAACGTTTTAATCAAACTACAGATCGCAAATATGAACATATTTTGATGAAATTTAGTATATAAGCTTCTATCGGGCATATGATTAACGCTATTGAAATTTGTGAAAATCGGTCCATGTTCAGACTTAAAAATGAGATCAACTTAAATTGCCATAATATACAAATTATCATATGATGAATTTCATGTAAAAATCGAGATGCATTGAACCCGACCCCCTCAGATATCGATGAAATTTTGTTCATAGCTAAATTTGATCAATACAAACAAACCCTCATTTTTAGAAATGACTGTTTTGCGATTTTTTGGGCGTGGCACAGTGGGAAAGTTTTCGAAAAAACGCGAAAATGGTCGAAAAGTGCTCCATTTAAAATGCAATAACTCAAAATCGGCTGAACCGATTTCCATGATCTTGGTATCATTAAAAAGATATTTTAACAGTCTTTATGACACGTTTGAAAAAAAAAATAAAAATACACTGTAAAAAATTTTATAACAAAAAGAAAATTTTAAATAACGAAAAAACCAAAAAGATCAAGGGTTTTTTTACAGTGTATTATTTTTTTAGAAAGGTTTATCCTTCACCTATACCATATCCAAAAAGTAAAATGGGTTATTTTTTAGTTTTTTTTATATAATTTTTTAAGTAGTGTCACTTCTAGTAATACGTACCGAAAATTTTTGAAATAATTCGAATAACAGCGAAAATATCAGCTCACATTCTTACACATTTACAAAATAGTTCAAGAATTCTAACATTTTTTAAATGTTTACAAATAAAAAACCATCAACAATTATTTATATTATTTGCCAAATGATTCTCGGTTGGTGGTTAACGTTTCCAGAACACATCTAATCGTTGTATTCCAGTTTTTGTATATTATTTCTTCAGTTTGGTTATTTTCAAAATGTTTTAGCATATGCGTTTTTAGATTATTTAAATTTTTGAAGCAGTCACCACACATTGAAACGCACACTCGCTTTTTTGTATGTCACCATTACAATCAACGAATTTGAGAACATCTTTGTAGTCGGTAAATGTGCATTCTCCTTCAAAACAAAATGATTTTAAGCGACTTTTTTCAAACATCAATTTCATATTCTGATGCAATGTGCATACACAGATATTTTGCTGGTTTCCAACTCCAAGTTTTTGGCCTTAACATTGTAAATTTTGTAAAACCAACTTTGGCCAAGAGATGTTTTTTTTTAAATTCGTAGTAAGATTCGCGTAGTGAAGATAACATCAGTCTTTTTTGAACTTTTTCACGTAAGTTTCCTTGTTTAATAGTAATTGAATCTTGCGATCCTGGCATCATTCGGCTAATTTCATCATCTTCATAAAATAATTTGACTGTGCTTAGAGTTTCGGTTGGTAAACTACGTCTGCTCATTTTTAAAAGATTGATATCTGCAAACTTCGTTTTATTCCTTTGGATATCTTTACTTTTTTTTGATACAATCGTGAGATATATCATCCCCAAAACGATCTTTAATTTCTGCGTGACTCATATTGATTGGTAAGAGAGTTAAAAGTTTTTGCTTTTCCAAAAGATTTGAGCTGTTCTCTATTTGATATTTGATGTTTTGCAAAATTTCTTCGTAAATGGCTTTGACGTTTTCAAGTTGCGCTGACAAATCAGATAATGGATCAGCTCCAAGTGAATCTGCTATATTTTCCAAAATTTCCACTGATTTTCTATTTCTGTATGCATCTCGTTTGATATATTTCCTTTTAAGAGCCTTCATTTGGTTTGCTAGATGCGGAATAATGTGATCATTTATATTTTCAATGAGTTCATTGCTTTCGATGTTTGCATTACGGCTGGTACAAGTTGGAAGTTCATTCAATTCTTCGCTAATTTCATCGCTGGGCGTTATTGGTAAATAATTTGAGACTTCAATCTGCTCCACGTTGGATTCATTACGACTGCGCGCTTTTCTCTGTGTATTCCGGCAAGTTTCTCAAATACGGCTACAATGAATGTTGGCGACAGCTGGAAAATACTCAATTATATTTGCAGCCTCGTTCTCACTTATTTTACGAAGCGAAGCGCAACACTTATTAGATATTTTTATGCATCTGTACTTATTGTTTGAATTCATATTCACTCAACTTTTTAAAATATATGCGTAAAAATTGTAATGGGATATCTTGGCTTCTCGAAACTGTTTATAATTATGAATTTCGGTACGTTGCACTTTTAAAATATGGACTTGTAATTTTCGCGTTCGTCGACACTTGTTGAATGAGTAAAATCGATCAATGCACTCCTATTTATACTGTGTATTGTTCATTAGTTTACTGACAGGTACTTATAAATGGGTGCATATTTTTTTACGGTGGCTATATACCTGTTTCACCATGTGTGAGTTTTAAATTTTCGAATAATGACCACCCTTAAATGTGGGTTGAATTTCTGTAAAAAAGTCATACAGGTAGCCAACTGAAAAACCCAAATAATTAAAAATTACTTTGCTTACGCAATCATAAAAATTAAATAACCCTTTGTTTATTCCGTTTTGTTAATTCTGAGAATCATAAAAAAATATGATCGAGGGTTTTTCCGAAGAATGTTGTGCATATGTAGAGTAAATTTTTGAAATTCATACCTTTACTCAATTGCGAATAAAAGCGAATTGAGTTGGCAAATCATGTGTTGTACTGTGTTATTTTACCTGTAAATATAAAATATAAGGGCAATTAATAAAAGTGACACTACTTCAAAAATTATATAAAAAAAACTAAAAAAGAACCCATTTTACTTTTTGGATATGGTATAGGTGAAGGATAAACCTTTCTAAAAAAATAATACACTGTAAAAAAACCCTTGATCTTTTTGGCTTTTTCGTTATTTAAAATTTTCTTATTGTTATAAAATTTTTTACAGTGTATTTTTATTTTTTTTTTCAGACGTGTCATAAAGCCTGTTAAAATATCTTTTTAATGATACCAAGATCGTGGAAATCGGTTCAGCCGATTCTGAGTTATTGCATTTTAAATGGAGCACTTTTCGACCATTTTCGCGTTTTTTCGAAAACTTTCCCACTGTGCCACGCCCAAAAAATCGCAAAACAGTCATTTATAAAAATGAGGGTTTGTTTTTATTGATCAAATTTAGCTATGAACAAAATTTCATCGATATCTGAGGTGGTCGGGTTCAAAATTTCAGTTTTATCTTGATTTTTAAATGAAATTCATCATATAGATCTCGGTCAAATTTGGTTCGTGTATATTTATTACATCCATTTATCAGTAGCTCAAAAATAAACCCTATAGGACAATTCATAGTCATAGACCGACTATCATTTTCTTACTTGTTTTTAGTTGTGTTTTTGTAACACAACAAAGAGTTATTTTGCAAAAAAAAAAGAAATACAGATGTAATTTTGGACTTAAGCGAAATTATTAGAAAAACAAAATTGGCAAATTCAGAATTTTTCAAAAGTTTCCAATGTATCGTCACCCACATATGTTATTAATGAAAATTCTTTATTTATTTTTCCAAACCAATTTCATCGCCTTTAAAGTAATACCTCTTCAATACAAAAGACACAAGTCAAGGAGTTCTTAATCCACGAAATTGTTTTGAAAATATATTTACGGAAAGACCTTCAAAGCATGCTGCGATTTGCATTTTTTCTCCTTAATCGATTCAAAACAGTATCTCCGAAGTGGTCTTTTGAGCTTATTGATACAAGTCATGTTTCGCGAGAAATTTTCTCGAAAGGCCACTGCTGTATGAGACGGTGTTTCGTCCATAATTCTGCTTTTTTCGCTAAGCGTTTTATCCAAACAGCGCACAGTGGACCATTTCACAAGAAGGCGGTCAAAAATCCACTTTTGATTGGATTGGAATTTTGATATGCAGTTTTTTGTTTGGTAGCTGGGAATTTAGTCTTTAATTTTTGCTATAAAACATAAATTCATTTTTAGTTGAATTTTAGTACAAAAGTGAAGTGTTAAAAGGTTAAAAAAGGTTAATTTTACAACTAATACTTTAAATTTTGTCAGAAACTGTTCACAAGGGCCAAAGTTTGCGTTTTTTTGAGAGAGCCCGAGTTTAAATATAATTTATTAAGCAGCGAACGTAAAAGGTACCTGATATCGGTTCAAGATAGAGTTTCCATGAAAAAGTCGCATGTGCTTACTTCAGTTAAAAAATTTTTTATTGTCTTTTTAAATATTTTTATATCAATTTTTGTTGTAAATTTATAAAAAACTAAATTTTTAAATCAAGAAAAATTGTTAACTATGTATATAAAAAAGAGTATAAATTATTTTTAGTGTAAAATTGAGAAACTACTTTAAATCAAACAATTTTAGTAAATATTGCTTCTAAATAGCCTTAATTTTCATCTTCTAGAAGTTATTTAGCTTCTTCATCTAATTCAATAGAGGTAGTTTTGCATTTTTGTCGAATATTGGACATATATGGATCTGAAGTGCACAACAAAATAGTGATGTTCATTAGTGCAGAATCTCGATATTTTTAGTGTATTGGGCTCGCGAAAGAATCTGTAGTCCTTGTTCCTTTTTTATTTCGCATCTTAAGAGAGATCTTCTATTCGTAGCATATTGTTGTACAAAATTTTATAAACTGTGGATTGCATATATCTCCAAGAGCATTTTTCGTTATAAAGTGTAGCTGTTTTATTGGCGTACTCTCCAAAAATTTTTCTTTCTGCTGCATGCTAGTACTTTTAATATGATTTTGAATCGTCACATTAATTCATAATCTACAACCGTGATAGATGCTGCAGTTTCCGGATCGGTAAAAATCTCCTTGCATCCATCATTTGAGTTTCCTTGTTTTTTTTTTGCTTTCTTTTTTCTTAATTTTCTTTGTTTTTTTCTCACTGTTTCGTCTAACGGACCAAATTTCAAATCATAACCCAATTTAAGAATATGCTCCGTAAAACGTATTCTACCATGAAGAGATGATATTCCAAATTCGTAGGCTTCCTTAAAACATTGTGAGACACATTTTAAAATTTACTTCAATGGATTGGTCATCAAATTTAATTATTATTGGTTGAAGTTCTTTAATTTTATCAATAGTTTTTTGCCATTTACCTGTTATTTAATTTTTTTTCCCATTTGGTGAGGTATTTAAAGTATATAACTCAAGTTCCGACTATTAATGTTTTTGAAAAATACTTTTTTTTTACCATTTACCCGTTATTTAATTTTTTTCCCATTTGGTGAGGTATTTAAAGTATATAAATCAAGTTCCGACTATTAATGTTTTTGAAAAATACTTATGTAAATATACCTGGCAAAATAAAAAATATTTTACCCATTAATATAATTTAACAACTAAGCGCATTATGTCTCAACCCTTTTTTATAAGTATATAGCAACTCGTGTCAACTCTACCGTTGCCTTTTTCTGTCAGTATAAAAAACATATAAACTCATGCAAAAAAAAATATACCGGCACACAGGCGGACGGACATCGTTAAATCGACTCAGAAAGTGATTTTGTGTCGATCCATATAATAAAAGATGGGTATAGGTCCAATATTTTTGGTAGTTATAAACATCAGAGCAAACTCATTATACCCTAACCACATAGTGGAAAACTTTTATATTCATAAATTTTGCACAAAATATCTGACCTTGGGTTAGAATAATTGTTCTGGTGCACACGGCTGGAAATCGGTGGGTATACAATGGAGTATAGGGGAGGTTTCGGACTACAGAACAGTGCAAGAGAGGAGATTTTCGGGAAATTTTAACCTTTTTAAATTTTTTTTTTTAATTTCTAAACGACTCAGTAACAATATGTTTTCAACCTTAATAGCTTAGAACTTGAGAAATTTTACAAAATCAAAATACAGTCATTTAAAAACTAAAATTTGCAAACGAAATTTTTAATTTCAGCAAGATACTGAGAAATTCCATTTTCGAAGACACTGTTCAAATAGACCCGCAATTTTTTAGCTCCCGAAGTTCACTGCTATTTACTTTCAAATGAATTTGAATTCGGTAACCATAAACAAAATATGGTCGACAGTGCGGCGCACAGTGGACCATATTTTAAGAAAGCGGCCAAAAATCATTTTTTTTTGTTACCGATTTTATAGTTATGTTATTCATTTGAAAGTAAATACTAGTAAACCTCGGGAGCCAAAAAATTGCGACTCTATCTATATCACAGCGAACAGGGTCTTCGAAAATGGGCTTTCTCAGTATTTTGCTAAAATTAAAAATTTCTTTGTTAATTTTTATTTTTAATGACTGTAACTTTTTTGATTTAAAAGATTTTGAAGTGAAATAAATTTTTTATAATTTTGTGGCTTCCATGCTATTCATGTTAAAAATGTAAAATCACTGAGTCATTCCGAAATTTAAAAAAAAAATTTTAAGAAAGGTCCAAATTTTCCGAAAATCTCCTACTTAATAGAGCATAACTCCTGCCAGTCAAAAACAGTCAGAAAAATTCTTGCACTCTTCTATAGTCCGAACCCTTCATATACTCCTATACCCCATTATGAACCCGCCAGTTTCTGCCCGTGTGCACTAGAACAATTTTTCTGACCCAAGGATAGATATTTTCTGCAAAATTTATGAATACAAAAGTTGTCCACTATGTGGTTAGGATATATTAAGTTTGATGTGCTGTTTGTAACTGCCAAAAATATTGGACCCTTATCCATCTTTTATTATACGGATCGACTCAAAAACACTTTCTGAGTCGATTAAACGATGTCCGTCCCTCCGTCTGAGTGTTATGAATACAAAAGTTGGTCGTACCGGTGCATCGCGGTGTATTTTTTTGCGTGTCGGTAGAGTTGTCAGGAGTTGTTATATACTTATAAAAAAGGGTTGAGATATAATGCGCTTAATTGTTACAGGTACATTTACATAGGTATCTTTCAAAAAAATTAATAGTCTGAATTAGAGTTATATAGTTTAAGTACCTGACAAAATGGGAAACAATTTAAATAACAGATAAATGGTAAAAAAAAAACTATTGCGACATAGCCCTTTAAGATATGAGCAGGTATGCTTCACCTTTTAGAAGGGGTTAGGGTGTGGGTTTTTTATGCTTCTAAAAGTGGTAATAAAAGATAAAAATTTTTATTTTACATAATTGCAAGAAAGAATATTTATAATAATGTTTCCACAATTATTATTCATTACAATTTGTGCAATGGCTAAGTACTGTTACAGAGATCTGGCAGATATTTATTTTCAACGAAATGATGTAGACGATGTAATTTTGCACATAGTGAGCAACGACTTTTTTAAAAATTGTAACCTAGAAGACATTGAAATGCAAAAAAGAAAAATTACTAATTTTGCATCGAATTTGAAAAGACGGTACATTGAATGCTCTCATAGCAAGGCAAAGATGTACAAACGTTACCAAGACTGGTTAATAAAGGAACTTATTTTTGAGAGTTCATCTACAACTGCCAACGAAAGTGGAAAAAAGGGTCGACCAGCAAAACCAATTGACGGATGTAGTGAAAGATCTCGAAGGCGCAAGCTGGAGAATATCAATGAAGAAATTTCTCAAAGAATTATTAAGGATTCATTTTTGCACCAAATTCAACCAACACAAAATAAAAAAAATAAAATTGAAATAATTGAAAAAATAGTAGAAGCGAGCCCAAGGCGCACAAAGAGGATTTCGAAAAGCATTCCTACACCAATTGAGGATAAGAAATTTACGCAGGAAGAAGCGTTCGCCCTATTTTTGGATTTGAAATTGACCAAAAATCAATATAAGGAATTGTGGAAGCGAACCAATGAAAAGAATTGTGGGATTTTTCCAGAGTATTGAGATTTAGTTTCTGCCAAAAAAGAATGCTTACCTTCACAATCTGCTATTAGTGTCACTTCAACATCAGCAGAAATAAAATTGCAAGATCTCCTTGAACATACTGCAGAACGATTCCTAAATACGCTTGATACTGATCATTTAAAAAAAATTGGTAATGGCAACATTACTTTAATTTCTAAATGGGGATGTGATGGATCATCTGGTCAGAAACAATACAAGGAATTTAATGCCGAAAATTCATCAGATGCTAATTTATTAATGGTATCTTTCGTTCCATTGCGCTTAACAAAAAGGTATAGCGTCTTAGAGCCGTCAACTAGTAGAGCAACATAAATTGATATATGGAAAAATGAAATTCCTTCTTCAACAAAGTATTGCAGGCCAATAAAATTTGCACTCCAAAAGGAATCCAAAGATGTCATAACTGAAGAAGTTCAAAAAATAAAAGATCAAATTAAGGAACTTCAACCAGTAATATTTAAATTTGATGACCAAGACATTGAAGTACATTTTAAAATGTGTCTCACAAGGATTGATGGAAAAGTTGCACAAGCTTTAACTGGAACAAAGTCAACGTCAAGCTGCATTATATGCCAAAAGACATCAAGTCAATTAAGCCAACCCCACCAGCAGACGATAGTTTTAAGGAAGCCTACGAATTTGGAATGTCCCCTCTTCATGCTAGCATACGTTTCATGGAGCATATTCTTAAATTGGGTTATGATTTGGAATTTGGTCCGTTAGGCGAAACAGTGAGAAACAACATAGAAAATGAAGAAAATAGAAAGCAAAAAAAAAAAAAACAAATTCAACAAAAATATCTACAGCTAGGCCTCGTAATCGACCAACCAAAACAAGGGGAAGGAAACACAAATGATGGAAATACTGCAAGGAGATTTTTTTCCGATCCGGAAACTGCAGCATCTATCACAGGTGTAGATCATGAATTAATAAGACGATTCAAAATCATATTAGAAGTTCTAGCATGCAGCAGAAAGATAAATGCAAAAAGATTTGGAGAGTACGCCAATAAATCAGCTATACTTTATAATGAAAAATACTCTTGGAGATATATGCCATCCACAGTTCATAAAATTTTGTACCATGGTGAGCAAATAATTCAAAACAATATGCTACCAATAGGAGATCTATCTGAAGAAGCGCAAGAAAAAAGGAACAAAGACTACAGATTCTTTCGCGAGCACAACACAAGGAAAATGTCCAGATGTTGTACTAATGAAGACGTTATCAATATTTTGTTGTGCACTTCAGATCCATATATGTCCAACATTCGTCAAAAATTGAAAACTACCTCTATTGAATTAGACGAAGAAGCTAAACAACTTCTAGAAGATGAAAATCAAGGTTATTTAGAAGAAATTTTTAATAAAATTGGTTGATTTAAAGTACTTTTTCATTACACTAACAATAAGTTTCACTTTTTTTATACAGTTAAAAAATTTTCTTGATTTAAAAACTTATATTTTGTAAATTTACAATAAAAATTGTTATATTTCATAAATTTACCATAAAAATTGTTATAGAAATATTTAAAAAGACAACAAAAAAAAAAAAAAAATTTAACTAAAGCAAAAACGTACGAGTTTTTCATTGAAACTTCTCTATCTTGAACCAATATAAGGTAACTTTAACGTTCGGTGCTTAATAAATTATATTTTAACTCGGGATCTTAAAAAAAAAAACAACCTTTGGTTTACGGGGGCCAAAGTTTGACATTTTCTGAAAAAATTATCTTAAAAAATTGTTAAAAAGTATTAGTTGTAAAATTAACGGAAAAAATAAGACATTGTATTAAAAAAAACCTTTTTTTACCTTTTAACACTTCACTTTTGTACTAAAATTCAACTACAAATGAAAATGTATTTTAAACCCTCCGTAACTTTTTTTATTTTCGGTCGAGAATTACGTTTTGTAGCAAAATTTAAAGGCTAAAGTCTCACCTACCAAAAAAAAACGCATATCAAAATTCCAACCCAATCAAAAGTTATAGATTTTTGACCGCCTTCTCGTCAAATGGTCCACTGTGCGGCGCATAACTCTCAAATAATATTCCTTGTTATCAGTTTGGCAGGACGAAAGGAATTCCTAATGTACGAACCACAATAATCGAAGAAAACTTTAAACATGACAACATTTTGGAACAACTTTTGCATGATTTTCGCATAGATCCAAGCATTTCATTTGCTATTAATAAATGTTATTAATCTCGCTTTACCCAAATACATTTTTTTTCAGAAAATCTATTTAAACAAATTATTACATTACAGTTGACCAGGTGGTATTGGATAAATGACCATTAGTCATTGTTAACATTTGAAAAACATTTTGTTGTCCTTTTTGTTGATTTTGTTTTACAATTCAGAAATTATCACTTGTGTCTGCTTAAATTGCCTACTGTTTCAAACATGATTTTGCATGATTTTGTGAAAGCTAAGATGAATAGCATTACAGAAACAAAGTAGTGAAATTAAAGAAATGGCATAATAAAAGATAGCAAATGTACGTAAAGTGTCAATAGGGAACAACTCTAAAGGTAACTATTTATTTCGACAGTAAAACAAATACAAAATAAATGTATTTTACAACAACTTATTACTTTTGGAATTATAACGCTCAATCATAAACTTATTGTTTATTATTTAAATTAAGTGATTATAAGCTCAATCAATTTAAATAGGATACTTAATTCATATAAAATGTTGTTAATTGGTTTATTTTATCAAACCAATGAATTTGGTGAATGAAAATTAAAATCAGTTTGTTTCTGTGCAGCTTTCAAGCAATGGGTACGCCACCAACGAAAGAAATACAATTCTTTATGGTGGTATTAAGTCATATTTGCATAGAAAACGTAAATTTTAAATTTTAGATTTCTCGACTTTTATTTTTGGCTTCTCTAAACTTTCTTTTTTCCAAACCATTAGACGAAAAAAAAAATCATTCAAATCGGTCAAGCAATTATCGATTAAGCAGGCTAACCCACAGCTATTAATCATGCTAAGTAATTTTGTTGCAAAACGGAAATTTAGATTTTTTTAAATTTTTTTTGGGCTTTTCCGAACTTTCTTTTTATTTTAAACCTTCTCCGTGATTAGACGAGAAAAAATTATACAAATCGGTCAAGCAGTATGTGAGTTGTAGCGATACTAAGAAACAGCGTTTTGATTTTGATATCTAAAAAATTTAAATTTGACTTGGAATTTGCGTCAAATTTATTTTTAAAAATTTTTACAGTACAATGAAAAATTTAATATTGAAATGCCGAATATTTGTAAGACAACAAAAGCCCCCTGTCAAAAGTTTTTGTGATTATACTAAATTATCTATAATATTAATAGGCTAGGCGATTTCTTTTACCGATGTTTTGTTCTACCGTTTTATCCCGATTAAGACCAAACGTATTTTATTTGAAAGGTATTTCTTATTAGCTCTTCACCAGATTTACAGATTTTTTAATTTTTTCCTTTATTTTGAGGAAATTACATCTAAAGTTGCTACTAACACATACATAAAATTATACATATGATATGTGTGTGTTTATTAAATTTGTTAATGTGTTTGTTATCTTTATTCACAATAATAATGAACCAAAAAAGTGTTGTTTTGTGAATTGGCTAAGTTGAGAATTAAAGTTGCTAGAAATTGGAATCGAATTTCGAGTGCTGAAATCTGCTCGTGTATATTATTACATTTAAATTTAATATTGCTGATATGAAAATTATATACAAGGAAAACATCATTTTCGTAAATATATGCAACACAGCGTCACCTATCGGATATAATATATGGGTGAATTTGAACTAAATCGGTCTCTAAATAAGAGTTTTAGAAAAACCATTCGGACCACCTCTCGAAAATATGGCTAGAATATAACTGGTTCAGCTGTAAAGGTGAGACATATATTCGCACCGTTTTTATTTATTTATTACTTTATATTGGAGGTCCACTCTTATATTATAAAAGATCTTCCTGTCGTAGTACTCGAAATATAGGGTTTTCCATAATTATTTTGCATGGGAGCTGCCACGTATACTGATCCGATACTTATAACGTGTGAACTCACACAAAGTATCGTTATATATGATTTTGAAAACACACTTTGTGTGGGCTTTGGAGCTCTCACTTATCCTATCCCAACCGGTTTCGGTAGTAACAGATGACCTCGCACAAATTTCCAAAGCCCTCTCTATCATTGTAGTCGAGTTATTATACCCTATACCACTATGTGGTTTGGGTATAATGACTTTGTGCTGCTGTTTGTAACTACCAAAAATATTTGACCTAGACCCATTTTTTATTATACCGATCGACTCAGAATCACTTTCTGAGTCGATTTAGCAATGTCTGTCCGTCCGTCCGTCCTTCCGTCTGTGTGTCCATGTAAAGCTTGTAGTCAAACTACAGGTCGCAAATATGAATATATTTTGATGAAATTTGGTATATAAACTTTCATTGGCCATAGGATGAACGCTGTTGAAATTGGTGAAATTCAGTCCATGTTCAGACCTATCCCTCCATACAAATGTCCCCCATGAAACCGACATGAAGTGCCATAAGATCCAAATTATAATTTAGATCTCAGTCAAATTGGGTTTGTTTGGGTTTATTATATCCATTAATCAGTAGTCCAAAAATAATCCCTATAGGACAATTCTTAGTCATTGGTCCCATGTAAGGTGCTTCCCGATCTTCACTTAAATCTATCAAAAAACAAAAATATTGCACAGATTTTTCTCAAATTTGGTTTGTACATATTTTTTCAAAATATAAGTGACTTTACCAAATATGGTCAAAATCGGTCCATTTTCGACCTAGTCCCCAAACAAATATAGCACCCGATATGAACTTTTTCATATTTGCAGCAAAAAAAATTAATAACAATGCCACCCAAATTTGGTTTATGCTTATTTTCTATATCGAATTAGTTGAACCGAAAGATAGGGTCTCTAAGCCATGGTATAGGGTATCATATGGTCGGTCTAGACCGACTATAATTTTCTTACTTGTATGATATTGAATAATTTCTTTGTATGTGAGGTGCCACACCCACTTATCCCATCTTCTCAAAAAACACACAAAGTTTCATAAAAAATCAGTTCAGCCGTAATGGAGGAGTTAATTGACAATTACTTTGGTGAAATATGGCAACCTTATAAAACATAAGTTTTAAGTTTCAAGGTGTCACATTGTTTTGTATTTTCCTTAAAGCCATCAAAAGTGAACGATCTTGGTAATATGTAGACATGGAAGAAATTGGTCACCGCTATGTAATTCAATTCGTTCATTTTGAAGGTCTGAGTCCAACCAATATTAGAGCCACAGTAAATTCTACTCTGGGAGTGTCAGCTGCTTCCTTTACGAATATAAACATTGGGTGGCAGACTTCAACGAGGCCGGAGAAGCTGCCAAGGCGACCACCGTATTAGGCGACTAATTGAGTTGGCCAGGCCAGAAACGGTTACGAAAATTCACAAAATGGTATTGGATGATCGTCGGCTGCATTTTATGAATTTCAAAAAGTGCTGTACATCGCATATTGAGATGAGAAAGTCGTCTGTAAGATGGATGCCACGTTTGCTCAAAACAGAAAAAACAGCATCTTGAAGATGTTTCAATAGTCGATTCGTAACCATGGATAAGACATGGCTCCACCCCTTCATACCTAAGACATATGAACAGTCAAAATAGTGGACTAAAATGCGAGAATCGTGTCCAAAGAAGACGAAGACAATTTCATCTGCAGCCAAGGTTATGGAACCTGTTTTTGGGATGTCCGTGGCATTGCTAATTTATTATCTTCAAAATGGAAAACAATCAACAGCGTGTATTATGCTCACTTATTAAAGCGTTCAAGTTCATCAGGGAATTTGAAACCATGATATTGGAACGGAGCACATGGACCAGTGGGACGTGGGAACCGGAGCAAGATTCTCATGTGTGGTTCACAGATGGCTCAAAATAAACAAATGAGGACACGGGCGAGGGCATATTTGGTCCCAATTTTCAACGTGCCTTACCCATGGGTAAATACCCATCCATTTTCCAAGCGGAGGTCTTCGCTATTTTTACATGCGTGACTGAATGTCTCAGAAGAAAGACAAAAAGGGCACTCATTTATATTCTATCCGACAGTCAGGCTGCGCTTAAGGCAATAATGGCCTACAAAGTGACGTCCAAACTGGTGCAGAAGTGCATCGAAGGGCTAACCGAATTAGGTAGATGCAACAAATTAACTCTATGCTGGATTCCGGGACATGAAGGATATGTTGGGCCGATTCCTAGCCAATCGAGGGGACCGTCGTCCTTTCATCGGTCTGGAACCTTTCTGTGGTGTTCCAGTGGGACACATAAAGAAAAAAATGAAGGAGTGGAGAAAATCACAAATTGCCGAACAGTGGGACAAAAGTCCAGGTCAACGGCAGGCCAAGAGATTCATAACTCCATCCAGTGTTTAATCGGAAAGACTACTACCCATGATAAAAGGACTTAAGGACCTTGACGGGATTCTTTACAGGACACTGCAATCTTAGATATCATCTACGAATGAAAGGACAATCTGCTATAGACACAAGTAGGTTCTGCGAGCAGGAGGTGGAAACAGCAGTACATATTCTCTGTGAATGTCCAAGACTAAGTGGTAAGACAATCCTTGCACTTGGAGGATACATTGTATCCCCCCGGGACATATGGGAACTAATGCCAAATAGGGTAATTGGCTTCATAAGAAGCCTTAATCTTTAGGACAACCATGGGCTGCACAAAAGATCAAATTGGTCGCAGTGCGTTTAGTCTTCCTTATCTTATCTTATCTTAAGTTTTGAAATTAAGAACGAAAAGCCACGGGTAGCGAAAATTAAAGTGTAATTTGCCATGGCCAAAATCCATGAATTAATGTTCGAATTGATTCATCACGCACCTTATTCGCCAGATTCGGATTATTTTCTTTTTCGTTGATTTAAAATGAAATTTCCTCAAAATTCGTTAAAAACAAAATGACTTTAAAGTGAGTGATCGTTTTAAATCATTTACTATGGCACCAGAAGTTCCAGAATTGTTCAAATATATCGAACTCATATTCAAGTTAAGTTACCAAATTTAACTTAAAATATAAAATTTCTCGAAAATGTTTGAAAGCTGTTATTATTTTTTTTTTCGCATAATTTAATCATTAAACATTGTATAGCATGTAATGAACACATTAATGTGCTTTTACAGCCGAAAATGCTGCTACAACTTAATTCTCATTTATATGCATATTAAAATATGCAAACAAAACAAAAATGGAAAGAACAAAGCAACAAAATCTAAAACAATCTTTAAATTTAGTTACAAATCTTTACAATTTGCCTGAAGAAGTGATGACGGAAGACAAGACACAGTCAAACTATAAACTGTGTGATATAAAGTAGCTGGCTTGAATGGATTGCTTAAAATATATAAACAAAAATACAAAATACAACATAACATCGCGTGAATGATTTCGTTAATAATATGTATCTTTACTAAGAAATCTTACAAAGAATAAAAAATGAGCAGAATAAAAATCCAAAAATCCCTAGAGGCTAAAAAGAAACATTATTGTATAAACCATGTTTTTTTTCTGTGATACCAAAACTACTCCACTTAGTTATTGGCTAAATAAAGGCCACAAACTAAACAAAGTGATAATTTGGAGATAAATTACAATACACATTTGTTCGATGTTGATTTAATAACAGGTCAGTATTACAAGCTGAAAAAGAATTCTTGGATTTTGTTTTGTTGTTTTTTTTTTGCACATGCCAAAACCAAATAGATGAGATGAGTGTCTTCAGCTGAAGAATATAAATGCAAGCTTAGATATTTAAACAATGATAAGATTTCTTCTACACACCGCATAAATACATACATATATACAGATATACAAACAAATAAGACTTACCACACCACTACCAACAAAATATTATGAAACGATCAGTGGGTTGTTCTCGTACGGCTAACATATTGATTTATAACCGCCGAGCATTGACATGACAAAAATATCTTTACTCAGTTGTTTGGACAAACACTTTGCTCGAATAGAGTGAAGAATAAACAAGTAAACATGATATAGTCAGTCTTGAACGATTAATTAGTTATAGAAAATAAGCATACACCAAAATTGACATTGTTATCCATTTCTTTGACTTCGGATATGAAAAATTTCATGTCGCATGCTATACTAGGTCGAAAAACATATACAAACCAAATTTGAGAAAAATCTGTGCAATATTTTTGTTTTTTAATATATTTTAGAAAAGATCGGGAATCACCTTCATATGGGGGCTATTACTATGATTTGTGCTGTAGGGTTTATTTTTGAACGGCTCCGGCAACAAGTTCCAGTGCAACAAATCCCAACTTTTGGGTCTTATTTCATAATGAAGTAACTCCCAAAGAAATTAATGAAATAACTCGCACAAACAGTCCAAGAACCAGCCCAAAAAAATGAAAGAACCCCAAAAAAAATAATTACATATTATATATTCATTTCGCTTGCATATTAACAGGTAATTTAGGAAAAAACTAGCATTGTGTCCTCGACATTTTTGGAACAAATGGGGCATTTCATTGTATCCACACTCCTTGCAGTAGCATCTGCCTGTAGTTTAAGCATGCAACCATTGTAATTTTTTAGGTGCTTGCATGGCAAAAAGAGAGTATTTGATTCCTCAACCATACATATGACACAATCGTTTGTTTTTCTATTAATGATTGTACTCGTTGCCGGCTGTTGTGTTTCGCATATTCCATCCTCATCATCTTCTTCCTTATCCAAATGTGAAATATCTTCAAATATATCATTGGCAGGTTCCATTTCATATACAGTTTTATTTTTTTGCAAAAACCATACGATATAGGAAGCCCAGAGCAGTATTTTTACCTTTCTGTAGCTCAACACTGGCCTGTTAAATTTTTGCCGCTTTATCAATTGCACTCCTTTTCCGCTGGCTTTTTCCATATGTTCCACCACTGTTGATCAAAAGCTCCAATTCTCGTCCCTTGGTAAACTCTTCATTTTGTATCATTTTGACAAACTTAAAGAAATTTCGATGCTTTGGTATTATTCTTCCAAGTATCCCATTCGTCGTACATTTCGGTATACATTCGTGCATTTGGGTGTTATTTCATTATGAAATAAGTCCCAGGTAAAAAAAATGAAATAATTCCCAAAAAAAAAAAGTGAAATAAATTCGAGAGGGCAGGGAGTTATTTCATAACTAAACTACTACCACATTTGTATGAAAAATTTTTGGGACCAATTTAATTTTTTTCTTGGGACTTATTGCACGTGCGAGTTATTTCACAAAGCCATTATGGCAATTTAAGTGGACCTCATAGGGGTCATTTGTATGGGGACTAGGTCTGAACATCATATGGCCGATATAAGCTTGTACACTAAATTCCTGTAGTTTGATTACAAAGTTTACATGGACATACAGACGGACTGACGGAAGAACAGACATCGCTAAATCGAGGTCAAATATTTTTTGTAGTTACAAACTTCAGCACAAAGTCACTCTGCCCACTACACCCATAGTGGTGTAGGGTATAAAAGACCTATGTATATTGCAGATGTTGGAAAGCTCTAAGGAAGGCATATCTTAATATAAAAACGTTGGTGTGTATGTATGAGAGCGGTCTCAGAACAGCCAGACTCGACACAGTAAACGCAACAAATTTTACATAAACTTTTCTTTAATAATCTACTTTTAGCTCGTTTTCCCAGCGATATCCAATAGATTCGTTTATGGTATGAGCTGTCTAATTCCTTAAAATGGCTATCAACTGCAGACTCCACCTCTTCATTATTGCCAAATCTTTTACCACTGAGAAATTTTCAAGTTTGGAAATAGAAAATAATCCAAGGGAGCTAAGTGTGGCGTATAAAGCGCGTGATGAAGCAATTTGAGCTTTAATTCATGGATTTTGGTCACCGCAATAGTGGATATGTGAACGCTGCAATAGGTTAGCATAATAATCGGCGTGGATTGTTTATCCATTTTGAAAATAACCATTAAAAATTATGCCACGCGCATCCCAAAAAACAGATGCCATAACCTTGCCTTGTCGCCTATTTTGGACACGATTCTTTCATTTCAGTCCGTTGTTTTGTCTATTGCTTTGTATCAGGTATGATCTGGCGAACCTATGTCTCAGCGTGATGTATTGCAAAACACTATATTAAAACATGTCCACGATGCTGTTTTTGTTCAATTGTGAGCAAACGCGGCACCCATCGTGCTGACAACTTTGTCATATCCATATCTTCGATCAATGTGCGATGCAAATATTTTTTGGAATTCCTATCATTTCAGCTAGCTCGAACACCTTCACACGATCAGCAAATACAATTTTGAGGATTTGCGTAACCAATTCTGGAGTGGCCACACTCACTTGGTCTTGTTTAAACTCGGCCACCCACTATTTTATAGTCGTAAACGATGAAGCAAACTCCCCCAGTTAGTTTGGCTTTGATTTTGGTTGGATTGAATATATTGAATTCCATAACGGTGACCAATTTCTTCCATATTTAGAAATTCGTTGCGGTCATCAACTTTCGATAGCCACAAACTAATACTAAACAACGTGACGCCTGGAAACTTACAACATATGTTTCCTAAGGTTGCCACATTTCAGCAAATTTATTTTATTTAAACTACTGCCGCCATCTATACATCTGGTTCTGGCACCGTCCTCGCATATAATTATATCACGGACGAACAACTGAAACTATTCAATTTATATGCTCTTTTTTGTGTTAGAGTGGAATCGGAGTAATGGGCGTAGCACCTCCAATACAAAGTAATTATTAAATCTCATATGATAGAGAGGCCTTTGCCAATTTTCGTGAGGTGGTCTATTATTGCTATGAGTAGTCGTGCCTAAAATGGGCAAAATTTTCAATATCATATATCTTGTGTAACGATACTTTGTGAGTGTGTGGGCGCTATCGGATAAGTAGGCGTTACACCTTCTATACAAAATAATTATTCTATATCATTCATTTGTGATAACTTCGGTGAATTCATCTGTTATTAATATAAGCCAGCAGAATCACTGAAGCATCTAGTGACCACCGTATAATATTTAAATAAAAGAAAAGTTTTTGGAGAAATATATAAACGATCGATGGTGTTGGCGAAAATGTAGTTTTATCTGTATATAATTTTCATATCAACAATATTAAATTTAAGTATAATAATATACTTTGGTATAGTCACAAAAAGTTGCGATAGGGGCTATTTTACACGGCTATTTTCGATGGCAGAGCAAATAGGTAATTCTGTTAATAAAAAACTATAAGATCCCTCGAAATTCGAGTGCAAATTTTTTTTTCATTTAATAAATTATTTTATAAGACCCTAAAGGTATGCTAATCAAGTTTAGCCTATTCACAATTCAACACTTTTTATTGTCGTGATGGTAATACAAAACGCTAATGTAAAGTTGATTGTGCACGCTTAACGTTCCTCAGTCTGCACGTTAACTTTCGTGTTGCATAACGTAAAGTTGATTGTGCGCGCATAACTTTCCTCAAACTCAACGAATTTAAACAGTTAATAGCTCAAAAGAAAGAGCTTTATCCACTGAGTGTTCTGAGAGTGAAATTATCAAGATCCATTTATTGAGGAGGAGTTATGAGAATTCGAATTGCTTGAATGAATGTACAGGGAAGAATCGCGTTTGAGTGTAATTTGAGTAAGGTGGGAGTTGAGTAAATTTCAAAGATTGATGACATATCTGTATCTAAATACATTTCATTAAAACAAAAAATTAAGGAAAGCGGCCGGATAGAACGGCCAGACAGACTGACTTTAGTTTTCATAAATTTTTTTAATATATAAGATATAATCTCCCTCATTTTTCTTCAAGTCAATTGATACTGTGATGGAAGAATATGAAGGAGACAATTTATCAACTGAGTTTTTAAATAAATTTAAGTTGCCATTCTTAAAGCGTAGTTACCCATGCGTAACGGTATCGGCGCTAATCAGCTGATTCAACCTGTCTTATGAAAAACACATACAAGTGCTTACCCAACTTAAGCTAAACGTATCGCATCATTAGCTTTAGTTGGTTTTAGATTTTTGCAACATGCTGGTTCGTTTTTTAAGGTTTTATAATTGCACTAAATGCCAACGTTACGATACGATACGGTTACATTTTATCAACGTGTGTGTAACTGGGCCTTTACACTTTTGAAATTTGTATCACTAATTGTACTACTTTGAAACCTAAAGGCACTAAAAGTAAGTAAAACATATTGTCCACACGTTGGCTTTAAAATAATTTATTATTTTCTTAGATTCGATTAATTATAATTGTATTCTGCGAAACAAAATTCAAATTATTAAGTCCAAAATAAGATACTAAGTCACTTTGAAATAACATAATGAATTTGATTAAATTCTTATTAAAATATGCATTGATATCAAAAAAACTTGTTTTAGGTCAGCTAGTTAATGTATATTATTTAGAAGGGCCTAAGACCTGATGAATAAATGTTTGGAAAGGATAATTCAATTTTAAGAGAAATTGTAAATTCACTGATAAACTTGTTCTTGAGTTTAATTACTAACCGGAACTTTTAAATTACTTGGTTATTACAAACGAACCGCATTTATGCTGTCAAGATATGACAAATTTGTAAACTCAGTGTACAAATTAAATATTTCTTATTCACTAATTAATTCACGAATAATTTCCGTTTTTTTAAGTCAGCCTACTTTTTGAGCATAGTGTTTCAGTACAATGTTAGTAGCTACTATAACTTTACAAAAAGTTACACATGATTATCCCCAAGCAAACAATTAAATCAAGCAGCATTATCATTTTAGTTTGAGTGTAAACTATGATTTCCTTCATTTATATTTTGTTATTATTTTTATTTTGGGAGGGATCTCATAAAAATGAACAAAACTTGTCTAAAGTCAAAAAGATCAAATCTTTCAAGAGTTTTGCTATATGCAGTTAAATATTAAAAAAAAAAAAGAACGAAAAAGAAAACCTTAAAAAATGCTAGTAAAGATATATTTCTCATGGTGCATTGAAATGACAGCAACATCAATATTTTATCATTGGGGTGGACAGGATTTGGTGAATTTCATTAAGGAGTTTTTTGTTGTTGTTGTTGTTGGTATTTTCAGAATTCTGAGATACATACTTATATAAATTTTATACAGAATACATTGATAACTGCTTATATAAGCGGTGATTTAAGAAATGAAAATCTTCGAAAACTCGGGCTTACTTTTTTTTTTTTAATATGACTGAGAAGTTCTTCAATGAGTTTTCAAAAACGCGCAAAGTGATTAACAGTGCTCTACAAATAATTTGAAAATTTTAATTTCATATACACTTTCACATTATATCATCACTTTTTTTAAGTTTTTAGAGTATTCTAAAAGCACTTATAAATGAGAGTTAACACTTTCTAATATTATATTTTATAATGCGGATATTATTGATCATTAAAATTAATTTTGATTTATGAAAACGTGAGGCAAATATCCTAAGAATTGAAATTTAAATTTATTGTAGTCGATGGTAATCGATGCAATATCTTAGGGCCTTAGGCCCTCAGTTTGTATCTTTTTGCGTTTTGGCTTGAATTTTTGGCTTTGAAATTTATAATTTTCCAAAGTTTTTCATGTAAATTTCAAGCATATCGTTACGTTTTTTTTTATAAAATATACACAGAAAATTTTTTTGGGTCGAAAACACGGTTTATGTATTTTCAAAAATTGATTACAATAATAACCTAAACTAGAGATAGCTTTGAAATTTCAATTAACTAATAATAAACAGTTTAAAACCTGCCGACTTTTTAGAGCTCTTTTGAGATATAGGGCAAAGGATGATGAACTATTTAAAAATAGTTTAGAAAAAGCACAAAAAATGCGTCCTACATTAGTCCGTTTATATAAATGAACTAATAAATATAATTAGGAAATAAATTCAAAAAAATTGAAAATTAATGAAGTCAACGACGCTGTTTTTTTTTTTCTATATTAGCTGATGAAATGACTGACATCAGTGTAAAGGAACAATTGACTTTGTGCGTTAGATTTTTCTATAAAAGTTCGATTCAAATGAAAGAATATGTCTTAAACTTTGCCCATATAGATGGACAAAGATTGTAGAAATAAGAAATACTTTACCATTTCCAAAATATACAGGATTTTTCAACAAGAGCGCTACAAAAGTTTTTTTAAATGAAACAAAAACGGTTTTGGATATCAATGAAATTCTTTATTGCTGTGAAAGCACGTTCGATGCCATTATGTATGGAAATCGATCTCTTTTGCATGGCCAGCATGGGCACGCTTGCAGAAGTCCAGACGCTGAACCCAATTTTCAACGGTTTTCAAGCATAAATCGGCCGATACTGCTGCAATTTCACGTTCGATATTCGTACGAAGTTCATCAATCGTCGCTGGCTTGTTGGCATAGACCATAGACTTGACGTTGCCCCACAGGAAATAGTCCAACGGCGTCAAATCGTACGACCGAGGCGGCCAATCGTCTGGACCGTTTCATGAGATAACACGTTCTCCAAACTTGATTTCCAATAAATTGATTGTGACATTCGCTGTGTGGCGCCGTCCTGTTGGAACCACATGTCCTCCAAGTCCATATCATCCAATTGGGGCCAAAAATATTCGGTTGTCATTGAACGGTAGCGATTCCCATTCACAGTAACGTGCCGGTCTTGATTATCACGGAAGAAGTACGGCCCAATGACGCCGCCGGCTCATAAACCGCACCAAACCGTAATTTTTTCTGGATGCAATGATGACTCATGGAGTACGTGTGGATTGCTGTCTGACCAATAACGCATATTTTGGTTATTGGCGAAGCCATTCAGCCAGAAATGAGTCTCATCGCTGAAGATGATGTTTCGATGAAAATCCGAATCATTTTCAAGTTGTTGCTCAGCCCAATTCACGAAGATACGTGATCTGCTGGTCAAGCGGCTTCAGTTCTTGCGTCAATTTGATCTTGTAAGGATGCATGCCAAGATCTTTTCGCAAAATTCGCCACAACGACGTCACAGAGATGCCCAACGCTTGAGAACGACGTGGGCTTTCTTTAACTGAACCCTCAGCGGCAGCAATATTCTCGACACTACGGGCACTTCTTTGTCTCACTGGCACGGGAACATTTTGTACTGTGCCTGTGGATTCAAATTTTTCCACTATACGTTCAATTGTTAATCTGCTAGGACGATTATGACACCATAAATTGGACGTGGCGCTCTTAACGTTGAGGCCACTGACTCCGAATTTCGGTAGTAAATTTAAATAATTTCGACTCGTTGTTGGCTCATATATCTTTCCATCATGAAATGGCAAACCTTACTGAAGAGAAATGTCAAAAGAGCGGCAAGAAATATGGCGTCGTTTGCTGTCCCTGTCTTTCTACTTTTGTAGCGTCCCTGTTGAAAAACCCTTTATGTGTTTAGAACACGGATAGAGAGTATCAAAGATTAGGCACAGCTGAATTTAACAATCTTGTTTATAATTATTTTTTTATATAACAAAAAAATTAATAAAATTGGTTGAATAACAATATTATTTATAAGTAAAAAAGAAATTACAGAGCGGAAAGTACAGATTAGGAAGGAGGTGAAATTGTGTTCTGGTCTTGGACTTACGGATCGTTTTAGGTATAAATGTGCAACATGTATCGCCTTGAAAATGATCTCAAAGACTCTTCAAAGCTGGCAAACTGTTTAATTAAACCGATATGGTTTAATGTTTTTTGATTGACCCAACTACCAATCTCTTTCGAATTTTGAAGCAAAGAGTTGCTATTCAATAGTTCTCTTATAATAATGAACAATTTAAATCCCTTTAATCTAATATGGAACAAAGCCTGTAGCTAACTATTAATAAGACAAGGTAACAAGTTTTTGTTGATTAAGAACTGACTACTTTGAGAGTAGGCATCCAGTTAATTGAGATGTGATTAAGCAAAAAGTGATTCTCTATATTGAGAAACGATTAAAGGAAACATTGAAACATTGGCAGATGTATAATATTGAATAAATGATAACAAAGCGTCCTGAACGTTACTTCCGCTTTTTAAACCTTGCACTATTTCCTCATTGTACATACGAGGGTTTAAAAACCATCTTGCAAATATTGAATGCTAAGCTCATTAAGATCAATATCGGTTGTAAACTATAAAGAATATAAAACTACTAAAGAAACAACTGCAACCGAAATGAACAAAATCCAACTATCAGTATTGGCAGATTTATTATATTCATCTTGATGTACGTCTGTTATACGCCGGTATGGCATAAAAAGTCATTCGTATTTATTTATATGAAAGAATGAATAATTTCATATTTATGTTGGTGTTTTTATTCAAGTTTGTTGGTTGGTTAAAACGAACTTCATTTCTTCATAGGCGTACAATTGTTGGCCTTTTGTTATTAAGCCAATCTCTCGTATGTTTTGATGTTATTTTGTTTAAGCCGTGGAACAAAAATGAATGGCAGTTTTTTTATTTTTTTTTTCCTCGCGCTACAAACAGTTGGCTTCCTTTTTTGAGGCATTTCATGGGGCGTTCCAACACAAAAATCATTATTTTTGAAAGATGGCTGCATATGCTGTATGACGCTCATATATTGTATTCAATATATGAGTATGAAGAATGTCAGTAAAGAATACAAAAAAAAAAAAATGAATTAATAATTTATAACAGATAAATATGTAAAGAATACCGAATAGCTGAAAACAAAAACTAATTAATGCCCACTACGTTTAAATAATTGCTGGAGATTATTAATTCTTTAAAGCTTAAGTCTGCTATCACATTAATATCTTAGCCATTTTGTGGACTAAAAAACAAGACGGACAATAATTTTTAATTAGTTTAACAATGAAATTATTAAAAAAAAAAAAAAAAATAAAAAATTGGCCCTACTGAATAAACGGAAAAAATTGGCAGTTGTCATGCAATCTCTATGTTAGGTCACGGATTTTTCACTCTATTTAGTACATCAACACCCAGGGGATGTTCCCTATTAATGCAATGCACTGTGCTGTCAGGAAAATATGTTGTGTGTAGGTGGAAAGAGGGAGTAGTATTTTTGGATATCTGACCTAAATTTATCTATATTGTGACAGGAAAGACTTCAGCGGAAAATTTTGCCACATACGGATTGTTCGGCTAATTTTCGCGTTAATGCGTTATGCCATCCACTGGACAATAGACTGCAAATGGATGTGATCTACTAAATGAGTGAGTGGTGCATAGAAAAAACATATGCCCTAGGGCCTATCAGCAGAACACTTCTCATTATAATATCTATAATACAGAGTAACACAATAGTGTTGGTTCAAAAGAGACTGTGAAACCCCTGCCCATATATGAGGTTGTTTTCCATTTTTCATCCGATATTTTTATAAAATTTTTAATATTTTTAAAAAATATTTTTAATAAAAGGAACTTTCTATTAATGGTTTCTTCATATAAGGGCCTTTTTTAATAAGGATACTTTTTCAATAAAAGCTACTTTTTTAATAAAAGGTAAAAAATAAATAAAATGTACTTTTCTTATAAAATGTATTTTTTAGTAAAATGCACCTCCCTAGTGAAAGGTAATTTTATATAAAAGGAACCTTTCAATAAAAGGTAATTTTTAATAAAAGGTACTTTTTCATAACAGGCACTTTTTGAAAAAGGTACTTTTTAATAAAAAGTACTTTGTAATAAAAGGTACTTTTTAATAAAAGGTACTTTTTAATAAAAGGTACTTTTTAATAAAAGGTACTTTTTAATAAAAGGCACTTTCGATTAACAGGTAGTTTTTAATAAAAGGTACTTTTTGGTAAAAGGTACTTTTTAATAAAAGGTACTTTTTAATAAAAGGTACTTTGTAGTAAAAGGTACTTTTTAATAAGAGGTACTTTTTAATAAGAGGTACTTTTAATAAAAGGTACTTTTTAATAAAAGGTATCTTTTAATAAAAATCAACCTTTACTTTTTTATACTTTTTACTTTTTGTTCTTTTTTAATAAAATGAACATTTTAATAAAGGTTTCTTAACAAAAGGGAACTTTTTCAATCAAAGGTACTTTTTAATAAAAGATACTTTTTAATAAAAGTTACTTTTTAATAAAAGTTACTTTTTAATAAAAGGTACTTTTTATACATGGTACTTTTTAATAAAAGTTACTTTTTAATAAAAGGCATTTTTTATTAAAAGGTACATTTTAATAAAAGGTACATTTTAATAGATGGTACATTTTAATATAAGGTACTTTTTAATAAAAGTTACTTTTTAATAAAAGGTACTTTTTAATAAAAGGTACCTTTAAATAAAAGCAAATTTTTATTAAAAGTTCCTTTTTAATACAATTATTTCGTTTAATAAAAGGTACTTCTTTAATAATAGGTATTTTTTTAATAAAAGTTACTTTTTGAATTAAAGGTGATGGCTATATTAAAAAGCATTTTTTTTTTATCAAGTTAAGTTAATAAGTTAGTTTTTTATTAAAAGGTAAGTTTTGGATAAAAATAAACCATTATAAAGGGGACATTTCATAAAACGTAGTTCTTTAATAAAATTTATTTTTTAAAAAAGGAAATTTTTAATCAAGGCACTTTTTCAACGAAAGGGATTGTTTTATATAAAAAGTACTTGTAGATAAAAAGAACCGTTTTAGTAAAAGGTACTTTTTTTAAAAATTCACCTTTTAATAAAAGGATCTTTTTAATAGAAGGTACTTAATAAAATATACTTTTTAATATAAGGTACTTTTCAATAAAAGGTACTTTTTAATAAAATTTACTTTTTAATAAAAGGTACTTTTTAATAAAAATTACTTTTTAATAAAAGTTACTTCTTAGTAAAAGTTCCTTTTTAATCAAAGGTTTTAATAATATCAACTTTTTATTAAAAATTTATTATTTAATAAAAGCTACTTTTTAAATAAATCGTACTTTTTCAATAAATGGTATTTTTTGAAATTAAAAGTTCTTCTTTAATAAAATTACCGTTTCGAATGAAATCTTCTTTTGTAATAAACTATATATTTTTTTTAATAAAAATTACTTTTTTTTAATAATGGTGGTTTCTTATAAAAAGGTTATTTTATAATATAAGGTTTACATTTAGTAAAAGATACTTATTTTAACAAAATCTACTTTTTTAATAAAAGGAAAATTTTTGTTAAAAGTTTTTAATAACAAGTACTTTTTTTATAGGTATATTTTCAATAAATAAATGGTTCTTGAAATAAAAAACACTTTTTGAATAGTAGGTAGTTTTTTAATAAAAGGTACTTTTTCGTTAATAGGTATTTTAGCAAGAAAAAGTACGTTTTTTTAATATCGGCTACATTTTTAATAAATGGTACTTTTTCAATAGAAGCCACTTTTGTTTTAAATGGTACTTTTCAAAATAAAAACTACTTTTTTAATAAATGGTAATTTTTTTAAAGGGTAATTTTAAACAAATATCGCTTTTTGAGTTTCATATCCATTTCTGGTCGAATATTTTTATATTAAAATGTCTTTTTTAATAGAACAAACGTGTTAATAAAGGTTTCTTAATATAAGGGACTTTTTTTTTATTAAAGTAGTTTTTTAATAAAGGTGCTTTTTTATAAAATATTCTTTTTAATAAAAGTTTTTTTATAACAGGTATTTTTTTAATAAAAGGTAATTTTTGAATAAGAGGTACTTCACTTATGAAAGATACTTTTTAATAAAAGGTGCTGTTCTAATAAAAAAGTAAATTTTTAATAAAAGGGTATTTTTATACCCTCCACTCCAGTGTGCAGAGGGTATATATAAGTTTGTCATTCCGTTTGTAATAATTAGAAAGAAAATTTTGGACCCCACAAAATATATATATTTGTGATCCTTATAACAACCGGAGTTGATATAGCGATGTCCGTCTGTCCGTCTGTCCGTCTGTGGAAACCACGATGACGGCATCAATCGAGCAGCTAGGGTGCTCGTTGACATAAAAAATAATTCGTTAACATCCTAAGAAGTTTGCTGTTTAAAATCGTCCAAATCGGTAGATTAGGGCCCGAGATTTGAATGAAGAACTAAAAAAAGTCTTGAAAAAATATAATTTTCTATGTTGTTCTTGTCATGATCACGCACTCAATAGGATAGCTGAGGTGATCATTTTCAGTGAGAATGATTCACCAAATTCGTGGGAAAATTTCTATTTCAAAAATCATTAAAATCGGTCGAACAGCTCCAGGAAAATCTCTGAAAAATTAAAAAAAAAATTAAAAATATGATGTTTCTATATTGTTCTTGTTGTTATTCTAAATGTTGTATTGTTGTCATAGCTGGACTTGTTGTTTTGGTGGTCATTGTGGTAATAATATAATAAAAACTAACCCTTTGTACATCTTTTATATCAACTCTGGTAGAAAAATTTAACAGTTTCCATTGTTTTGGCATCACTAAAAAAATTTATTAGATCATTTCTGTCATTGCCAGGAGCCTGCCTGCAAACTTTCAGATCGATTGGGTCACGGGAAAGGGGCTAAAATCGATCCAAAAGTTTTTTCGACAAGCAGACAGTACGTGTTAATATAAAGGGAGTAAAAATTCACCAGCATCTAAAGCAAATAATGCTAAAATACCTAGTTATCAATAAAAAAAAAAAAACAATGTAAATTTAGCAAATAAAAATTTTATGTGTTAATTTATTTAAAGAGAAAAACTCAAAAATAACGTTTGATGTTGTATTTTGTGTGTGTAATATTTACATAAACATATTAAATAATACAAATAATGTGCATATATTCTATATATGTATATTCATAACAACTGCATGGTAGAAATAAATCGGTATATTATTTTAGTAACATAAAATTCTGCAATATTTTGTTGTGGGGAAAATACATTTCTTTTGCATTAACAGAGTGTCACTTCATTTTGCTCAGCGTGACTATGCCGCAGTAGATGGCGCCACAATTTTTGTTCTATTAGTTATTTCTATTTTAACATGAATGTCAATATTTTCAACTAGATATCATACAGAACAATGTTAAGAGTATACACGGGCTGGTCTTTTATTTCATACGGTTTTTCATTATTCTTTAACAAATATGAACATAAGTTTGGCGTATTAACTTTTTGTTGTCTTTACAAACTAGAGTTACCGAGTTCATCAATGATTTTTTTGCTTTCAAAACAGTATATAGAATTATTATTCTGTTTTACCTACAAAATATCTGATTGCGATTACATCTAATTTTTAAAAATTGTTTATAATTACTAAAGCATTATTATACACATAAATACAAAATTGCACTTTTTAAATTTTCCATTGAAATTTAAGAAAATATCAATTCTAAAAACTGGAATTAAAAATTTCCAATTATAAATTACAATTAATTGAATTTCAGAAAATCATATCAAAACGTCGGAAATAATAATTTTAAATTTAGAAGACATCAATTGCATCTTTACTATATAAATTTGAAATTGAAATTCCAAAAAAAAAACACCAAATACCTATGTTTACATTTAAAAATGTTTACATTAAAAAAAAAATATTGCCATTCAGGAGAAATTAATAACTTTTCAGTACCGCGATTCAGTAACTTCTTTCAACGATAGTCGAATCGTTAGAAAAAGAAAATTGCAAAATTATCAGTAAAATTTTGAAACGATATTCGCTATTGGTTAATTTAGCTGTTGTTGTTATCTAAACGACAACCATTTTTGTGTTGTTTATTCAATCGATAAAAACTTTTAGGTTGAAATGTCGTCATACATAAATAAAAATCATAAAATAGTGAAAATATTTTGCTTCTATTAAAAAACTTTTTTATATAAATAAAAAAATTAAATAACATATTCAATTCATTATTTCATTTTGAAATAAATAAACAGAAATATTAGTAAAAAAAAAATAAAGATATTAAACATAAACATAAAATCATCCTGTCAAACATGAAGTAATTTGTTTTTTTCTATTCTTCTTTGTGTTATTCGCTTATTTTGACAGAGATGCCACTCATTTACAATTTAAATAAATAGAAAAATAGATTGGTCGACTGTCGTTAAGATGTATGTACTTAGTGAATCACTTAATCCTTTGTGCAAACAACAATAGCTGTCGATATATTTTGCGATTGTCGGATCGTTGAAATTTACAGAATCGCACTACAGAAACATTAATTTAAATTCAATGAATTTTAGAAAACCTCAAATGATATTTAAGAATTGCTAACATAAAAATTGTTACATAAATAAATGTTATTTATATATAAATATTTTTTGGATGAAAATTTGAAGTTTTTCAGAAAATGAAGATAACAAATTATTTTATTTAAAATGTTTGGGACTTTTAGTTTTTTGCGTTTGGCACTCCTATAATATTATTATAAATTTATTCTCTATGTTTTCAAAATATGGCAATATTTTAATAAAAATGTTTAGAGAGCTTTTTTTGGGTTATTATTTTGTTACTCCATCCGACCTACATATATGGCCACAATGAAGAAATATTTGGCCAATTAAAAGAAACTATACAGCCATCTCCAATTAGCACGATTTAATGCATATAGCCACCCTACACAACCATTACCTTTGCAATTAAGGTTAGGGCGAGCTATTTAATTAGCAAAAGCTAAATTAAACGAGAAGTTATGTCATATAACCGGAAATGCATGCATATAGAAAACGCATGCATATTTTTCCAATATTTTGTTTACATTTATTATCAATTCTCAAACCGAGGTGGAGGGTATCAAAGATTCGGCACAGCCGAATTTAACACTCTTACTTGTTTATTAAAAGGTAAATTTTAATTAAATTTTTATTTTAAAGATACTTTTTTAATAAAAGGTAAATTTTTATTAAAATGCACTTTTAAATAAGTAGCGCTTTGCTTTTAAAGAAAGTTTTATATTAAAATTTACTTTTTTAAAGATGGTACTTTTTTAATAAAATATCTTTTTATAATAAATGTCACTTTCTTAATAAAAGATTATTTTTGATACATGCAGTTTTCCAGCTCAAGATAATTCTGAACTAGTGCGGTAACCACAATAAACTGGTTTTTTAAACTCAAATATTGTTTAATAATTGTAATACAGACCGAATTCCGTGACTTACAAGAAAATATTTCTGTCCAAAATTACTTTTCAGTTCAACTTTTCATATACAATTTTTGCAAACACATTAACGAATTTAATAAACACACACAGCATTATATAATTTTATGTCTGTGTTAGTAACAACTTTAAATGAGCATTAGCCCTAAAAAAAATTTTCCAGATGGTGCAAATGTGTAAAACTGATGGACAGGTAAAAAGAAATACCTTTCAAATGAGTGATGCTGGGCCAAAATAGGATTAAAACTTACAAAGTTACATAGGTCAATAGAAATCGCCTTGCCTATTAATGTTACAGATGGTAAAACTTTTACTAAAATTTTTTCTTAAAAAAATCTGTTTGAATGGAATTTTCCCCTCTATGCTTGAAAAGCAGTTGCAAAATTTAAAAACTCGTTAAAGCGAATATGTATGATGATGAGCTAGTAGTTGCAAACGTTTTTGTCTGAACAATTTTATAACATGATAAGTCGTGCTTCATAATCAAAGCTGAATTAGTGAATAGATATACATTTCTTAGAGACCAGAGCACCACTTACAACTGCAAATAAGTGCAAAGTAGTTACTTCGGATATTACTGCGCATATTGGTTGCCCTTTCTTTGATACGACTCTACACATACAACTATATATTCATATTAATGTACGAGTTGCCATATATATATAGGTCATATCTAGGTCAGTCGTATCAATTTTCGAAACTTATCTTGTCTACTTTTTTGGACTAAAAATATTACAGTTAGAGTTTTATTTTCTTCCCACTATCTTCAAAAGAACGAACTTCTCTCAACTATCTTTCTCTATTGATACTTGAAGAAAAAACAATTTCAAAGTATAAATTTTCAGTTACAAAATGATTCTATAAACACCTTTAGATATGAAACATCGTAATTGCACTTCCTGAATGCCATTTAATCTAAAATAAATGGCATACATTACCAGAGAAACGACCAAACACGGATACCATTATCATTGTGCACCTTGATGAAATTCACACAGAAAAAAACAAAATTTTGATTTATACGATTCAATCTTAAATATTTTGTATAATAAAATACATTTATTGTTAAATATTTCATATCAGCCAAAATAATATTTTTCAACACACACATCGAAATGCTTAATGCAAGGATGGCAAGTGAAAAATGCAACCAACTGCTGCAACATTCATATGAACGTACCCCATATAAAGCTGTGGAAATAAAAAATGGGCAAAAAGAAAAAATTGAAAACAGGCAGAGTTGGCTGTAAATGATGGACGAATGCGAACTGCTTTATAATTATGCGATTTGTTATATAAGATTTTTAAGACATGATTGCAAATGTGAATCATTTTAAAAGGTTGTAGACGACTGCTCAAATAAGTGTAGATTTGAGTTGTACTTATGTGGTAGACACAGCCTAGGGGGAGACAAACGGACTGAATTGAACTGAAATAAAACGAAATGAATATGATTTAAAATGCGATTTCAAAACTGGCATTTCAAAACGATTTATACGTATACACAAGACATATGGACATCCATATACCATACATAAATAATACACCTTAGTTGAGGAGTAAATGAAGAATCGCATGCTGATCTTTTTTGATTGCAAATGCATTCATAAATGTATGATCACCACCATGGTGATGTTGTTTATTACTGGCTTTTGGTTGTTGATGAGTATGAAGATGATGCTGCTGTTGATGAAGATTACTGGAAGTAGTAGTGCCAGTATGTTAGTTTGAATTTTCAAATGGCTGCGGGTGCTTAAAGTTGGCACCATATCTTGTTCAGTCACTCATGCAATTTTACGCATTCTGTTTCTTTTCGTATGCACAGAGCGTCAATCTGTCAGACACATTCTTGACTGTTTTTCTTTTTTTGTGCTTATTTATATCGTTTTTTTTTTTTTTGTGATGTAAAAACGAAGTTAATCATGAATATCGTTGCATGTTCAATAGTTGATCATCCTGTTTTCCTTACGCATATGGGAGGTTTTCTTAGTGTATTCTTTTTTAAAGTTCCTTCTTCATATTTTTGTGTTTTTTTTTTGTTTCTATATGTTTCATCTTAACAAAATGCCGTTCTTCAATATATGAGCCCTCCAGCAGCTTCCCTATTGAGGATCTGTTCACTTGTCTGGCTGAGTGCTGAGCTGAGAGCGCGCATGTGCATAAATTTGATTACTTTAGTTTGTTTTTTTGTTTTGCACTGGCCTTGCAATTTGATGTAAACATTGAGTGTGCTTTCGGAGGTTCATCACACAGTTCTTTTTTGTGGTTTGTTTAGTGACCATAAAGTTTGAATGGATCAGCGTTAAAATAAGAAGAATCTTGTTGCTTTATTCAGTTGGTAGACTTTGTATATAAATCACTAAAGTTGCTTGACGTAGCCTGCCTATCTTCCGTTGTTATTTTCTTTTTTTTTTTGTTTGAAGTGATATTAAATAAGAAGGCAGGAATCAGGTGGCAAATATATGGCACGCACTGGAAAGGAAAATCATACTAGCACATTTCAGCTAATGGATAATATATAAAAATTTCCTTTGATCTAGAGAAGCTTGACCATATTTCTCATACAGAATTTATCTATACATCGTCATCGAGAACAAGTTCTAACGTGTGCTCAGTTCACTAATGGCTTTTTAATTAAAAGGTATTTTTTGTTTAAAAAGTACCCTTTACTTAATGTGTAGCTTTTTTGTTAAAAATTACCTTCTGTTAAAAAATTACCTTCTATTAAAAAGGTACCTTTAAAATAAGTACATTTTATTTATTAAAAAGTACCTTTTATTAAAAGTACCTTTTATTAAAAAGCACATTTTCTTAAAAAATTACCTTTAAAAAAAAACCAAATATGTCTTTTATTAAAAAAGAACATTTAATTACAAATTTACCTTTGACTTATCTTTTGTTAAAAAATTACCATTTATTAAAAAAAAAGCTTTTATTAAAAAGTACATTTTATTAAAAAAAATATCTTTAATTAAAAGAGTATCTTTTTTTAAAAATAAATTTTTCAAAATGTAATTTTTTTAAAGTATGTTTTCTTAAGTATCTAATTTTAAAAATTACCTTTTATTAGAAATACGCCTCATAATAAAAGAGCACCTTTTATAAAATACAACCATTTCTTAAAGAAAATCTATTACAAAAACTAGCTTTTATTTAAAAAAGATGTACCTTTTATTACAAATGTACCTTTTAATAGAAATGTATTTTATATTAAAGGGGTACCTTTTTTAAAAAATATCTTTTGTTATTTAAGTACCTTTTAATAGTTTGTTAGATTTTGACGCCCTATTTAGACATGTTGCAATTTATACCATAATTAATGTGTAAATTTTGATTTATTTTTCAATAGAATAGAAGAAAGCATACATTTCTAAAAATGCATAACAACACTGTATTGTTATAACTGAATAGATTGTTTCTGTATGCATTTTTTTCTACTTAGGGCGGCCGTGATATTTGAACCTGCGTCTATCTAACATACATTCGTACTTGCACTTTTTGGTCATGCACTTTAACACACTCACCTAAAGTCAGGCCTACGAGCAGTGTGGTTAAGGATCAGTTTTCCTACCGTACAGCTTTTACTTCGTATTAGTCTCAGAAATTACAACTCTGTTCAAACAAACAATAGTTATTTTTGAATTTTTTGAATACTTATGCGTTTTATTAAAAAAGTAGCTTTTATCAAAGAATACATTTTATAAAAAATACCTTTAATTAGCAAAGTACCTTTTTTAAAACAAGTGCCTATTTTTAAATGTACACTAGTACAAAAATTTATTTCAAAAAAGTACCTTTTTATTAAGAAACTAGATGTAACCCGGTGTGCTTCGCTACACCCTCCCCCTCCCCCCCATTCCGAATCCTTATGAAAGGGCTCACGCAAAGCCCCAAGGCTCTCACTAATACAGTAATTCAGATTATCACATTTAATACTAAGTGTGTGGGGTACCGCGCCCATTGTCTAATCCCGCCCATTTTTTTTCTGGCTACTCAAGTTAATAATAGATGACCTGAGACAAATTTGCAAAACTTTCTCTATCATAGTACTGCCACGCCCACTAAAAATATTGTTAAAAAACTTAAGGCTGTAGCACTCCCATATCCGCAGTAAGATTCTGTGATTCAGATGAGTAGTTATGGAGATTACCTCCTACAAACAAACAAATACACATTACCCCTTTATTATGCTAGCATAGATTATTAGTATAGATTTTTTTATTTCAATGCCTGCTGGTGCTGATATACAATGTTTTTTGTTTTTTCATTCGCTACAACAATTATCAGATTTTTCGGCGTTCCTACCCTGGAGCAAGGTACATGTAGCTGCCCATGAGAAGAAGATGGATTATCCATATTAGATCTGGCAACACTTAACTATTGGCCTTGAACTTAGAATATCATTTGGCAATTTTTCTTTTTAGCGATTTTTGCGTTTGCCCATTTTTGATTTTAAAGATTTTTGTTTTTGGGCGATTTTTGCTTTGGCGATAAATTTTCCACGACAAATCACATTGATAACTAATGAACTTGTCAAAAGACTGTCGCTTTCGTAGTGCTTCATATATTTTACATAGGAGGTGTCACGTCAACTAATCCCATCCCGCCCAATTTTTATTGGACTACTCACATTAATATCTGATGGACTCGTGCAGAATGTCGAGTCTTTCCGTTTTATAGTACACCAGTTATATGATATTAGATATCTACTTTACATAGGCGGTGTTACGCCCATTGCTCCGATCACGTCCACTTTTTTGTTCGACTAATCAAACAAAGAACCTATGGGCTCACGCAAAGCCACAAAGCTCTCTCTTTTATAGTACTCCAGATATATGACAATAAAATGTTACCTTGCATGGGGAGTGCCACGCCCATTGGTGTGAACCCGCCAATTTTTTGTTCGACTACTCATACTAAGATCTGATAGGCTCGTGCAAAGTGTCAAAGCTTCCTTTTTTAGCACACCAGTTATATGATATCATATATTAACTTTCTATGTGCGGTGCCACGCCCACTGCTCCCATCACGCCCATTTTATTGTCTAACTATTCAAATGAATTACTTATGGGCTCGCCCAAAGTCCCAAGACTCTCACTGTTACAGTACTCCAGATATATTGCATTTTATATTTACTTTGTATGGCAGGTGCCACGCCTATTGGTCCGATACTGCCCATTTTGCATCCGACTGCTCACATTAATTATAGGTGACATCAGAAAAATTTGAAATGCTCTCTCTATCACATTACTCGAGATACATAATATTGAACTATTACTTGTATGGGAGGTACCACGCCCACTTATCCGATCCCTCCCATTTCCGGCGTAGCTACTTATATTAACAATAGGTGACCTCACACAAATTTGCAAAGCTCTCCCTGTCATAGTACTCAATATATGTATATGAAATTAAAAATTTACTTTGTGTGGGAGGTGCCACGCCCACCAAAAATAATAAAAAAATTATAGCCTATAGTACTTCCCATATCCGCAGTAAGACTCTGTGAAAATTTCAGGAAGATCAGATTGGTAGTTACGAAGATTACCTCCTACAAACAAACAAACACACATTACCTCTTTATTATATTAGTATAGATTAACTTTTTATTAAGGAATTAGCGTAGCTCTCTGGAACCAAGAGGGTGCTTGAAAAATCCACAGTAAAACCGAAAAAAAAACCAATTTTAATTAAGTTTGTTTTTTTCACAAAAACTAAATATATTTTTAATGGTTTTAAATTTTAAATTAAATATAACTTATTTTATTATTCAACCAGAAAAAAGGTTAAATAAAAAGGAACCGGTCTTCAGTTTACCAAAGGTTACAAAAGAGTGTCAAAAACAGGAAACAGCTTAGTCCTTGTGGTGGTGTGGCTATATATGTAAAAAAAAGGATTGTTAGTAAAATTTGCTGCAGCTCTAAGTTTATTGATAGTCCAGGTAATTCCACTGATATTAAAATTGAATATTTATTAGTTGAGGTTGTAGCCGATGATCGTAAATTACTTGTTGGATCTGTCTATAGACCTAACTGTAGAAGTCTCTTGGGTTTTACGTGCGTGCTTGTCATGTTGACTTAACCACACGGTGTGCTTAGCACTGAGTGAGATACAAGGCGTCCACTGGCGCCCCTTCCTTAGATGGTAGCAAACTAGGAGAATTGTTTTGGCATAAACTCCTTCCTTTGCTATTGGATTGGCCCGATCTAAAAGCCTATGGGTCGTAGACCCGGTTGGTTGAAATGCAATTCCACATCGAACTGTGTTCTTCCCGCGATTTTGGGCTACCACAGCCACCACGAAACTCCCCGAGGGGCCGTTCCCAAAAAAGCTATTTAAGGGTACAACACATTGTCCTCGGTCATCGGCATCACTTGCAAAAACACATACTTCCAATAACCGTCAATTTGTCTACTACGCTCGTTCTTATTAGCTGTTTTTATCAGGTGGCCCTGATATGTACAACGTTCATTACCAACATTTCAACCGACTTCCGTTTCGTCCGCGAAACACTGTATTGTCGAATGACTCAAGCGTTCTTGGACTCATCTTCCATCCGACCCTCTTGCCTACTTATTCTACTGCAATGGCCATCTTTGCTAGGACTGGTACTAGCTCATCCATTCACAGCTTCGAACTTTTCGACTCATGCCTGCCTCCGTCTACTACGCTCCGAACTTACTAATCGGCGCCATCATGCTAGATGATGCTTACGTCAACTTTCGGTAATTCGCTTTTCAACTGGTCTCCGACTTGTCTTGGACGCTATATTGACATGCGCGCCTGTCTCAAACGCCTTCGACTTGTCTTCGACCCACACTCTTGCTCCATTCCTCCGTCATGGTATCTTGTAAGGACAACTGACGCACCCACACCCGGTCTCCTTTCGCTCATGTACCATCTTACCATCTTACCTACATTACCTCATTTCACCTTAGGACACCTACACAATTATGGGATGTGTCAACCATTTCATCTGGTAGGTTTTGACACCTCCAGTTTTGTGTTTTTGCTTATGCTGTCTTTGAGTATGAAGACTCCGTGAGGTAACCTTGGGCTTGATAGCTTACCCGTGGTACCTATTTATAGCCTCAGGTAAGGCTTCGTAGCCAGCCTGGCCACATACTAGCCACTACCAAGTTATTCCCTAAAAAGAATAGTACTTGGTGGACCTGACCTTAACCTTTAGCCGCTAGGAATAATCACCAGAATTAACTGGCTTTGCCTAGCGTTGCCCGGGAGCACCACGTGGAGGTAGGTTATAGGCATGGGCGAAGTATCAACCGTCACTGGCGGACCAGTAACTTTATGATACAACTTTGCTCCCACCTAACTGTACAGTCAGTACAAACTTTTTTTAACAAAATAATGGAAACGCTTACCCTTAAATATGTGGAGACTTTAATTCCAACATCATCACTAAAAGCCATCTTACTATTGACATGAAGTCGATTGGTTTGTCACCGACAAATACTTCAATCCCAACACATTTTACCTCTACAACCAACACGCTATTGGATATATTTTTTGTCAGCAACATTGATAAAGTTCTGTTATATGATCAGCTATGAGCACCTTGCTTCTCCAAACATGATTTAATATTTTTAGCATTTGATTTGCAATTGCAGTATGCTTGTAATGAGGTTACCTTCCATGATTTCAAGAATATTAATTATGTCATCTGAGCTATCAAATATTGATTGGGACTCTGTTTATTACATGCCTTCAGTAGATAGTCAGCTGGATTTTTTAGAAAATAACCTGTTAGATGTATTTAGGAAATCCGTCCCAATCAAAATCGTTAAACGAAAAGCTAAGGAAAAGCCATGGTTCAATGTAGCAATTAAATCAGCCATTGATCGCAGAGATTTTGCTTACAAACGTTGGAAATCTTTCAAAATTCCCAATTTACATACTGAATATTGTAATACGCGTAGAGATGTGAATAGAATGATAAAAAGTGCGAAATCAGAGTATTATTCTAGTCGTCTTTTATCAGCTGTTGGATCCAAACAGACTTGGAAAGCTATACGTGAAATTGGTGTTGGCAACTCATCGTGTTTGGCTACCAGTGACATAGATGTAGAGAAAATAAACGAGTCTTTTACAAATCTTCCCAATGTTCGTCCGAATAAAAGCTTTTATGACCACTGTCCAACTATTTGGTGATGGGCGATGGAGTAGATTCACGGCTGGCCAAGGCGGTCATGGGCCATGTTGGTGCTTTCGAGCAGCTGCTCTTCAGCTTAATGGCGGAAAACGAGCGGCTGAAGGGGCGTTTGGAAGTCTACGAGGGCGGAAAGGTGGTCGGAGCACAGCCAGTGGCTTCGAGGGCTTCCATGAGGCCTCAGATGGCGGTCAGGCGAGGTGTGTCAAATGTTGGTATGTCCGATGGTGCTATGTCTGGTGGTTTGTCTGGTGGTGTTGCTGTGGTGCCCAAGCCGGTGGAAACGTGGTCCGTGGTGGTGAAGGGCAAGAAGGGCGTCACCTCTAAGGAGGTCGTAGAGAAGGTGCAGAAGGAGGTCGGCCCCACACTTGGGGTACGTGTCCACGCACTACGGCCTATGCGCGATGGCGGAGCGGTTATACGAACCCCGTCGGTAGCTGAAAGGGAGAGGGTGGTGAAGAACGCTAAGTTCGGTGAGGTTGGGTTGGAGGTGTCGGTGAGAGACAAGCTCGGACCGAAGGTCGTCGTGCAGCGAGTTCATCCGGAAATCACTCCGGATGAATTTATGAGCGAGCTGTACGAGAAGAACCTCAAGGAGCAGATGTCCGAGGAAGTCTTCAAAAGGAGCGTTCGCTTGGTGTCCAGCCCGTGGAAGGTTAATGGCGGCCCGGTTAACGTTGTCCTGGAGGGCAACGCTCGCGCTATGGAGCTGCTGACCGATGTCGGAAGATGCTACATCAACTGGTTTTCGTTTGCGGTGCGACATCACGATGCTGTTCCGTGCTGCTACAGGTGCCTAGGGTTCGACCATATGATTAGGGACTGTCGAATGCCTTACGAAGTTTGTCGCCTATGCGGTACCGCCGGCCATAAAGCCTCACGGTGCGAAAACGAGATTAGATGCCGGAACTGCGCATTTAAGGGACTCCCGTCTGGGCATCTTATGATGTCCGCGGCCTGTCCCGTCTACAGCGCAATAGTTGCTAGAGCGAACGCACGCCATTAAAATGGAGGGAACAGATATAAAAATCTTGCAGCTTAACTGTCAGCGGTCATACTCCGTGATCTGCGAGCTAGGTCAGGCGATTTGTAACCTGGGCGCGAGTTTTGCCCTAGTGCAGGAGCCGTATATTACGGATGGCTGCATCAGGGGTTTACCTGGGGGTATGCGCGCGTTTACCGACGACGGTGGTAGCGCCGCTATTGTTGTTAGGGATAGGGACGTGGACTGTACCGTCATTAGTAGGAGTGTTTGGGGAATCTGCGTTAGTGTAGAAGGGGGTTTTGGTAGAATGTTACTGACGAGCATCTACTGTAGGTTCGGAACGCCTCTTGAACCCTATTTGGGGTACATGGATTCGGTACTACTACTGGATAGTAGCTCACCTATAATCCTAGCTCTAGACGCAAACGCATGCTCTCCCATGTGGTTCTCCAAGATGAGCAGAAATGCTTCTGCTCATCCGAACTACATGCGAGGTGTTATGCTTAGTGAATGGCTGGTCACGAAGCGGCTCATTGTTCTCAATGAGCCTAGTGAGATGTACACCTTTGACGGTCCAGGAGGTTGTAGTGACATTCACGTGACGTTAGGTAATGGGAGGGTAGCTTCAGAGTTTGACATTAGTTGGAAGATTAGGGATGACTTTGGGATGAGTGACCATAGCCTCATTGAGGTTGTGGTCTCTCATCATCGGGCTACGAACGGGACGGACATGCCACGCAGGTGGCGACTACATGACGTCAATTGGGACATCTACGCTGATGCCTTTAGGGGCACGGCGCTGGATGTCCCAATTGCTGAATTTAGGGATTGGACAATAGACAGTCAAGTCGACCAGATAGATCAATGGATGTCCACAGTGAACGACACTCTTCTGGGTCGTTGTCGCCAGACTCGACACAGAGGACTTAAATGGTGGTCTCGGGAGCTGGATATGATGCGGAGGAATGTCCGACGCCTGAGGAAGCGATTCCAAAGGGGAAGGCGTTCCAATGCTGAAGATCTTGCTCAGCGTAAAGTTGACTATCTGGCCGCCTTGAGGACGTACAAAGACGAGATTGTTCGTGTCAAGGAGGAGGATTGGAGGACTTTTGTGCAGGACAGCAGAAATGACCCTTGGGGTCAGGCCTATCGTATAGTCCGGGGTAGACGAAAACAGACGGACTTGACCGGTCTTTGTATAAGTGGAGTGACTTTACTGACGTGGAGACAGTGCACTAGCGCTTTACTTGAGGCACTTTTTCCAGGGGCTGAACCGGCTGTCCACCCTCTCTATGAGGTGGTGGATGGCCCTCCGCCACTGGAAAGACTAGAAGTGGATGCAAGCATGTGCCGAGTCAAGTGTAGAAAGTCTCCGGGTTTGGATGGTATGACTGGAGAGATGTGTAAAAGCATCTGGAAGGCCATACCGGAATACCTGGAGGCAATTTACAGGAGGTGCATTAGTGAGGGGTACTTCCCTGGGGCTTGGAAGCAAGCCAAAGTTGTGGTGCTCCTGAAGTCTCCCGATAGAGTGAGGAGCGATCCTCGCTCTTATCGGGGCATAAGCCTTCTCCCAGTACTTGGAAAAGTGCTGGAGAGGATTATGGTCAACAGACTGAAGGAATCCTACAATGAGGTTGCTTCTGAGTTTCAGTTCGGTTTTAAAGAAGGGAAATCCGTGGAGGATGCTTGGCATCATGTCCGTAATTGTGTGACTGACTGTCCGAACAAATATGTCCTTGGCATATTTGTTGACTTTAAAGGTGCGTTTGATTACCTCTCGTGGGATAGGGTACTGGACAGACTACGGACAGTAGGTTGTAGAGAGCTTTCCTTATGGCAAAGCTATTTCAATAGCAGGAAAGTTGTTGCGGTAGGAGCCAGCGATACTGTTTGTAGGGAGGTTGTTAGGGGCTGCCCGCAAGGGTCCATCTGCGGTCCATTTATTTGGAACCTAATGATGGATCCCTTGTTAAGGTCCCTAAGGACAACCCACCAACTTTGTGCTTACGCGGATGACTTGCTCATCTTAATCGAAGGTCAGTCTCGTGCTGAACTGGAGAGAAAAGGTGAGGGGGCCATGCGTGAAATCAATGAGTGGGGGAACAGTGTCGGTGTTGAAGTGTCAAGGGAAAAGACCGTTTCCATGCTGCTTAAAGGCAGCTTATCGCAGGCTCGCCCACCTGTAGTTCGATCTGGCAATGCCAGCATTCGATACGTGACTCAGGTTAGGTATTTGGGCATAACCATGGGCGAAAGAATGAACTTTCTAGTTCATCTTTCAACACTTAAGGACAAGTTGACGACAGTTGTGGGAGGAGTCAGACGCATCCTCAGGAATGACTGGGGTCTTAGCAGGAGAGCTGTCCGTACCATATATAGTGATCTGTTTGTTGCTTGTGCAACATTCGGCTCGTCTGTATGGTACGGCACCGCTCTGTCTGCTATGGGCAAGAAACGAATCTTGTCTTGTCAGAGAGTGGCAATGCTGGCTTGCATGCCAGTTTGTCACACAGTTTCGACAGATGCTCTTCAAGTTCTGTTAGGTGCACCTCCCCTTGACTTGGAGGTGGTACGTCGTGGTATTATTTTCAAGGTCAAGAAGGGACTGCCACTATCAGGGCATGATTGGATAACTTCGACTGAAATCGCTGATTTAGACTTGAGGCAGGTGAAACTCCTGCTGGACGAGCATCTTCTTGCAAGATGGCGTTCACGTTGGACTGAGACGGATAAAGGCCGAACAACGTACGATTTTATTAAGGACGTGACCTTCGTTAGAGACCGCCCGGACTTTGGCTTCGGCCTTAGCCTGGGTTTTTTACTGACTGGGCATGGCTCCTTGAATGCTTTTCTGCATAAGAGGGGCCTGTCCGATACGCCGGACTGTAGGTGTGGGAATGGGCCGGAGGACGTCGTACATGTTTTGACCGGGTGTTCACTTTATAGTGATATTAGGAATTTGGATAGGATGGGGATTTTACGGACGTCGACAGGATGGGATTTGAGTAGGGCATTAGAGGACGGGCGGACTGTTAGAAATTTAGGTGAATACGCAAGGGGCGTATTCAATCGTAGGAGAACTGGACGGTTAGTATAGGTGGCCTCTGATGCGGGCATCCGTGGTGGTGCTTAACTGCCAATGGGTGGTCGCTCCAGTAGTGCACATCGTCGTGCCTGGATCTCAGATATGAGTATGACTGTTGACGGGGGCTGATACATCGGTATCTGTCCCTCCACAACGGTGCACCGTCTTCAGCTCTCTCCCTGGTGTTTGCTGTTGTTGCTGCTACATGTTTCCTGCGCGTCGTTCTTGTTGTTTTATGTGTTACGTTCATTGTAGTCCTTTTATGTGCTGCTGCTGAGGGAGCATATGCCGACTCAGAATGTGGCTGTTCATTGTTGTGTCCTTTGTGTTTTATGTCTTTTGTTTGTCGTCTAGGGCCACCAGTCCCGAACTGTTTGGAGTTCAACTGGTAGTAGTCTCGGCTACGAAGCCTGACCGGAGGCTTTATTCTGGTACCACGGGTGTCAGGAGCCCCTGGAATTTATTCCAGCCTGGCAGTGGTGCGGCCCCGTTTGGGAGCATCGTGGTGGCTGTGGTTTAGACCCAAATCGCGGGTAGAGCGCAAGCTCGATGTGGAGTTGCATTGCGACCGGGTGCCGTGACCCATAGATCGGTAGGAGTTTTAGATAGTACTCCGCTCCTCATCCAAGGGGGAGGTCATGCCCAAATGCATGCCTCAAATTGGTACTCGTACTGCGAGGGCGCCGGTGGACGCATAGTTTCCACCCGGTGTTAAGTGCACCGTGAGGTCAGGCCACCGCGGCAGGTACTCACGGAAATCTTGAGCACATCTGTCCAACTATTTCTGGTAATTGTTTTAACTTCAACTGTGTAAATCAATCGGATGTGCTATGTAGTTGTGTCGCGATTAAATCAAATGCAGTTGGGGTTGACAACATTCATCCAAAATTTCTGAAAGCTATTATTCCGCTAATGTTACCCTGTATCACGTACATCTTCAATAATATTATCACTAAGAGCGTTTATCCACAAAATTGGAAATATGCGAAAATCATACCCACCCAAAAACCAAACAACGAATACCGACTAATTGCAATACTACCGTATTTGTCAAAAGTTTTTGAACATTTACTCCATGGTCAAATAAGTAATTACGTCGATAATAATGATTTGTTGACAAATAGGCAAACAGGATTTCGACCACAACACAGCTGTTGTGTATCTGAAGAAATGCGTAGAAAAATTGACAATGGAAATATCTCGTTCCTTGTTCTCCTTGACCACTCCAAAGCATTTGATACTGTGGATCATGAAGTTCTCTGCCTGAAGTTGCTTAAATTGTTAAATTTTTCTCCTCTATCTACACGTTTAATGTCATCATATTTATCATCCCGTCGCCAATCTGTATTTGCAAACAATAAAATTTCAATTCCATTGCCTATTCTGAAAAGAGTTCCACAAGGATCAATACTGGGACCACTACTATTTTCAATTTACATCAACGATTTAGTGCGACATTTACAATACTGTAATGTCCACATGTATGCTGACGATGTACAACTCTACATAAGTAGTGATTTAAGCAACATAAACGATTGTTTGGAAAAACTAAACAGAAATCTGAAACACATTCATGACTGGGCAAATATAAACGGTTTGTGTCTTAATTCTATAAAGTCTAAGTGTTTAATAATAGCTAAGAAAACTTTGAAGTTACCTTTCGAGCCGATTGTAATGCTTAATGATCAAAAAATAGATATTGTATCAACAGCCAAGAATCGTGGTATCACTTTCAATTCCACTCTCACATGGTGCGACCATATAAACGCTGCTACAGGGAAAACTTATGCAATACGACGGACACTGTGGAACACCTAGTATGTTACACCACTTAAGATTAGTATTTTATTAGCAAAAACCTACTTAATACCAACTCTACTATATGGATGTGAAATATATGCAAGTTGCGATTTTACAAGTCGAAAAAAACTAATATCAACGTATAATGCAATATTAAGACATGTTTTTAATTTAAGAAAATATGATCATATATCTCAATATTCCAAAAAAACTGATCTAATGAAAATAAGAACGCTATTACTGCTACACAAAATTATACATACACGTGCACCGCCTTACTTGTCCGAAAGATTACTTTTTACACGTCCACCAAGATCGAACGATATCATACACTTAAGACATCGAAGCTTAATATCTGAGTGGCTGTTCTATATTAATTCAGTTCGTCTTTGGAACATGCTACCCTCGTCCATTGAATTTATAAGCAACGCCCAGCAATTTAAGAAAGAACTATTTCAATTTCACTCATAATTAATTAAATGTAATTGATTTCAGCTCTCATTAATATATATATTTTGTTTCTTTAAAAAAAAAAAAAATATTTCTTTTATATTTATATATGGGGGATTTCATGTCAAGTGCACCTACTTTTGAAACCGATGTCTTACGATCGGGATGAACCAAGGTTAGTCCTATTGGATAGTAGTTTAGACACAATTTTTCAACAAGATCGGTCCAGATCTCTCTGAGTTAGAGAGGATCAAAATTTTACATTTTGGCCAAACAGGTGTTTTTTCTCATCCGTGTAATTTATTACCTATTGTTCTTAGAAAATTTTCTCCCAAAGAGTTTAGATAGCTATTTCTTCAATATTTCGGAAAAAAATACTTAAAAAAAAAAAAATTTTAGACTTTTTTTTTGCTAAATTAAAGCATTTTTTGCCTTTTTTTTCAAAAAAGGCATTTTTTTTCATAAGAAAGCTTAGGATTTTTCCTTTAAGAGGTTTTTGGTCGCTTAGTGGGATGGGAGTGGGATATCTATCAAAATAAATGTTTTGTAACTCAAGACAACGGTTTTTCAATTTTTCACAAATGCACTATTTTGAATTTTTTGCTATTTGTGTCTAAAACCTTACAAATAAAACTTATACTGAGAAACTAGACAAACTAAACTTTCCGAAGGTATATAACATACCTAACTAAAATGTTGTACCCTCGATACTGTAATACCCAGAATATGTTCACCTCAGGAAAAAAATCGCTTTTTTCTATAGAAATGTTGAAAAATTATTATTTTTTATTTATTTTTAATAATAATTAAATTAATGTATAATAATAATAATATTAAAAATAAAAAGATAATTAATTTATTAAAATTTAATCTTAATTGCATTAGATCCATTTATATCATAACTATTTTTATACATAATTTATTGTAGCTGATGAAGTATTTAAGTCTTGTAAATTTTTAAATACCCAGTCTTTCATCCAGCTTTTTTGTCGCCTTTATTTATTGCGTGTTTTTGTCAATCCTTTCTTGGCGTTACTAGGTTCAGCTGTTGATTTCGCTGCTGGTTTATTTGTTGTCTTTGGAAAGAAATCGCATTGAATAGAGGCAGAAAACTTTTTCAACTTGAGTCTTCCATCGACAAGCGGTATAAAAGCATATTATTGAGCGGTGCCATCGATTGTTACCGCAGCATCGAATCTGCTATTCAGTGTTTTCAATGTTTCCTGATGATCCTCTTTGCTACTAAAAACTATTTTAGTTTCTTTACAATAGCACTGGAGGCTATACTTCGCTGCATTTCTTTTAAGGTTTGCTCCAATACCATCACATGCTCCTTTACCATGAGCAGTAGGATGAAAATGCCACTCAGCTGGCATTCCAAAATCTTTTTCATGGGCCATAAGATTTGCCAAGCTACTTTTGTTTTTAAAATGTTGACGAGCTCCGTCCGAAACGTAGTATACCTTCTTTACTGTAAATTTAGATTTTAGATATTTTAGTATTATCTTCTGGTACTCATAAACTGCAACGGTATCATGTTTTAAATCGTCGGATTGCCATACTTTTGTGTTCCAGTTTTTCATCTTTCATGTAGTAAATAACTACTGTGAATATAGTTGCTTGGTCGTTATTGAAGTTGAATGTTTGTATGGCATCCTGAAGAACATATTTATAGTTTTCTGCGAAATCATATGAAATAACGAATTCACCAGACTTCAAATGTATCTTCAAATCCTTGAAGAATGACCATTGCTCTTTGACTAAAAAGTCATGGTTTCTCAAGTTTAGCAATCCTGTACACATTTCTTCCACAAAATCATCTACATTTAAAATGATTGTTTTCAATGTGCATCTGTCAGTCTGAATCCAAGAATCAAATTTGACCTCCTCTATATATTCTCGATCTAAAGAGTTGATTAAATTTTCTTTGATGAATGTGGTTTTCGGGCAATTGGTACATTCACCTAAGTGGCAAGAAGTTGTTGCATTAGGACACATAGTCAATTTAAGGCAATCGCGGTAATCGTGTAAATCTTCTGCCGAATCATCTGTTAAATACTTTAAGTTGATTTCCTTCAACTTCAGTTTAACATTTTCATGGTAAATGCAAACGCATACTGTGTGAGTTCCGCTGCTTTCTGCCAAAACGCAATGTTTTGGCCTCATTTGGGTTAATTTCGTGAAGCCAATTCTAACTTCCTCGTGTTCAGATTGAAATGTTGCAAATATCTCTCTCAGGTTACAGGTAAACATTTTCTTCTGTTATGTTATGGAGGTATGTTACATACCTTCGGAAAGGTTAATTTGTCTAGTTTCTCAGTATAAGTTTTATTTGTAAGGTTTTTCACACAAATAGAAAAAAATTCAAAATAGTGCATTTGTGAAAAATTGAAAAACCGTTGTCTTGAGTTACAAAATATTTATTTTGATAGATATCCCACTCCCATCCCACTAAGCGACCAAAAACCTCTTAAAGGAAAAATCCTAAGCTTTCTTATGAAAAAAAAAAAAAAAATGCCCTTTTTGAAAAAAAAAGGCAAAAATGCTTTAATTTAGCAAAAAAAAAAGTCTACAAAATTTTTTTTTTAAAGTATTTTTTTCCGAAATATTGAAGAAATAGCTATCTAAACTCTTTGAGAAAATTTTCTAAGAACAATAGGTAATAAGTTACATGGATGAGAAAAAACACCTGTTTGGCCAAAATGACAAATTTTGATCCCCTCTAACTCAGAGAGATCTGGACCCATCTTGTTGAAAAATTGTGTCTCAACTACTATCCAATAGGACTAACCTTGGTGCAAATTTCATCCCGATCGGAGGACATCGGTTTCAAAAGTTGGTGCACTTGACATGAAATCCCCCATATATTTATTTATTTATATATTTTTAATAAATTAACCCATTATGCTTCATATGTATTAACCATTTTTTTTTTATTAATTTTTTACCTTTTTGGGTTTTATTTATTAAATTAATTTTGTAATGTTATACTGTGTACTATTTATATACTGTGTATTTTTACATGTACTTATTCATCATTGCTTTGTAAAAATTCATTACTTTAATTATAAGATTGTAAATCTTGTTGTAATGGAAAAATAATGAAATAAATTAAATTAAAATTAAAAAATTAAAATGATAAAAAGAAGATTAATCGTTAAATTGAGAACAAAAAGTTAAAATCTCAAATCTGGCATGGTTGCCATCAAACTCCTAAATAATTCATAGACCATCTGCTCGCCACTCGGACAAAAACAGTACCTTTAATTAAAAAATTAGCATTAATTTAAAGAGTATATTTTATTAAAAAACAATTTAAGAAAAAAAGTAACTTTCACTAAAAAAAGTACCTTTTATTAAAAGAATACCTTTTGTTTAAAATGCACTTCTTATAAAAAAATAAAAAATATTTTTTTTTTTTTTAAAGTACCTTTTATTAAAAAAGTAACTTTTATTGAAAAAGTGCCGTTTATCAAAAAAAGTACCTTTTGTTTAAAAGATACCTTTAATAAAAAAAAATCAATTTCGTTAAAGAAGTACCTTTTATTAACGAAAATACTTTTTATTTAAAAAGTTCCTTAACAAAATACTTTTACTAAAAAAAGTACTTATTATTAAACAAGTACAATTTTTGTTTAAAAAGTAAGTACCTTTTATTAAAACAGTGCATTTTCTTAAAAGACTGCCTTTTGTTGAAAATATGCCTTTTATTACAAAAGTACATCTAATTAAAAGAGGACCATTTATTAAAAAAGGGACCTTCAATTAGAAAAGGAACTTTTATTAAAAAGTACCATTAATTTAAAGAGTGTCTTTTATTAAAATGGAATATTTTATGAAAAACTTATGATAACTTTTATTAAAAAGGTACCTTTAATAAAAAATATGTTTTGTTAAAAGTACCTTTTATTAAAGGAGGACCTTTTTATTAAAAGAGGAGTTTTTATTAACAAAGTAATTTTTATTATATTTAAAATTTTAAAATTTTTTTTGTTTAAAATGCTGTGTTGTTTTCAGATTTGTGGCCCTTAGGTGGGCCATTTCATGCTATATATTTATATGTTAGGCTTAAGTCATTCATTGGTTTTCATTTTTGTTGATTAATAATTAATTTACGTCTCGGCTTGAATTGTGTATGTTGTATTTATTTTAGACTCTCATACAAACACACACACATACGTTGATATTCTCTACACCACTCCGCAATTCTGTGGATGTTGTTGTTTTGCAAACTTTGTGTGTGAGTGTGTTGCCAGGAGGACATACGTTTATCACTTTTATTGTGTTTTTTTTTTTTCAACTTTGTGATATGTGTTAAACTTCATTTAAGCTGCCTTCTGTGTCTTTCATTTCTTCATCATCATCCTGTGAATTTTATTCTTGTTTTTCGTCTCCATGATTGTCAGAGGTCGCTTAAACATTTATATTTTCTTTAGGATCTTTTTTAATTTCTTGAGTTAAGTAAAACCAATCAACCTCTATAAATTCCTGAACAACAGGTCTTTAAATTACCACTAAATGTTCTTACCCATCGATAGTTGAAAGATAGTATTGCTAACATCGGGTTATATACGATTTTTAGAAAATGTCCAGCTTTCAACTTTTCAATTAAGAAACTGAGCTAAAAAGCTTATTAAATGTATTAAATAGATCTGAATTTTATTATTATCGAATTATTATTCTTCGCTGCCCAATCATATTTTTCTTCTGCTCGTTGTTCAATGAATCATAAAATACCTGAAAATCATAATTTTAACAAGTAAGAAAATTATAGTCGGTCTAGCGTACTCATTAATGGATGTAATGAATGCATACAAACCCAATTTGAGTAAGATCTATATGACAATTTGGATCTAATGGAAATTTATGTCGATTTCATAGGGGTAATTTGTATGGGGGCTAGGTCTGAACATGGACCGATTCTCACCAATTTCAATAGCGTTCATCCCATGGCCGATAGAAGCTTACACATCAAAATATATTCATATTTGCGACCTGCAGTTTGATTACAAGGTTTACATGGACACACAGACGGACGGACGGACGGACGGACATTGTTAAATCAACTCAGAAAGTGATTCTGATTCGATCGGTATAATTAAAGATGGGTCTAGGTCAAATATTTTTGGTTGTTACAAACAGCAGCACAAAGTCATTATACCCAAACCACATAGTGGTATAGGGTATAAAAATACTGGGGGTCAATCGTCGCATTCGTGATCGATATTTTTCGATCGAAATTATTTTTTTATTTTCCAAAATAAAATAGTAAGGGTGATTTTACTATGTCACAGCTAATGAGTTATGGTCCATATTAAATAGTAAAAGTGAAACAAGGTCTGATGATTGTCCGTCTTCTTGAAATAATAAACCAAATTATGGAATTTCGATTGATTTTACTCGATATCGAATGCGACGATTTACCCCCTGTTGATTAATTATTCCTATTCAAAATAATAAATTTAAAATTGTAAATTTTTAAAAATCTCAATATCTGACTGATCTTATATTTTGTAAAAATAATGCAGAATTGTAGAATGAAAAAATAAAATTTCTATTCTCGCTGACTTATTGGAAACAAACTTTTTGCTGGGTAAATGATTTTTTCTGCTGTTGTATATAATATATGACTTGCATAAATTAATCCATCGTCCATGTTTTCCAGTTTTTGTTGCTTTAGCGATTTCTTATATACAGTTTATTGTTAATACGCATTTTATACAGACATATAGAGAAGGTGTTTATATCCATACAATAAATCAATTAACAAATTTATAATTATTATCGTCATAAATCTAAGATCAAGCCGTCATTGGTTTATGTACATCTTTAAAGAAACTTAGTTTTTTTTTATAGGCTATAAGGAGGTTTTACCACATTTCGCTTTTGCAATAGAGGTTTTATTCGAAATATTTATTAATGTATTTTCCGTCATGTTGACATGTGATTTATACTCATATGGGTGTTATCACATTTGATAGTCTAATGTCTATAATCCGAGAGAATGGCCTTAAGTCAAACAAAATTTATATCGAATGAATAAATCTGAAATTTATTTATGCTTTGTAATGACTGGGTATTGCAGAAGCTTTTAAGGGAGTTGAACTAATTATAGTTTGATTTAAACTAGCCAAAGATTTGGGAATTACGTGAGTATCTTCTTAGTGTTCGTGTCTTACGCTATCAGACAATGATATATTTCGAATTGACGAAACTGAATACAAACTGTTATTATTCTTGGAAACGAATAGAGATTATAATATTTTGAGAGATTATAATAATTTACTTTATGAAATGTTTGTTTCGTATTGATAAACCCTTCATTTACCAAAGTTGTAAGCTCTAAAATATTTGTTTTTGTGGAGGGTAATTTGAAAATCTATGTGGCTTTGGCGATATGATAGAGGAAACATGATGTGACAACGTGTCATATATACGTTTTTTAAATAGCACTTAATTTAGCAATACCTCTATAACTCGAAACACCAGCTTTAGATCCAGAATTAAACAAGGGAATAATAAATGAGGAGGATAGTAACTCAATTTAAGGGATTTGTTAAACATATAAGTCAATGGAATATACAATGAATGTGCTTAACGCTTTAGAATGCAACTGGGAACACCGTCAGGACCAGCAGCATACGCCAATTTCAATTTTGTCAGGGCATTCAGAACTGTGTGTTGATTAATGGATGGTATATTAATAACTGACGATTCCTTTATGGCAAGTTGAATTAAGAACAGAAACAGCTAACTGAGTTTGTTTATAATAAAAAATAAATGCAAGAGCGCAAAATTTTTAATTTTAGTTATTATATTTGTTATGCTTTGAGTGATTTATATGTGTTTGTTTTAATATTCCGAATTTGTTTCAAATTTAGGGATTTTTTTTTTTTTTTTTTTATAAAAACACAATAACTTCATTGATTTGAGTAATAGACAACCAAAAGGGATACACTCGGTTATTAGTTGAGACAACAATAAAGATTTAAAAAGCGTCTTTAATGTTTACTTTTAGGAATTGTTCACGAAAAACGTCTAATCACGTCTATACCACGTATCCTATACCACATATCCTATACCACGTAGTGGTGGTATCTATAATATTAATAGGCTAGACGATTTTTTGTTACCGATGTTTTGTTCTACCGTTTTATCCTGATTTTGACCAAACATATATTATATGAAAGGTATTTATTTTAAGATGTTCACTAGATTTTTTAATTTTTCCTTTATTTTGAGTAAAATGCATTTAAAGTTGCTATTAACGCATACATAAATTTATACATATGCTATTTGTGTGTTTATTAAATTTGTTAATGTGTTTGTTAATGAGTTTGTTCTTCATTCACAATAATAACAAATCAAAAAAGTGTTAGTTTGTGATTTGGTTGAGAAATATAGTTGACGCACTCAAATTTTGAGCGCTGGAATCTGCTAGTAGGATATAATTAGATGACCAATAGGCGAACTAAGAAGGTTTCTCCTCGTCAATTGATGAAATAAATGCCGGATATATATGCCATTTTTGATGCTATATATATTAGGGTGGGTCAATTATTTTTACTCCACGGGCTCATCGCCATTCTGGTACTATGGGCCATAACAAGTCTATTTGGCCAAGGAACCATACCTATAAAATCATTTTCGAATCCTCCAAAATTTCGATGAAAAAATCGATTTATGTCGTATATAGGTACCCCAAATAAATCGCTTTGAGCCCATGGAGATTTTTTCGGCCCCCTACAATTTGACCCATTAATATATATATATATATATATTAGGGTGGCCCTTCATTATATGGAGGGAAAAAAGTGTTTAAACACTCGGTCTCACCCCCTAGAAATATGTGAATAGCAAAAAACTGAGAAATACAAAGTTTTGGGCCAATCAAAAAACATTTAGTCATGCCTCAACGCGACTGAAAATTTCAAGTATGTTTATATGGGGAAAATATGACATTTTTTTAGATTTTACGAAAATTTCGTACTATAGATTAATTTTTCCGCCAAGTTGTTATATAATTCGGGATCAGCATCAAATTGTACTTTCAAAACGCTATAAAACTTCAAAATCGAATAAAACCTTGCCAAGTAATAGCAAATGCCCCAGACCAGTTTTGTGTCAAAAAAAAACTAGGTCATGAAATTTAAAGGCATTTTTTCAACTTTGAGAAATTGTTTAAAGCCATATTTTTTTTTTAGTTTCTATACTTGTAAGGACTCGGACATGAAGTATAGTTTTATTAGCAAATTGTTCTCCTATTGCGCATTGAGACCGAAAATGGGAAATTTTTTTAATAAAATTTTGAAAACTCCTTTTCAAGTTTTATAAAATTTTCTAAAACCGAATTTAAAAAAATGAATCTGGAACTTCAAGGTTTTGTTAAGTACATGTTAGAGATTAACTGTGTGAATTTTTGAGTAAATCCCTATTTTTCCGAAACACTAGGCTATTAAAATAAAATATAAATAACATTTAAAAGTAGAAAAGTGAGGATTTTTTGATACAAAGTATTTAGAATGAGTACATTTACAGAATATTTTACAAAAATCCCATTTTTCTCGAAATCTGCAAAAATTAACTCCTTGTCAAACAAATTTTGGCAAAGGGATTTACTTAAAAATTCACACAGTTAATCTGTAACATACACTTAACAAAATCTTGAAGCGCCAGATCCATTTTTTTAAATTTTGTTTAAGAAACTTTTTTGAAACTTGAAAAAGGAGTTTTCATAATTTCATCAAAAAAATTCCCAATTTCGGTCTCAATGCGCAAAGGTTAGCAAAAAAACATTACTTCATATCTGAGTCCTTTCAAGTATAGAGACTGGAAAAAAATTATGGCCGTAGTCAATTTCTCAAAGTTGAAAAAAAAAATGCCATCAAATTTCTTGACCTATTTTTTTTTTTTGGCACAAAAGTGGTATGGGTCATTTGCTATTTCTTGGCGAGGTCTTATTCGATTTTGAAATTTTATAGCTTTTTGAAAGTATAATTTGATGCTGATCCCGCATTATGCAACAACTTGGCGGAAAAATTAAACTATAGAACGAAATTTTCGTAAAATCTAAAAAATCATATTTTCCCTATATAATCACACTTGAAATTTTCAATCGCGTTGTGGCACGACTAAATGTTTGTTGATTGGCCCAAAACTTTGTATTTCTCAGTTTTTTTGCCATTCGCGTATTTCTACGGGGGAAACCGAGAGTTTTAACACTTTCTTTTATTAAGGACCACCCTAATATATATGGGGGATTTCTGTCAAGTGCACCAACTTTTGAAACCGATGTCTTCCGATCGGGATGAAATTTACACAAAGGTTAGTTCTATTGGATAGTAGTTTAGACACAATTTTTCAACAATATCGGTCCGGATCTCTCTGAGTTAGAGGGTATCAAAATTTGACATTTTGGCAAACAGGTGTCTATTCTCATCCATGTAACTTATTACCTATTGTTCTTAGAAAATTTTCTCCCAAAGAGTTTAGATCGCTATTTCTTCAATTTTTCGGAAAAAAATACTTTAAAAAAAAAAAAAAATTTGTAGACTTTTTTTTTTGCTAAATTAAAGCATTTTTTGCCTTTTTTTTCCAAAAAGGGAATTTTTTTTTTTTTTTTTCATAAGAAAGCTTAGGATTTTTCCTTTAAGAGCTTTTTGGTCGCTTAGTGGGATGGGAGTGGGATATCTATCAAAATAAATGTTTTGTAACTCAAGACAACGGTTTTTCTATTTTTCACAAATGCACTATTTTGAATTTTTTCCTATTTGTGTCAAAAACCTTCCAAATAAAACTTATACTGAGAAACTAGACTAATTAACCTTTCCGAAGGTATGTAACATACCTTCATAACATAACAGAAGATAATGGTTATCTGTAACCTGATAGAGTTATTTGCACATTTCAATCTGAACACGAGGATGTTAGAATTGGCTTCACGAAATTAACCCAAATGAGGCCAAAACATTGCGTTTTGGCAGAAAGCAGCGGAACTCATACAGTATGCGTTTGCATTTACCATGAAAATCTTAAACTGATGTTGAACGAAATCTACTTAAAGTATTTAATAGATGATTCGGCAGAAGATTTACACGATTGACTGTGTGTCCTAATGAAACAACTTCTTGCCACTTAGGTGAATGTACCAATTGCCCGAAAACCACATTCATCAAAGAAAATTTAATCAACTCTTTAGATCGAGAATATATAGAGGTGGTCAAATTTGATTCTTGGATTCAGACTGACAGATGCACATTGAAAACAATCATTTTAAATGTGGATGATTTTGTGGAAGAAATGTGTACAGGACTGCTAAAATTGAGAAACCATGACTTTTTAGTCAAAGAGCAATGGTCATTCTTCAAGGATTTGAAGATACATTTGAAGTCTGGTGAATTCGTTATTTCATATGATTTCGCAGAAAACTATAAATATGTTCTTCAGGATGCCATACAAGCATTCCACTTCAATAACGACCAAGCAACTATATTCACAGTAGGTATTTACTACATGAAAGATGAAAAACTGGAACACAAAAGTATGGCAAGCATATCCGACGATTTAAAACATGATACCGTTGCAGTTTATGAGTACCAGAAGAGAATACTAAAATTTCTAAAATCTAAATTTACAGTAAAGAAGGTATACTACGTTTCGAAAGTAGCTTGGCAAATCTTATGGCCCATGAAAAAGATATGAAAAAGATTTTGGAATGCCAGCTGAGTGGCATTTTCATCCTACTGCTCATGGTAAAGGAGCATGTTATAGTATTGGAGCAAACCTTAAAAGAAATGCAGCGAAGTATAGCCTCCAGTGCTCTCATCAAGATCGCATCTTAGATGCGACTGCTTTATTTCATTAGGCAAAAAGTTACTGTAAAGAAACTAAAATAGTTTTTAGTAGCAAAAAGGATCATCAGGAAACATTGAAAACACTGAAGAGCAGATTCGATGCTGCGGTAACAATCGATGGCACCGCTCAATACCATGCTTTTATACCGCTTGTCGATGGAAGACTCAAGTTGAAAAAGTTTTCTGCCTCTATTCAATGCGATTTCTTTTCAAAGCCAACAAAAATACTCGCAGCGAAATCAACAGCAGAACCCAGTAACGCCAAGAAAGGATTGACAAAAAACGCAGTAAATAAAGGCGAAAAAAAAGCTGGATGAAAGACAGGGTATTTAAAAATTTACAAGACTTAAATACTTCATTAGCTACAATAAATTAAGAATAAAAATAGTTATGATATAAATGGATCTAATGCAATTAAGATTAAATTTTATAAAATTATATATCTTTTTATTTTTAATATTATTATTATTATACATTAATTTAATTATTATTAAAACTAAATAAAAAATAATAATTTTTCAACATTTCTATAGAAAAAAAGCGATTTTTTTCCTGAGGTTAACATATTCTGTGTATTACAGTATCGAGGGTATAAAATTTTAGTTAGGTATGTTATATACCTTCGGAAAGGTTAATTTGTCTAGTTTCTCAGTATAAGTTTTATTTGTAAGGTTTTACACACAAATAGGAAAAAATTCAAAATAGTGCATTTGTGAAAAATTGAAAAACCGTTGTCTTGAGTTACAAAACATTTATTTTGATAGATATCCCACTCCCATCCCACTAAGCGACCAAAAAGCTCTTAAAGGAAAAATCCTAAACTTTCTTATGAAAAAAAAAAAAAAAATGCCCTTTTTGAAAAAATGGCAAAAAATGCTTTAATTTAGCAAAAAAAAAGTGTACAAATTATTTTTTTTTTTTTTAAGTATTTTTTCCCGAAATATTGAATAAATAGCTATCTAAACTATTTTGGAGAAAATTTTCTAAGAACAATAGGTAATAAGTTACATTGATGAGAAGAAACGCCTGTTTGGCCAAAATGTCAAATTTTGATTCCCTCTAACTCAGAGAGATCTGGACCGATCTTGTTGAAAAATTGTGTCTAAACTACTATCCAATAGGACTAACCTTGGTGCAAATTTCATTCTGATCGGAAGACATCGGTTTCAAAAGTTGGTGCACTTGACATGAAATCCCCCACATATATATTCTCAACAACCTTAATTGGAAAACTTTGGGTTTTGAAATTTCGTGGAACAAATTTTTTTTTTTTTTTTTTTTTTAAATGAAATTAGAGATCTTGAAATAGTGCTAAAAACAAGAATACATTTGACATTAAACTAAATTGCTTTACAATAAACAAATTTAAAAATACGTCCAATAAGAACATCTTGGTATTAAAAGAAGACAAAACAGTTATTGTAATAAGTTTTTTGAAAATAAATTTTTTTTTATTGCCAACCAAGATTTCATAATGTTTTATATATAATATGGGTTTATTCTATAAAACAAACAAGTAAGAAAATTATAGTCAGTCTACACCGACTATACGATACCCTATACCATGCGTTTAGAGACCCTATCTCTCAGGCCCAACTAACTGGATATAGAAAATAAGCATAAACCAAATTTGAGTGGGATTTTTATTAATTTTTTCGGCTGCAGATATGAAAAAGTTCATACCGGATGCTATATCTATATGGGGACTAGGCCCAAAAATGGACCGATCCTGACCATATTTCGTAAAGTCTCTTGTATTTTGCAAAAATATACACAAACAAAATTTGAGAAGAATCAGTGCAATATTTTTGTCTTTTGATAGATTTAAGTGAAGATCGGGAAGCAGCTCTATATGGGGCCTATGACTAAGCGTTGCCCAATAGGGATCATTTTTGGACTACTGATTAATGGATGTAATATATACATACAAACCCAATTTGTATGGGGGCTAGGTCTGAACATGGACCGATTCTCATTTCAATAGCGTTCTTCCGATGGCCGATCAAAGATCAAATACCAAATTTCATCAAAATATATTCATATTTACGACCTGCAGTTTGATAACAAGCTTTACATGGACACACAGACGGACGGACGGAAGGACGGACATCGTTAAATCGAATCAGATAGTGATTCTGATTCGATCGGTATAATTAAAGATGGGTGTAGGTTAAATATTTTTGGTTGTTACAAACAGCAGCACAAAGTCATTATACCCAAACTACAGAGTGATATGGGGTATAAAAACGAAACGTTAAATTTTTTTATCGTTTTGTTACTTTTCTTTTTATAGAATGAAGTCCATAATGTTTTCTTATATACGATACAAGGAAAAACGAAACGATACGACCTGATAAAGAAAACACAACAATTTGGAAGAAATTTTCTTAATTTTTCAACATAATCTCCTCTCAGTTCGATAAATTTTCCCAGCGATATTCTATAGCTTCGATGGCCTGTTTACAGTAAGAACTGTGTAACTCCTTAGAATTGATGGCCTCTTCATCGTAAATGAATCTTTTACCGTCGAGAAATTTTTTTATATTTGGAAATATAAAATTATCTGTCGTATTGTGTGAGCAATGAGGCAATTCGAATTTTAATTCATTGATTTTGGCCACCGTAATAGTAAATGTGTGAACTGATGTATTGTCTTGATGGAACTATACTTTCTTTTTCGCTAAATGCGACCTTTTCTCCATGATTTCATCACTTAAGCGTTGCAGTTACTTAGAGGATTGTTTTTCCTTCTTGAAGATAATCAGTAAAACCTATCAAACGTGCATCCTCAACCCCATAACTTCGGAATATTATTCGCCTTCCTTGGAAACAATACCTCCATTTCAGACCACTGGTTTGATTGTTCCTTTGTCTCAGGTGTGAAGTGGTGGACCCATATCTCATTGGTGGTTACAAATCAAGGCAAAAACTCAGTTTTGTTGCGGTGAGGCTTCGCCAAATACTCTACTCAAATATTCTCACGACGCTATTTTTGTTCTATTGTGAGCAAACCTGGCACCCATGTTGCAGGCCGCTTTCTCATCTTAAATTTTCGGTCAATATGCGATCAGCCAATACCATTTTTTTAATTTTCTTAACCTTTTCTGGAATGGCCACCTCAATTGGTCGACCACTACGGTGTTCATCGTAAACGAAGGAGCAGACTTCCTCAGAGGTAAATCTAGCTCAGCTTTAATATTGATTGGATTGACACCATTCAAATTAAAGTATTGAATTACGTAACGGTAATGCTTATAAATTCACTGTGATCGTTTACTTTTGATGGCTGCAAAGAAAATACTAAACAATGTTTCGCTTTGTAACTTAAAACATTTGCTTTTTAAAGTTGCTGCTTTTCACCAAAGTACTTTTTCTATAAAGGTGATTATACGTCAGGACCGGTTACTCCAGGACCACCCTCATATATTCATAATCATGTATAGACAAACAACCAGAAATTACTTCAAATATATTTTGATTTTATCCCTCTATATCATTGGATGTATCTTCAACTCCACTCGTTTGATTTGATTGGCTTACTTAATGTAGAAATACGGTAAAACGACAGAGTTTTCGTTAATTTTTAAGGCTCGAACCTACCGAAAATGACTGAATTATTTATGCCAATGTTTTAAATTTCTCAAAAAGATTTGACCCAACTTTTATTAAAGCAACATCAATAGTTGAGTTCATGGAAATGGCTCTTTTTTCAATTGTTTATTGATTCAGTTGAAAAATATAGCTTACACATTTATGAGAAACCTTAAAGTTATAATTTTATTAGACTTCAGAAAATTCATAGAAGTATTTCTGCCAACATTATATATATAATTTTCTAAACTCTCTCCCATATAAAGTTAAAATTTATTCAGTAATAAACTATATTTTTTTAAAACACAAAATCCTTTACTTACTAATTTCGATGTTAGTCTGAATCAGAACTATTTATTTTTTTTACCTTCAAAAACATTAAATTAGCTAAAACAACAACAGCTAACCGGAACGCCTACACTCAACCAGAAAGCTCCATTATTAACACATCATAACTTGAGGGCATAAAGTGACCTCACTTATAATGTGGCCCCGTTTAACTTTATTTCGAATACATGCTGATGTTGATTATGGCACTGATGATGATAGTGTTAGTAATGATAAAGATGCTCTAACGAGTGATGATGGGTTGCATGCAAAAAGCCATAAAACAGCTGCCATCAATCAACAAGATGCGAGCGAGATGTTAAACAAGATGAGCTTCCTTCAAATGCAACAGTGTGTGCCAATCAGTACAAGGAGCATGTATGTGTGTGTGTGTGTTTTGTTAAATATTTATTTGTGAATACGATTAAAAAGCCATAAACCATCAAGGTTTGAAAGGCAACACAATATTGGTTGGTTGTTGGCAGTGTGTTGTTTGAATCAGTTCGTTCGTTATATGGCCAAATGACTGACAGTACTCTGGCTGCCATGACTTTTAGCGATTATTTATTCATAACACGAGGTCTAAAGTGATTTTAAATGAGACTACAATGACTACCTTCCATAGCAAGTTTAATGGGTGCCGAAGATGATGGTGTTGGCTGTTGTGCTTTTCTGATGATGACGAAAGAGGAGGTGGTATCATCAACAGCCATTAAAGCCTTCAAAAACAGAACAAACCTACAGAAACACAATTTTGCATAAAAAGTTTGAGGATTTTTGTTCCAGAGTCTTTTAACTGCAGCATGTTGTTTATTACTTATAAAAAAAAAATTAAGTTGAAACCATAAAAAATTAAGAAACAAAAAAAAAACCAACAATGTGGCGCCTTTTTGCATCTCTTTATTCTGGCACAAAAAAAAAAAATGGCCGTTACTGACGGTGATTTAAATTAAGAAATCACTGTCAAAAAATCTGTTAACATTTGCATTTGAGGCGCGTTTAATAAACTTAACGTGAGTTCTTGTTCATCTCTTGCACTACAGTCATTTTCCTGTCTGCGTTTATTTTTAATGGAGGAAAAAATATAAATTTCAAAGCGATCAAACGAAGCGCATCCAGCCGGACTTCACGAATCGTCAGTTATAAATTTTTTTTTTTATTTATTTTTTTATCTTTTGATGAAGTTGTTTTCATATTTAAAGTTTTTCTTTTTGTTAATTTTGTTATTGTTGGTTGTGCAGCAATACAGACATAAATTTGATCAACCCCAAAAGTTTCACTTAATTTGAGAGGCATCATGCAATGTTGCTTGTCTTTTGTAATTACATATTTTTAATATGAAATTCAAGTTTCCCTTCGTTGACTTGGACTTTATATATTTTGATCATAGAGTAGAGTTTGGATGAAATATCAAATTTATTATCTTTAGCTAATTAATTAACTATAGTTCACATAGTTCGCCTACTATATTCCAAACTGTTGAGTCTTGTAACCAGTGTTTACATTCAGCCATTAAGTGGCTAAATTGGACTATTTTTGGCAGCTTTACCCACAGAAATTGGCATGTATTTACTAGTAATTTTTTAGACGAGTTTCTGCGTTTTTCATTTTATTTCTTTTTACCAATTTTTTTTTTAAACTTTTATGCATGAAACATTTAGACGACTGAGGCTACACGAACACACGACTACAAATGCTGCTGGCTGCAATTGTAGTCGTGTAGTCAGCTACATATTTTTTTTTGAAAACGACAGAAACATATAACAACAATATAAACAGCTGTTTTTATATCAAATGAATTTTTATTTCAGTAGTGCCAATTATATTTTTTACTTTATTAAAATAGAAAAACGTTCATGATTGTATATAAACTTGACTTAAATATACAATTACTCATTTATAATGAATTAATATAACGTAAAAATAAATAAATAAATTTATTTAACCCCTTTTGACTATTAATGCAATTTATAGCATTTCATTTTGGGAGGTTTGTTTTTTTTTTAGGCAAAATAAAATATTTCATAGCGCTAATTTCTTTTACAAATTTTGTTATATTGTCAACACAATTTTTGGTTTGCAGCCAACAAAATTGAAATTATCGTAAGTTGACTACAGCGACAAAAGTTGCCGTGTAGCCGTGTAGCTGTGTTGGTGTCAAAATAATTGTTTTAATATAAACGTGTGTATTTTGTTTTTGACAGGCTGTAGTCGTGTAGCCGCTGTCGTCCATGTGTTTCATGCATTAAGCGATGTTATAGTAATTTTTTGAAATATTTTCTTTAGATGATTTATTGGCGTTTTTCCTAGTTAAACACAAATTTAAGAAGAATATCTTATCGGTATAGGAAGTTACAAGTTGCAATATCAAATGTTAAAAAGCCAAAATTTCGGATAAACTGTTTAGCTTAATAATACTGACCAACAAGGTTTTGAACTGGAGCAACCAAATATCTTTGCTAGGGTAATTATGGCAGGCTGAATTTGAAACTGTAATTGATTTTTCTCTATCATCTCAGGTTTTCGTGATGCAAAAAAATGTTCGGTTTTAACATAAAAAATCATTACTTTATTTAAAAATCAATGAAGTTTCAAGAGCGAATGGCGTTATTTGAATGTCGTGTGTATTTTGTTGGTTCGGTTTCACGTATTGGAGTCCAGCAATAGTCTCCCAGCATGCTTTTGTCCCGAAATCCTTTATAGTTTCTTTCAATTTTCATTAAATCTTAGTGAGCATACTCCCCTTGTTCGTCGCTCAGCGCACCTATGTTTTGTGGAAAAAAATCTAAATGCGAATGAAGAAAATGCGTTTTGAGTAATATTCGTGCACCTAATTCGTGATAATTTTTCAATAGTTCAGCAACAATTTGTCTGTAGTTCTCACTCTTATTGCTTCCAAGAAAACTGTCCACGATGCTCTTGAAAGTGTTCCAGGCTGCATATTTTTTCTTCAATAGACATTGTGAAAAATTGTCATCATTCAATTTAGGAAAAACCGCTAACAAATATTTAAATGCTGCACCATCTTTCTCCAGAGCCTTGACAAAGTTTTTAAAAATACCCAATTTTATATGCAGCGGCGGAAGAAGAACGTCATTTGGATCAATTAATGGATTATTTGAAATGTTTTGTTTTCCTGGTGAATTCTCAATTCTTTTTGGCCACTCTGTTCTTACGTAATGATGACATGTAGCGCGACTATCCCATAGATAAAGGAAACAAAAATATTTTGTGAAACCTATTATCTAAACCAATGACCTGAAACCTAAACCAATGACCTGAAACGATTAATTTACAGTTATTTACGATAGTCTATAATTTATATACAAAGAAATTTAAATCACACACCTTAGGGTCACCACAGATCTTACAATAATGATCTTTGTATTTGAGTAGTGTCAAAATTTCAGTCATTGATTCGTAATTTTTCTTTGTATTAATGGCATGAGTAATTGGTATGGATGGTTTTTCATTCCCATTGTGCAAAAGAAGAGCGTTTTAACTGTACTGCCATCAATAAATAATCTCCATTCAGTTTTGTCATGTGGCTGTTCATTTTTTGGAATAAACCATCAACATCAGTACGGTAAAGTGTTTCTTTTCAAAATATGCAGCCAATTCCTAGCTTCTATCTCTATAGATTGTTATTTTTGTCCCAACTGCAAGATGTTTCCATTGCTGCATGCGTGAAGCTAGTAATTCTGCGTCTTGCTTCGTTAAATGTAAGTACCGAATTAGATCTTTCAGCTCAGCTTGAGTCACTAAGTGGCGTTTATCTTCAGCCTCATAGAAACTTCTGGTGAAAGATATTTCGGCTTCACTGCTCATAGCACACGGACGTTCGCGTAAACAATATTTTTTCGATTTGTTAAGCAGAAATAACAATCGATTTGGTGGTTACTTGACTCTGCTCAAAGTGCTAGAATTGAAAAATTGAAATAGATCTTCCTGCCATTTGATCACTTCTGTAAAACAGTTCTGCAACTATTGAAAAACATTGTCGGTGTCAACGGTATGCCCAAGTTTCTGCTTGATATAATATTTAAGGGTATGTTTTCTTCAGTGTTTCCACCAATTTCAGTGTCATCTTCATCTCCGCTGCTTTTGTCTTCAAACTGCATAATTTTAGAACTCCACCAACAAACCTCCGCAAGCAAGGCATCTAATTTCGAAGGAGTTTTAGGAAAGAACCGTGTACAGCGAGATGACATACAGACAAACGCGGAGAGCAATCATGAATATGGAATCTCACCATTGCACGCAATGATAAAGTGTATGGGGTTTTTATTAAAATTTTCGTATACCCCTCCACAAAAGGAGGAACACTGATGCAAAAAGATTAGATAAGCATAAGCAAAACATTAGAAATAAACGCATACAGGATGAGTTTTTCATAGAAGTTGGACTAAAAGTAGACTGTATAGACCCGCTGTGGATACGGGAACTGAAATGATGGAAATACTCCGCGGAGATTTTTTGAAAATGATGAGGCAGTAAGTCGAATCACAGAAATTAACAATTACATCATGAATGATTTAGACTGTAAAGAAAACTGCATAACTTTTGGCGGAAATGTATCCATTGAAGAAATTGACCACCGACAGTCCATAGAATATTGGCGCATGGCGAAGATATAAGTGAATATCAGTCTTTGCCAATTGGAGAGCTTTCCGAAGAAGCTCAGGAGTCCCTCAACAAATTTTATAAAATATACGGATGCTCGAACACATTCATAGTGGCAGCATCTTCCGATCCACTTATTTCACCTCTGTGGAATGTAAAGTCACGAAAAGAGTTAGATTCCAATAATTATAGTTCAGAAATGATAAGTCTATACATACCTTCTGCTAGGAATTGTGATAGTTTTAAAAAATAAATTACAAAACTTTAATTGCTTCTTATTTTTTCTTTTTATTTATGGATAACTAGCTGGACCCGGCAAACGTTGTTTTGCTCTCAATGAATTTTTATTTTAGTTAGAATCTGTATATACCTATATAAAATGTGTGACGAAGATCTCCAGATAATAAAATGAGAGCTTCACCAAAAAATCTTTCATTGCCTTTCAAATCTTTTATCAAATCAAATCACAATGTTTGTGAGCCATGGTACATTCATCCCAAATAAAAATACTGCATTTTTGCAGAACTTTTGCCATACCGGAATGTTTTTTGATATTACAGACGGCATTCTCATTTTTTTGTACGTTTAACGGTGATTTGAGTGCTGAATGAGCTGTGCGGCCACCATGCAATAATGTAGCGGCTTTTTCCTTCTTTTTCGTTTGAATATTTATATATAAAAACGTTTGTGAGTTTATTTATTAAAATTTATATAAATTTGACAACTCATTATTTTTCGAACGACAGCGCCATCTACCGGGTCCAATAAAAAAATGTTTCTAACATACATATATGTACATTCTTAGTTTCATTAAAATCACACCATAAATAAGAATATTCGAAATAACTTTACCCAGCGCCACCTATCGGGTCCATTTATACATACAAAAATTTCTTATGACGAAACATACGTTCATTCTTAATTGCAGTCAAATCGCGCTGAAAGTAAAAATTTTTGTTTTTAACTTGACCCCAACGCCAGCTAGAGGGTTAAAACTAAAAAAAAACACAGAAGAGCTCGAACCGAACCTATGCTGGAAATCCTACCTCGACAGCTCTTATGGTTCCGGAGATCATTCGTTACAATCAAATGCATCAACGTTTTTATATATACGCCACGCCCCTTTGCCGACTAACAACTTTATATAGCTAAGGTCTTATTATTTCGCAAAAATATCCATTTGTGAAAATTTCATGACGATCCTTCCAGTAGTTTAGAAGATATTACGATTTTTATTTTTCTAAAAAGGGGCGTGGTCCCGCCCACTTTTCTTCTTGTATGTATTTCTATTCATGCTAATACCATATGTACCAAATATGACTGCTGTAGGTAAAAAAATTCCCGTGATATGACTTTTTCAAATTTTGGGTTATATGGGCGTGGCACCGCCCCTTTGTCCAATCAAAAATTTATATAGCATATTATTCCTTCCAGAGTCACAGTAACACGCTCTGAAAATTTCAGGAAGATCGGTTCTTTGGTTTGGCCTCCTATAAAGCACAAACAAACACACATTCATTTTTATATATATATGTAGATAGATTGAAAGCAGATTAATTATGATTTAAGGTAAAATGGGGCGAAAAAGGGGGACTTGGTAATAAAAAAATGTATGGCTACCTTACCTGTAGATAAAAAGTGTATAAAACTTTAGATAAATACATATTACAAAAAAATTATTTTGTATAGCAAACATTGTTAGTGGTATAAGTAAAAAAAAAAAGGGGGCGGTGAAATGGGCGTGGTTCATAGTTATATGGCGACGTTAACAGTATTAAGAGCAATATACTACCAAATAAAAAAATCCGTTGGAAGGAACAAATTTGTACAGAGAAAAAAAAGTTTAAAACTTTCAAACAAAATTTGGCGTGAAAAGGGGCGTGAAAGGGGGCGTGGCGTAAGAAATGTTTATTTCTACCTCGCCTGGAGTATAATGTGTATACAATTTGAAGTAAATCTGTTAAAAACTATATGGGAGCAATTACATAATTTTAAAAAAGTGGGCGTAAAAGTGGGCATGGTCAAAAAAAAAGTACCCTATTAATCATGCCAGAGTCCCAGTTAAATGCTGTAAAAATTTCAGGAAGATCGGTCCAGAGGTTTGGTCTCCTATAAGGTACACACAAACAAACAAATAAACAAACACACATTCAATTTTATATATATAGATAATTTAAATTTTTAAAACCTAGCAAAAGGAACATAAAAAATATATGCAAGATGGTTAAAAATCGACTCAGAATCACTCTTTGAGTTGATTTAGCGCTGTCCATCCGTCCGTCTGTGTGTCCATGTAAACTTTGTAATTAAACTACAGCTCGCAAACGTGAACATACGAAGGCGGATCAATCCGTGACTTTTAGAATGAAACACAGTTTTTTTTTGCAAAAAAAAAAAATTCTTTTTCAACACAATCTTCCTTTAGCTCAATCCACTTATGCCGTTTTCTTTTCTGACAAAAAATGTCGCATTTTATTTGCACTTTTTTCGAAAAGTGTATTTTTTATATATTCTAAATTAAGAGCAATCTTATTTTATACATCAATCGAAAGGTCTCAAAGTCGAGCGGTCGTAAATCGCAAAAAATTGTAGCCATTGACTTCTTTCAGGTCATAGTGTGTGAATGTTTCCACAATGTTCCCCTTTTTTGAATATTTTCACCCCATGACTTCAAAGAGGATAATAATCAAAATTTTTTTGCATTTTGTGAACATAGCAATTTAAACCTTCCGATTGATGTATAAAATTAGGTTGTTCTTAATTTAGAATATATAAAAAATACACTTTTCGAAAAAAGTGCAAATAAAATGCGACATTTTTTGTCAGAAAAGAAAACGGCTTTAGTCCAGCGTTCTTCCAATTTTTGTATCCCTTCCAAAAAAATAGGATTTTCCGAGATCCATAAAATAAGCATTTCTGATCAATAATTTCGTCGTTGGAGCTAAATCTATTTTCATCGAGCCATTTCTTTAGGTTTGGAAGAAGAAAATAGACATTGGGGGGTAAATTCGGAGAATATGGGGGATGAGGTACCAATTCGTAGCCCAATTCATGGAATTTTGCCATTGAGACATGATTTCGTTTATGGTCAATTGAGAGCATATGCGGCACCCATCTTGCAGACAGCTTTCTTAAACCCAACTGATCATTTAAAATCGAAACCACACTGCCATATGAAATGCCTATGGCATTAACAATCTCACGCACTTTTACTCTTCGATCAAGCAATTCCATATCGTGGATTTTTTAGACATTTTCGGGTGTATTGACCTCAATTGGCCATCCAGAACGTTCAGCGTCATTTGTATTTGTGCGACCACAACGAAAGTCAGGAAACCACTTTTTTTTACCATTGAAATCAATGGTGCAGAGTCCCCATAGTATTTATCAAGCTTTTCCTTGGTTTGATTGACGGTTTTTTCGCAAAAAATAATGTTTAATAAGCACTCGAAGTTCACTTTTTTCCATTAAAAAAAAAAGCCACGAGGTTGTATGTCTTGAACAGCTGTTAAACGCAAAGTAAATGACGGAACTTGCCCACAGTTTTACAGCAGTCTACTAATGGGCGGTTCTTGATGGGATCAGTGTTGCATTTCATATAACTACGAGGAAATTTGAAAAGTCACGGACTTATTGATCGCCCTCGTATTTTGATGGAATTTTGTATGTAAGCTTCTATCGGCCATAGCACGGACGCTGTTGAAATTGGTGGAAGTCGGTTCATGTTCACACCTAGTCCACATACAACTGACCCCTACGAGATCGACTTAAATTACCATAATATCAAAATTATCACATAGATTACGGCTAAATTGGGTTTCTGTACTTCTATTACATCCATTTGTCAGTAGGGCAATTCTTAGTCATAGCCCCCATATGAAGCTAATTCCCGGTCTTCAATTAAATTTATCAACAAACAAAAATACAAATTTTTCTCAAATTTGTTTGTATATGTTCTTGCAAAAACTAAGTGACCTTTACAAATATGGTCAAGATGGGTCCATTTTTAGACCTAGTCCCCATATAAATATACCATCCGATATGATGAACTGTTTCATATCCGAAGGCAAAAAAAACTTGCCACTCAAACTTGGTTTATGTTTATTTTCTATTTCTAAGTAGTTGGACCAAAGAGATAGGGTCTTTAAACGCATGGTATAGGTTATCGTACAGTCGGTCTAGACTGACTAAAATTTTCTTACCTGTTTTTGCACGCCGTTAACAAATTTCAGATTAGATAACCCATAAGTAAGCTCTTAGAAGGCGTAGCACCTTGTTCAGACACTTATTTCATAGATTGGACAATTTTCTATCATATGCCTTTCAACTTAATTAATTATCTCAATTGTTTTACAAATTTTCCAATGAAAAAAACTCAAGTGGCGCCACTGTGCGTCGAAAAGATATCAGTCAAATAAATCTTGTGAAGCCAAACATCAGATACAAATTGAATTTAATAACAAAACTTTTTTTTTTGAGTTGTTGCTTGTATTATACCGATTGACTCATAAATGTCCCTCCACCCGTTCGTTTATCTGTTCATCTGTCTCTGTGTCCACGTATCCTTTTATCGGCCTATGGCCGAATGCTATTGAAATTGGTAAAAATCGGTGCATGATCAGACCTAGCACCCATAAAAATAACAACAATCAGACCGACTAATATTGTCATAAGATATAGATTATCATTATTATATGATCCAGGTTATTATGCATATATAGCGATTAATGCGATGGTGTATGCATCATACCAACTTATCAGTCATAGTCCCCATATCAAGCTGATTCCGAATTTTCCCTTAAATCTATTAAATATGGTCATTTTAGGTCCATATAAAAATAACGTCAGATATGAACTATTTTATATCTGCACATTATTTGAAAGGTATTTCCTTTTAGCCGTTTTGCAGATTTACAGATTTTTAATTTTTCCTTTATTTTGAAAAAATTGCATTTAAAGTTACTACTAACACTTACATAAAATTATACATATGATGTGTGTGTTTTATTAAATTTGCTAACGTGTTTGTTATCTTCATTCACAATAATAATAAAGCATAAAAGTATTGGTTTGTGAATTGGCTAAGTTTATAAATAAAGCTACCTAGAAATTGCACTCGATATTCGAGCGCTGGAAACTGCTAGTTTGAAATTAATAACAATACCAATAGAATTTGTTTTATTTTGTATATCCAGTATTGCCTTAGCAATGTTGAATCCATAACCCTCTCTCGAATCGAATGGTATTTTGAGTATCGTATTTTTATTAAAATTTTTGTACGCTCTACCATTTTTTGTAAGGGTACAATAAATTTGTGCTGTTGTTTGTAACGGCCAATAACATCTGACCTAGTTCCACCTTATATTATATCGTTTGACTCAAATTCATTATCTGAGCCGATTTTACAATGTACGTCCATCCGTAGTGCTGTCTGTGTGGTCATGTAAATTTTTGAATAAAGCTAATCGCAAATATTGATATGTTTCGACGAAATTTGGTATATAAACTTTTGTCAGCCATAGGCGGGCCCCAAAAATTACCACTATGGGATCAATTTATATTGCTCTACGGTCCAAATAAAAATTATAAAGATTCGCTCAAATTTGGTGGTATTTTTGTTTATTGCACCTTATAATCAGTTGTCCCAAAATAAGCCCTATAGGACTTCTTCCCGATCATCTCATAAATCTATCAAAACTGAAAAATATTGCATAGATTTTTCTCACATTTGACTAATGGGGGATTTCATGTCAAGTGCACCAACTTTTGAAACCGATGTCTTCCGATCGGGATGAAATTTGCACCAAGGATAGTAGTTTAGACACAATTTTTCAACAAGATCGGTCCAGATCTCTCTGAGTTAGAGGGGATCAAAATTTGACATTTTGGCCAAACAGGTGTTTTTTCTCATCCATGTAACTTATTACCTATTGTTCTTAGAAAATTTTCTCCCAAAGAGTTTAGATACCTATTTCTTCAATATTTCGGAAAAAATACTTTAAAAAAAAAAAAATTTTTTTAGACTTTTTTTTTTTGCTAAATTAAAGAATTTTTTGCCTTTTTTTCAAAAAGGGCATTTATTTATTTTTTTTTTTTCATAAGAAAGCTTAGGATTTTTCCTTTAAGAGCTTTTTGATCGCTTAGTGGGATGGAAGTGGGATATCTATCAAAATAAATGTTTTGTAACTCAAGACAACGGTTTTTCAATTTTTCACAAATGCACTATTTAGAATTTTTTCCTATTTGTGTCTAAAACCTTACAAATAAATAAAACTTATACTGAGAAACTAGATAAACTAAACTTTCCGAAGGTATTTAACATACCTAACTAAAATTTTATACCCCCGATACTGTAATACCCAGAATACATATGTTAACCTCAGGAAAAAAAATCGCTTATTTTCTATAGAAATGTTGAAAAATTATTATTTGTTATTTATTTTTAATAATAATTAAATTAATGTATAATAATAATAATATTAAAAATTAAAAGATAAATAATAAAATAATAAAATAAAATAATAATAAAACTTATACTGAGAAACTAGATAAACTAAACTTTCCGAAGGTATATAACATACCTAACTAAAATTTTGTAATGGTACGGTTGGGGTGGAAGATCCGCTTCCGTTTCCCTGAGCCTTTGCTGGTCGCACGTGCTGGCGTAGGGGCCTAGCTCGCCGGATGGGTGGGGTCTTGCTCAGGCCCAGGGAAACCGCACTACAGATTTTCACGTGCGATTTATAAAAAAAACTGTCAAAAAAACGGATGCTAAATGGGTGGATGGCCATACTTACCTTGGGATTGGGGACTAGGTGTTCTGCCCCTTTTGCCCTCCCAACCATGTTACCTCGACTCCATCTTACTTGGAGGTAACCCACTGCAATAAAAAGGTTAGGTTTGGTTTGGTTTTCTACTTTGGTTTAACAATTTTTATTGAACCTTCATTTAAGGTTGCAAAATTTAAATTATACATATTTAGCAAAATTTAAAGTTTAGAAAAATTTAATTTTTAGGGAAATTTTAATTTTAAGAAAATTTTTAAATTTAGCTTAATTTTAATTTTAGAAGAATTTTTAAATTTTAGCAAAATTTTGTTTTAGGAAAATTTTAAATTTAGGGTAATTTTTTAAATTTAGGAAAATTTTTAAGTTTTAGGAAAATTTTAATTTTAACAAAATTTTAACTTTATCAATTGGAATTTAGCACTATTTTTGCACAATTTATATTTAGCGCAATTTAATTTAGAAAAATTTTGCTTTTAATAATATTTTAATTTTAGCTCAATTTGAATTTTAGCACTACGGAATAATAACAATATTTTTAAATTAAATTTAGTTTTAATTTTAACTTTAACCAAAAAATTTTTCTTTTTTAAATATGGTACCATTTTGTAAATTCTCTTAAATTTCTATAGTGTTAAATTTAGGTTAATTTTAAATTTTAGCAAAATTTTGTTTTAGGAAAATTTTAGCAAAATTTTATTTTTAGCTAAATTATATTTCTTATTATAATTTTTAATTTTAGCTCAATTTTATTTTTATTTAGGAAAATTTTTAGATTAATTTTATATTTAGCAAAGTTCTTAATTTAGAAAAATTTAGTTAAATTTTAGTTCAAATTTATATTTAGCAAATTTAGTACAATTTTTTTTTTGTCTTAGCAAATTATTTATATTTTATAAAATTTTTTATTTTTAATTTAAATGTAGAAAATTATTCGTATGTAAAATCAAAATTACCGACTTATTGTTGTTGTTGCCAGAGGCTTGGGTTTTCCTTCTTTAAGCCTTCACGGACAGAGTTAAGCCAGATCATATATCCGGATAGAGGACGTTTTGGTTTGTCTGCCATTTTGTGTTCTTTGAATTTATGTTCTTTCACAAAGTTTAAACTACACACAATTAAACCACAATTTTGTTTTTTTTTTATTTAACACAGTATTTATTTTTTTATGTTTAATTTACAATTTGAACTTTAATATTTTATATTTATAGCAATTTAGTTCTTAACTCGATTTAATTTTTAGTTTAGTTTTTTTTTTTTTTAATAATTACAGATTAAATACAAAAAGATAAATTGTCACTAAAATCTAATTTTTTTTTTCTTAAAGTTTCTAAATTAAACTACATATTTATTTTTAAATTCTTAAGAGGGTTTTTCCTCAACCATTGTCTTCAAAAATCAAAATTCAACTCCTATTAAAAGGAGAGAGAGTAAGTGAGATTATTTAGTGAATGAAGGGGCAAGCTAATACCAATAGCTGAAAACCAGGTGGGAGAACGAGAAGGATTGCAAGCTGTAGTTGACCCATACATACATGAACAATCATGAATTCATATAAACAACGAAGAGACAAACAAATCGCTCCATTAATCAGTTTGCAAAAATAGAACAAAAAAAATTTTCCATTACTATGTTACCATATACGGTGAACTTGAAAATAATTTCAAGATCAAGGTTATATTTTTTTTCTGCTTTCTTATTTTGCTTGTAACAGAAATTCTTTTGTTACAGTAAAGCGCAAAACAGATCACCGTCACAATTTTATACCCTCGATACTGTAATACCCAGAATATGTATGTTAACCTCAAAAAAAAAAAAAATGGCTTATTTTCTATAGAAATGTTGAAAAATTATTATTTGTTATTTATTTGTAATAATAATTAAATTAATGTATAATAATAATAATATTAAAAATAAAAAGATAAATAATTTATTAAAATTTAATCTTAATTGCACTAGATCCATTTATATCATAACTATTTTTATACTTAATTTATTGTAGCTGATGAAGTATTTAAGTCTTGTAAATTTTTAAATACCCAGTCTTTCATCCAGCTTTTTTGTCGCCTTTATTTACTGCGTTTTTTTGTCAATCCTTTCTTGGCGTTACTAGGTTCAGCTGTTGATTTCGCTGCTGGTTTATTTGTTGTCTTTGGAAAGAAATCACATTGAATAGAGGCAGAAAACTTTTTCAACTTGAGTCTTTCATCGACAAGCGGTATAAAAGCATGGTATTGAGCGTTGCCATCGATTGTTACCGCAGTATCGAATCTGCTCTTCAGTGTTTTCAATGTTTCCTGATGATCCTCTTTGCTACTAAAAACTATTTTAGTTTCTTTACAATAATTCTTTGCCCAATGGAATAAAGCAGTCGCATCTAAGATACGATCTTGATGAGAGCACTGGAGGCTATACTTCGCTTCATTCCAAAATCTTTTTCATGGGCCATAACATTTGCCAAGCTACTTTTGTTTTTAAAATGCTGACGAGCTCCGTCAGAAACGTAGTATACCTTCTTTACTGTAGAAATTTTAGTATTCTCTTCTGGTACTCATAGACTGCAACGGTATCATGTTTTAAATCGTTGGATATGATTGCCATACTTTTGTGTTCCAGTTTTTCATCTTTCATGTAGTAAATAACTATTGTGAATATAGTTGTTTGGTCGTTACTTCAAATGTATCTTCAAATCCTTGAAGAATGACCATTGCTCTTTGACCAAAAAGTCATGGTTTCTCAAGTTTAGCAATCCTGTACACATTTCTTCCACAAAATCATCCACATTTAAAATGATTGTTTTCAATGTGCATCTGTCAGTCTGAATCCAAGAATCAAATTTGACCTCCTCTAATATTCTCGATCTAAAGAGTTGATTAAATTTTCTTTGATGAATGTGGTTTCCGGACAATAGGTACATTCACCTGAGTGGCAAGAAGTTGTTGCATTAGGACACATAGCCAATTTAAGGCAATCGCGGTAATCGTGTAAATCTTCTGCCGAATCATCTGTTAAATACTTTAAGTTGATTTCCTTCAACATCAGTTTAACATTTTCATGGTAAATGCAAACGCATACTGTGTGAGTTCCACTGCTTCCTGCCAAAACGCAATGTTTTGGCCTCATTTGGGTAAATTTCGTGAAGCCAATTTTAACATCCTCGTGTTCAGATTGAAATGTTGCAAATAACTCTTTCAAGTTACAAAGAACCATTCTCTTCTGTTATGTTATGAAGGTATGTTATATACCTTCGGAAAGGTCTAGTTTCTCAGTATAAGTTTTATTTGTAAGGTTTATCACACAAATAGGAAAAATTCAAAATAGTGCATTTGTGAAAAATTGAAAAACCGTTGTGTTGAGTTACAAAACATTTATTTTGATCGATATCCCACTCCCATCCCACCAAGCGACCAAAAAGCTCTTAAAGGAAAAATCCTAAGCTTTCTTATGAAAAAAAATAATGCCCTTTTTGAAAAAAAGGCAAAAAATGCTTTAATTTAGTAAAAAAAGTCTAATTTTTTTTTTAAAGTATTTTTTTCCGAAATATTGAAGAAATAGCTATCTAAACTATTTGGGAGAAAATTTTCTAAGAACAATAGGTAATAAGTTACATGGATGAGAAAAAACACCTGTTTGGCCATAATGTCAAATTTTGATCCCCTCTAACTCTGAGAGATCTGGACCGATCTTGTTGAAAAATTGTGTCTAAACTACTATCAAATAGGACTGATCTTGGTGCAAATTTCATCCCGATCGGAAGACATCGGTTTCAAAAGTTGGTGCACTTGACCTGAAACCCCCCTTATATAAAATGATAAAAAAAATTAGTGACTACCAAATGTGATAAAGATCGGAAGACATCGGTTTCAAAAGTTGGTGCACCTGACATGAAACCCCCCTTATATAAAATGATAAAAAAATTAGTGACTACCAAATGTGATAAAGATCGGTCCATCTTTAAGTCCTAGTTCCCATATAAAATAACATCCTATATGAATTTCTTCATATCCAAATTAAAAAAAAAAAATAATAGCAATTCTACTCAAATTTGGTTTATGCTTATTTGCTATATCCAATTAGTTGGGTCTAAGATCCTTTCTCTAAACGCGTGGTAGAGGATATCGTATAGTCGGTCGAGACCGATTTCCATTTTCTTACTTATTTAATGTCGGAAACTTGTGACTAGTACCATGTCTCCAGGACTACTGCGGATTTTTAGAGAAGTTTTGAAAAGAAAAACCGTTTCTTGGGTTCATTCGTTAAAATGAGGATAAAATTTTGCCCTAAGCAACTACTAAAAATTCCCTAAATTATTATTATATATTATATTTTAATAGTTGTGGTAAGTCAAACATATGCCAGTTGCTTCAGAAGGATATTGTTATTTTGAAGGAAGTTTTTTTTTTACAAATTCAATTTACATTTACCAAATTAAATATGTAAATCAAAAACACACCTCAATTTGTGGTTTTTTGTAACACATTATTTGTTGCTCTATTAACTCAATAATAACTTAATAATAAACCATAAATGAAATGCTTTGTAACTGCTAAAAAGGACATCATTTGCATGCATTGTTATTTGTATTTCATTATTTTTATATCTTTTAGTTGTTTGTTTTGTCTCAAATATATTTTTTGTTGTTTAAGTTGCATGTTAGCACAGGAAATAAATCTCCACTTTTACAAAAGAAGTACTTTAGAAAATATAAATTCATAATATTGTATAAAGAATTGTTTTTTTTTCTTTATTGTAGACAAAATTTGTTTGCCCTCAAGTCAAAATACTTATTAATTTTGGTTGTTTGTAAAGAAGCTACTCTCAGAAACATTTAACAATTTATGAAACATTTAACAATGGATGAGATTATTTCAGATAATTTATTTTAACTGAAGAGCAATTTTATTAGTTTGAGCGAAAATTTATTTTAAAGCAATTGGTGGCAATTCGTAGCTAAATTCATAGAATACACACATGTACAATAAGGTGACAGCTAATTTTTTTTTTTTTTTTTTGGAATTTCAAGACGTGTGGGTCGGATTATTCTGACACTGGATCTAAAGCTTCAGTGCGCAAAATTTGAGCCAAATCGGACAATTCTTTCTGGAAACGCATTGAGTTCAAAGTTCAAATATGGATTTGTATGTAAAAATTATCAAAAAAAAATAATTTTTCTCAAAAATTTTGATATTAATAATTGGGTTTCAATTAAATTAATTAATAAACCATAATCAAGAGTAAATTATCTTTCCAATAAAATAACAAAATTTATAATCGGTTGAAAAACAGCCAATTTATATCAACTTCCCCAGGCAATAAATGCGCCGCAGACCACTTGATTAAGAAAATCGAGCTCACATTTTTGAAGACATTGAAATAATTCACAACAACAACTTTTTTCCATTCCCCTGATCCCATGATGATCTTATAAAATAAAGTCTTTTGCATCTGATCTATTGTTATGTCGTTATAAATTAATGTCAAACAGGTACGTATTTTTTGGCACTATTTCAAAATCTCAAATTTTACTTTTTCAAAAATTTTGTTTAAGAAATTTTCCGAAATCAACGATTGGAATTTAAGGCCTTATTAACGAAATATATGAATTAAAAATATCAAATATTGTAGTTATCCTGTTCTTAATTCGGCGAGGGCAGCGTTTTTATTTCAGCGGATTTAAAAAAAATGTGATTTTTCGTACTTTTGCAACATTTAGGCTACATCTTTTTGGTGTTTTCCTATTTCAAATATCTTTTGTCAAAATATTACACTAATTGATATAAGTTCTTAATCTTGTACTGGCCCTTTTTAAGGTCAAAAGTCAAATTTGTGGAGATTTACATTTTTTTTTTAAAGAAAATATTGAAATAACATATATTTGTGGAAGGATCTCGATAAAACTTGTTGATAATATATTAATAATTTTAAAAAATAATATTCTGGACTTATTTTCTGAAATTAACCTTTGGGATACTCTTGATGCCAAATTGACCCTCTATGAAAATCTATAAATATTTTCTTCATCAGGATTTTTTTTAAATAAAACAAATTTAATGTATTCATAAAATTCCTAAAATTTATTCGTTATTTTATGAAAATATGTAGATTGCTTAGTTTTTATATGTAGTACAGAATAAATAAATTTGTATAAATTTTTATTTAAGAAATAAATTAATTAATATCGTAATCTTTTTGTAGAGATTGTAAATTTGCATATTTCGAATACTGTTGCCTATAATTTTGCACCACCTGTTAATAAAAAAAATATTTAACAAATAATAAATGTTGTTTCTGCTCCTCATCTTTTGTAATTTTGCCATGGTATTCTTGAATCAACTTTATGCCTCTTTCTGCAGTATCATTGACGACATTTAAGTTTTGGACAATATTTTTTCCTCTTGCGTATTCATCTAAAACTTTTTACATTGTTCGTGACATCTCTATCCCTTAATTGCTAAAAGTAAATTCTGTGTGTTTTTTCAGAAACAGTTGGTTTATTTATTAGTCAATTTAAAAAATATTACATATCAGAACAATTTTAAACTCTAATTTCCAATTTGAAGCTAAAAATATTTCAATAATTTTTCGCAATATTGATATTAATGCTAGCGAAGAAAGCCTTTCCCCGTTCATGGCATTACGAAAATATGTCTTATTCCTTCTTTACGTAGAAAAGCTTTCTTCTGCGGAAACTGTTGTGACAGGAATACCAATTAAGTTTTTTTTTTTTAACAAAATAAACATATTTTGAAAAAGGGTTTTGTCACACATTCTAATGGTATCTAATGGGTTAGAAGGTTTTTCTTCGTTATACTTCCAAAAATCAATCAAAAGAGATAGGATAGCTAAAAAAATTTGAGGTCAAGGCATTTTTTTTTAATTTTTCATCGGAGGAAACCTAACGAAGATATAGCGTTTCTAGCGACCGGCCCTCCTACAGTATAATGTATATGTTAAACATTTTAAATCGATTTTCTCGAAAAGAATATTTTTAAAGTCCGTGAACATCATAACTCAACTTCTACTTGACCGATCGTTTTGAAATTTTATACACTATTTCTACACATATATCACCAGGTAATCAGGAAGTTTTTTTTTTACCTTTTTTTCCAATTTTTTAACAACAAATTCACGCCATTGAGTACTTAGGCCCCAATGAACAATTGCCCCAAAAAAAATTTACAAATGCAACAAAAAGTGGGGCGTAAGTTAACAATGAGCAAAAGCCCAAAACCTTAAAAAAGCACCCAAAAATTAGCAAATGCCCAATTTTTCAAAAAACCAAATAAACGATGGACATACGCCCAAAAAATATTTCGCAAAATTTTTCACATATATTTATTTAATGTTTTTTTCCGCCAAATATCTATTCAAATGAAAATTTACATACTGCTCTCAATATTTCTCCTACAATAAACGCATTTAAATTCTGTATTCTTTTCGGCAGATCATTGCGGAACCATAGCATATCTTTCAATGTTTGCAAAACTTTCATACGAGGGCGAATGAATAAGTCCGTGACATTTCGAACTTCCATCGTAGTTATATGAAATGCAACACTGTTCCCATCAAGTACCATCTGTCAGTAGACTACTGTAACATTTTCAGCAAGTTCCGTCGTTTACTTTGCGTTTCACAGCTGTTCGAAACATACAACCTCGTGGTTTTTTAAAAATGGAAAAACCGTTAATCAAACCAAGGAAAAGCTTGATAAATACTATAGGGACTCTGCACCATCGATTTCAATGGTAAAAAAGTAGTTTCCTGACTTTCGTTGTGGTCACACAAATACAAATGACGCTGAACGTTCTGGATGGCCAATTGAGATCAATAGACCCGAAAATGTCGAAAAAATCCATAAGAGTAAAAGTGCGGGAGATTGTTGATGCCATAGGCATTTCATATGGCAGAGTGGTTTCGATTTTAATTTATCAGTTGGGTTTAAGAAAGCTGTCTGAAGGATGGGTGCCGCGTTTGCTCTCAATTGACAATAAGCGTAATCGTGTGACAACTTCAAAAGATTGTTTGGAGTTGTTAAACCGCAATTGGAATGAGTTTTTGCTGCGTTTTGTAACTGTGGAATAAACGTGGATCCATTACAACACTCCGGAGACCAAGCGGCAGTCTAAACAATGAGTTTCTCAGCTCCGAAGAAGGCCAAGGTAAGTTTTTCGGCCAATAAGGTGATGGCAACAGTTTGTTATGATGCCCGCGGGATAATCCACATCGATTACCTTTAAAAGGAAAAGCAATAAAACAGGGTTTAAAAAAACGACCCCATATGGCCAAGAAAAAAGTTATTTTTAATCAAAATAATGCACGAGTGCACACGTGTGCAGTCTCAATGGCAAAATTCCATGAATGGGGCTACGAATTGATACCTCATCCACCATATTCTCCGGATTTAGCCCCCAGTGACTATTTCCTAATTCCAAACCTAAACAAGTAAGAGTGTTAAATTCGGCTTGCCGAATCTTTGATACCCTCCACCTCGGTTTGAGTCTTGATAATAAATGTAAATGAAAAAGTAAACAATTTGTTAAATTTTATACCAAATTATTTCAGCAAATTCTTTGGGTTGGTTTTCGTCTTTTCAGCGTGGTTGCTGATCGGCATGTATTTAGGTTATATACCTATATGCATGCGTTTTCGGTTATATGACATAACTTCTCGTTTAATTTAGTTTTTGCTAATTAAATAGCTCGCCCTAACCTCCATTGCAAAGGTAATGGTTGTGTGGGGTGGCTATATGCATTAAATCGTGCTTATTGGAGATGACTGTATAGTTTCTTTTAACTGGCCAAATATTTCTTCATTACGGCTATATAGGTCGGATGGAGTAACAAAATAATAACCAAAAAAAAAACTCTCTCAATTTTTTTATTAAAATATTGCCATATTCGGAAAACATAGAGAATAAATTTATAATAATAAATATTCAAATTAGGAATGCCAAACGCAAAAAACCAAATGTCCCAAACATTTTAAATAAAATAATTTGTTTTCTTTTTCTGAAAAACTTCAAATTTTCATCCAAAAAAAAAATGTGAAAATTTATGTATAAAAAATAACATTCTCATCAAATTGCGTTTATTTATGTAACGATTTTTATGTTCGCAATTCTTAAAATCATTTTACGTTTTCTAAAATTCATTGAATTTAAATTAATGTTTTCTGTAGTGTGATTCTGTAAATTTCAACGATCCGACAATCGCAAAATATATCGACAGCTATTGTTGTTTGCATTAAGGATTAAGTAATTTACTAAGTACATACATCTTAACGACAGTCGACAAATCTATTTTTCTTTTTATTTAAATTGTAAACGAGTGGCATCTCTGTCAAAATAAGCGAAAAACACAAAGAAGAATAGAAAAAAACAAATTACTTCGTGTTTGACAGGATGATTTTATGTTTATGTTTAATATCTTTATTTTTTTACTAATATTTTTGTGTATTTATTTGAAAATGAAATAATGAATTGAATATGCTGTTTAACTTTTTTATTTATATAAAAAAGTTTTTAATTAAAGCAAAATATTTTCACTATTTTATAATTTTTATTTATGTATGGCGACATTTCAACCTAAAAATTTAAGTTTTTTTCGATTGAATAAACAACACAGAAATGGTTGTCGTTTTGATAACAACAACAGCTGACTTTAACAATAGCGAATATCGTTTAAAAATTTTACTGATAATTTTGCAATTTTCTTTTTATACCCTATACCACCCTATGCCACAAAAATTAATAAAAATCCCACTCAAATTTGGTTTTTGCTTATTTTCAATGTCCAGTTAGTTGGGCCTAAGAGATAGGGTTTCTAAACGCATGGTATAGGGTATCGTATATCGTATAATTTTCTTACTTGTTTTTTACTGAACCGCGGTACTGAAAAGCTATTAATTTCTCCTGAATGTCAAGATTTTTTTAAATGTAAAAATTTTTTAAATGTAAACATAGGTATTTGCTGTTTTTTTTTTTTTTTTTGGAATTTCAATTTGTGTTTAACGAATAAAATTTATATATTAAAGACGCAATTGATGTCTTCTAAATTTAAAATTATAATTTCCGATGTTTTGATATGATTTTCTGAAATTCAATTATTGTAATTTATAATTGGAAATTTTTAATTCCAGTTTTTAGATTTGATATTTTCTTAAATTTGAATGGAAAATTTAAAAAGTGCAATTTTGTATTTATGTGAATAATAATGCTTTAGTAATTATAAAAAATTTTTACAAATTAGATTTAATCGCAATCAGATATTTTGTAGGTAAAGCAGAATAATAATTCTATATAACTATGTAGAACTGTTTTGAAAGCAAAAAACTCATTGATGAACTCGGTAACTCTATTTTGTAAAGACAACAAAAAGTTAATATGCCAAACTTATGTTCATATTTGTAAAAGAATAATGAAAAATCATATGAAATAAAAGACAAGCCCGTGTATACTCTTAACATTGTTCTGTATGATATCCAGTTGAAAATATTAACATTTATGTTAAAATAGAAATAAGTATTGCAAAGCTAATTAGAACAAACAAAAATTGTGGCGCCATCTACTGTGGCATAGTCACGCTGAGCAAAATGAAGTGACACTCTGTTAAAGCAAAAGAAATATATTTTCCCCACAACAAAATATTGCAGAATTTTATGTAAATAAAATAATATACCGATTTATTTCTAACCTACAGTTATTATGGATATACATATATAGAATATATGTATATTATTTATAATATTTAATATGTGTATGTATTATGTATATGTAAATATTACACACAAAAAATACAACATCAAACGTTATTTTTGTGTTTTTATACCCTATACCACTATGTGGTTTGGGTATAATGACTTTGTGCTGCTGTTTGTAACTACCAAAAATATTTTACCTAGACCCATCTTTTATTATACCGATCGAATCAGAATCACTTTCTGATTCGATTTAACGCCGTTCGTCCGTCCGTCCGTCTGATGTCCATGTAAAGCTTGTAATCAAACTGCAGGTGGCAAATATGAATATATATTGACGAAATTTGGTATATAAGCTTCCATTGCCCATAGGATGAACGCTATGGAAATTGGTGAGAATCGGTCCATGTTCAGACCTAGTCCCCATACAAATGACCCCTATGAAATCGTCATAAATTGCCATAAGATCCAAGTTATCATATAGATCTCAGTCAAATTGGGTTTGTGTGTGCCTATTACATCCGTTAATCAGTAGTCCAAAAATGATCCCTATGGGACAACTCTTAGTCATAGGCCCCATATAGAGCTGCTTCCTGATCTTCACTTAAATCTATCAAAAAACAAAAATGTTGCACTGATTCTTTTCAAATTTTGTTTGTATATATTTTTGCAAAATATAAGAGACTTTACCAAAACATGGTCAGGATCGGTCCATTTTTGGGCCAAGTCCCCATATGGATATAGTATCCGATATGAACTTTTTCGTATCTGCAGCCAAAAAAATTAATAAAAATCCCACTCAAATTTGGTTTATGCTTATTTTCTATATCCAGTTAGTTGGGCTGAGAGATAGGGCCTCTAAACGCATGGTATAGGGTATCGTACAGTCGGTCTAGACCGACTATAATTTTCTTACTTGTTCTCTTTAAATAAATTTATACATAACATTTTTTTTTGCTATATTTACATTGTTTTTTTTTTTATTAACAACTAGGTATTTTAGCATTATTTGCTTTAGATGTTGGTGAATTTTTACTCCCTTTATATTAACTCGTAGTGTCTGCTTGTCGAAAAAATTTTGGATCGATTTTAGCCAATTTCCCGTGAGCCATTCGATCTGAAATTTTGCAGGCAGGCTCGTAGTAATAACAGAAATGATCTAGCAAATTTTTAGAGTGATGCCAAAACAATGGAAACTTTTAAATTATTCTACCAGAGTTAATAAAAAAATGTACAAAGGGTTAGTTTTTATTATATTATTACCACAACGATCACAAAAACAACAAGTCCAGCTATGACAACAACACAACATTTAGAATAACAACAAGACCAATATAGAAACATCATATTTTTCATTTTCTTTTTTTATTTTCAGAGATTTCCCTGGACCTGTTCCACCGATTTTAATGATGTTTGAAACAGAAATCTTTCCATGAATTTGGTGAATCATTCTCACTAAAAATGATCACTGTAGCTGCACTATTCAGGGCGTGATCGTGACAAGAACTACATAGAAAATTATATTTTTTCAAGACTTTTTTTAGTTCTTCATTCAAATCTCGGGCCCTAGTTGACCGATTTGGACGATTTTAAACAGCAAACTTTTCAGGATGTTAGTGAATCATTTTTTATTTCAACGAGCACCCTAGCTGCCCGATTGATGCCGTCATCGTGATTTCCACAGACGGACAGACGGACAGACGGACGTCGCTATATCAACTCCGGTTGTTATAAGGATCACAAATATATATATTTTATGGGGTCCAAAATTTTTTTTCTTATTATTACAAACGGAATGACAAACTTATATATACCCTCTGCACACTGGAGTGTAGGGTATAAAAAATGGCTCGGTGGAAGGAGATTTAGCTCCAACGATGAAATTTTTGATCAAACAAATGCCTATTTTATGGACCTCGAAAAATCATATTTTTTGGAAGGGATACAAAAATTGGAGAATCGTTGGACTAAGTGTATTGAGCTAAAAGAAGTTTATGTTGAAAAATAATTTTATTTTTTCTTGCAAAAAAACTGTGTTTCATTCCAAAACTTTTTTCTTAATCCGACCTCGTAGCATTTTTGCGCTTTGTCTTATACATTAAAATGTAAAATATCGGAATGATCTAAAAAAAAATGTGTTTTGCGGTGATTACAGATAAGTTAACGACAACTGAGCGGCGCGCTCGCTGAACATTGTTACGATAAATTTTATTTACTGATTACTTCAATTTTCAAACGATTCTCGATATTTTCTCAGTTTACGAAAATAAATCAACTACAAACAAAACAATAACATAAACCGGTTTCGTAGCTTATTTTTGGAGTATATTTGTTCATCAGTCTTGAAAAAAAAAAATGAATTTAGGCCCCAAACTTGCAAATTCAAAATGAACAAATGCCCCAAAAATATTTAAAATTGGAATAAAAATTAACTTGTGCCCCAAAAACCATACAAATTTGGGCATTTGTTAATTTATTTTGGGGCATTTGTTCATTGGGGCCTAAGTTCTCAGCGCCCAAATTCACCGAAATTGTATAGCAAAAATGGTGTTTTTAATTTCAAAATGCTGTCAAAAATAAAAAAATTAAAAAAACTCCTCCTGATTACCTCGGGAAACATACTACCTTCTAAACGCATTTAGATTTTTTATTTCACATGATCCGGTAACGAGTTATGATGCTCACAGCAAAGTAACTCACGGACTTATTTATTAAAATTTTTAATTGAAAATTTTTTCAAAGATACTTCAAATGTTATATAGGTAGTATGTATAACGTGTATATGACATAAATAATCCAACATTATTCATGTCTTAAAAAAAATTTGAAAATACGCATTTTTTCGCCTTTAAAACCTTGGCCTCTTAAAATGTGAGTAAAAGAAAATAGTGTTGTCAATTTGGAAAATATATATAAATATAAACGTTGTTATTCCGATTTAAGAATGTAACTAACAATAAGAAACGGAAAAAAGAGAGTAATGTTTCTAGTTAAACAGTGAGCTAGGGCTCCAGTTCAAAAATGAGTTACATTTTGTTGCATTTGATTGGTACAAAATACTGACTGAAATTGGCGAACGCAAATGAAATTGTTGAAACGGGTGCATGTTCGGACTTAGTCCGCACACAAATGCCCTATAAGATCGACTTATGTCTATTGCTATAAAATCCAACTTATCATATAGATATCAGTCAAATTTGTTTTGCGTTTGTTTACTAAACCATGTAGAACCATTCCTAGTTAGAATCCCCATTATTTATTATACCCTATACCACTACGTGGTTTGGGTATAATGACTTTGTGCTGCTGTTTGTAACAACCAAAAATATTTGACCTAGACCCATCTTTTATTATACCGATCGCCTCAGAATCACTTTCTGAGTCGATTTAGCGATGTCCGTCCGTCTGTGTATCCATGTAAACTTTTTAATCAAACTACAGGTCGCAACTATGAACAAATTTTAATGAAATTTGATATATAAGCTTCTATCGGCCATGGAATGAAAGCTGTTGAAATTGGTGAAATTCGGTCCATGTTTAGACCTAGTCCCCATACAAATGACCGCTATGAAATCGACTTAAATTGCCATAAGAACCAAATTATCATATAGATCTCGGTCAAATTTGGTTTGTGTGTGTTTATTACATCCATTTATCAGTTGTCCAAAAATAAACCCCATATGGCAATTCTTTGTCATAGCTCCCATATAAAGCTGCTTCCCGATTTTCACTTAAATCTATAAAAAAAAACAAAAATAGTGCACAGATTTTTCTCAAATTTGGTTGGTACATATTTTTTCAAAATATAACTGACTTTACGAAATCTGGTCAGGATCGGTCCATTTTTCGCCCTAGTCCCCATATAAATATAGCATTCGATATAAACTTTTTCATATCTGCAGCCAAAAAAATTAATAACAATGCCACTCAAATTTTTATGCTTATTTTCTATATCCACTTATTTGGACCGAAGACATAGGGTGTCTAAACCATGGTATAGGGCTATAATTTTCTCACTTGTTTTCTATATTCAATAAGTTGACCTAAGAAATTTTTCGAAACGCGTGGAATCGGTCATCGCATTTGGGTAATCAATTATATTTTTCTTATTTACTTTTTGAAATTAAATGAAGAATGAAGTCCTACAATTTCTTCACTTTCTTTACTTAACATCCCTTTTAATCTATCTGGTCTAATAAAATCTCTAAATCTAAATACATATTCACTATTTTCTATTTATAGGTCTGATTTTGCTTCAATGATAACATAGTATTTTGTGTCATGAAATCCAATGCTGCTCATAAAATTCTTTGTAAAAAGTGCGTTTGTAACTGTGCGGGATGGTCAGGCTGCATTTGCATTTTCATGAACTTTAACCAATTTGGTCTATTAATGTTGAGATTTTCATAGAGCAAAAAAGAAAAAAACACAAATACAACAAACCAATTTGATCTAGACAGTATAAGTGCAAACACTAAGAGTCCTTTGAAGAAGAACATTTTATTTGTGACTTGTGATTATTTTTAAAAATCTTTAAAGAAGTTTTCTTCATTAAATCCAAGATACAAAATTCAGTTTATTTTTTGCTTTAGCACAGCGAAATATATTCCATTGCCGTGCAGTGTACTACTGCATAGATGTGGTGGTCTATTTGAACATGAACTTGCCTTAGTTATATGCGTGTGTTGTTTGTGAATATTTACGAGTTTAAAGGCATCAGCTGCGTATTGCATTCAAAACGACCATATATTCTCTCTATAAATGGCTCTAATATTTTTGGAGGCTTGACTAGCTAGCCCGGCTGGCTGGCTGACTGGCTTTTCTAGGCATTGAAGCGCAACACTTTGTGGCATTTGCATGTGCAAAACGGATGGCCATCAATAGTGTACACAATACGAGGAAAAATGGCTTATATACAAAAACCGAAAAAAAAAAAACTACACAAAATAATTACGATAGTCTATGGAGAAAACGACACAATTGGTTTTTGTGTTTAGGGTGATTGAGTTGCAAAAAAGTGTCGTTTCATTTGATGATATTTTGTTGGTTGGCCGTAGCCATCGAGTGCGATCTAAAGCCTCATACATATAGCCAAAATTTATGCATTTAAGTAACGTACGACAACCATTGGAAACATCTAATGTGTTTCCAAATGGCACAGACTTTATTTGTGGTGGCTGTTGCTGGTGGATGGGAAAAAAACCAACAAAAGATTTACGTTACCACTTGTTTACTTTGGCAGCAAATCACAGCTAACATTTCATTACGGCTCAGTTAGTTTTTTGCAGCAGCAGCAGGAAACCTCATGATTTGACAATAAATGTTTTTGCACAGAAATAAAAAAATTAAACACTTCAAAATATCCCTGCAATCAGCCAGTACGACGAGTACCTACCAGCGAAACGACAGACATACAACAAATAACATGTGCAGTTTCCCAAAGCTTTAAATCTCTCATTAGCTTACACTTACCCCGTTGTTGTGCAATAGCAACGACTGACGACTATTTGCAACATAATCGTTTTGCCATCAATTCGTATGTTGTTTATGTCAGCAACACTAACCGCAGTGTCACCAACATGTCTCGTCGTATTGTTGCATGTTATGGAAAAATTGTAACCATTTTCATTGGAGTCTTTTTTTTTTTTGTTCTTTTTTGGGGGGACTTTATAATATTGTTTACATGCATTCAATAAATGTTGTTTTTGTTACTGCTAGTGGCGGTTGTGTGTGTGTATTTTTTTCCTTTCATTGACAATATCAGCAAGAATCGTGTGAAGTTATTTAAAGCTATTGAAATTGATGATTTGTTACCCTACGTTATACATAAATATATTTGTATATCATGTTTGATCGCATTCAGCACTAATAAGAAAGTGCCAGGGCTGAGATCCGATTTGTTTCAAAGCAAGTTCAACAACTTAACCGACATACATGTGTTGCCATAGCAATGTGTTAGCACATTTTATTAGTTATTTTTCAACGTATATATAAAAGGTCAGATAAGCTCTTAAGAAGAGAGTTTTATCTCGACGTCAGAAAATAGGACTATTTTGAGAATTTGTCCCGTCAGAAAATAAAACGCGTTTTATGTAAATTGAATCTCAAATTTACACGATTGCGAGGATAATGACCGGAATTTGATAAAAAATGGTGAGATTATTCGGCGAAGAGGATGAAAGCGAGGATGAAAGCGAGTCTTAGTACACTGTTTCTAGCGAACTTCTTCGAGGAATCTCCGTGTTCTCAGTACAATCAGTGAAGTATGCTGCTCATGCATTGAAACTGGTTATTAATCATTATTTAGGTACAATTAATTTAATTTAATTTACTGAAGCGCAGTGTGTTCCTGCAATACATGTAAGCGTGGAAAGAGCATTTTCTGCTCTTAAATTGGTATTGAGCAATCTGCGATCAAATCTTTCACCAGAAAATTTGGAAAGCATTATGTTCGTTAAATTAAATAAATTCTGCACAAATTATATCGGATAGACTCAATAAAAAAAATTTTAAAAAGAAGAAAATAAACAAATCGAGATTAATTTTAGAATAAAATAAATAAATCTCCTCAGTAGAACTTTATTTTATGACGAAAAAAAAAACTCTTTTTTAAGAGTTTCATCGGATTTTTTACTTTTTCGTTGAAAATTAACTCTTAATTGTGGAGTTAAGATCGTTTTTTGAAGAAAGTTTTTAAGTTTAAATTTTCTGGATAACTGTTATTGACGGTTGCTGCCTTTTATTGATTGAATTAAATTTCTATAGGATCAGTTAAATTAAAAAAAATATATATGTCTATATATATTTATCAAAGCTGCCTCGATTTGAATTAATGTGCACGTAATACATTCACAGCATCGCGACGAATGTGCTACTTTTCAGGATTCGACTTCGAAATCCATTCCAAAGAAAAATGGAATGGAAAGAACCTAACATCGGTGTATGATATCAAACTGATAGTTCAGTGAGAATTGCGCTTTTAATTCAAGCTAGCCAATTCCAGCGCTCGAAATTTGATCGCAATTTCTAGACAACTTTATGTATCAACTTAGCCAATTCACAAACCAACACTTTTTTGGTTTATTATTATTGTGAATGAAGATAACAAACTCATTAGGAAGCACATTAATAAATTTAGTAAACACACACATAGTATATGTTTAATTTTATGTATGTGTTAGTAGAAACTTTAAATGCAATTTACCCAAAATAGAGAAAAAATTTAAAAATCTGTAAATCTAGTGAACAGCTATAAAGAAATACCTTTCAAATAACACTGTCCAACAAATTAAGACTTTTTGAATGGAACAGAATAGCGACCCCATAATTCTGAAAGGCTATGTTAAGTAGATCATTTTTGTAGAACAAACTTGTGGTCCAGCACGTCTGAGTATTTTTTTTACAGTGGGTCAAAGTTTTCATTTTTTGGTCGAAGGGAGCATTATACTTTATGAAAAAAATGCTGTAAGTTAATGTCTGAGAGAAATCTTATGGTCAGAATTGTATTGTGGAATTGTATGAGGATTATTTTTGTGGAAGATCTTAACCCTCTAACTGGTATCTTTATGGGTTAATTTGACCCTTTTTTGAGAAAATCAATAAATATCCTTTAAACAAGGACATTTAAGGATTAAAATATTCTACGAAAATGTTAGCCGAAAAATTTTAGTGGGGGTCACCGAAGGCACCATTGTTGTAAATAAAGCTCTTTATGCTTAATTAGTAAAATTATACACCAACATATACAAAACAGGAAAAAACGGCGTCAAGTTCGGCCGGGCCAAACACTGAGTTCTCGCGTCTAGTCAGCTGTGACTTACAAATCGGGTGTGATATTTATTAAAATTAATAATAAAAAATAAAAGAAAAAATTCAAGCATAATTGAGCTACTAAGAAGTACATATCGGGTGTGATTTTTACTAAAATTAATATAAAAAAAGAAAAATTAAAGCTTAAATAAGCATGGCGGATTCTGTTTGCAAATTATGAGATGGTTTTGTTTTATTTGTGGACATTTTACGCACCATCAAAGCAGAAGAAAGATATTGCCTACAATTGAAGAACCATATTTTCTTTTCTTTGGAATACGATTTTTATCTGAAGCTTGGATACCAAAAACCGAAAGTGGTCTTTTGACCTGGTACAAAGGCGGTACTAAGGCGCTGCCATTTTCTGCGCCTATTACATGGATTTAACCAGAAGATCTCAAATCAGATACATGCTATTTCTGCGTAAATTACAAATTTGGTAGAAGCCAAAGGCACTACGCGACAATGACATACGAAGCAACTAATAATGTCATTTTACCAGAAGTGCGCTGTGAAGGTGTTCCGGTGCCTCAACCGCCTACACATACATTTTCGGCCAATATGACAGTCGCCAATACAGAAATAACAGCGGCGGTTGAAAACATATCAGATATGAGTTACTTGCCTCTTGATGGTTTAAACATATGTCCTAATTTGATAGACCAAGCTTATTTTGAAGATCTTGTAAGAGATTTAGGACTAACAAAAGAGAAAGCTGAAATATTATGTTCCAGATTGAAAAACAGGAATTTGATAAAAGCCGATTTAAAAGTTACATCTCCAAGAAAAAGACACGCCGATCTGGAAAGTTATTTTAAAAAATCAGAAGAACTTGTATATTGTTGCAGTATTGAAGAGGTTCTAAAATATCTAAAGCTTCCACTGGACTCTTCCGCTTGGCGACTATTTATAGATAGTTCAAAACACAGCTTAAAAGCAGTTTTACTGCATAATGGAAATCAGCATCCATCAATACCGGTTGCGTATTCCACAAAAAAGGAGGAAACATACGCAAATATTTCAAATCTTTTAAATAAAATTGAATACTATAAATATAAATGGGAAGTATGCGCAGACTTCAAAATGATTGCAATATTGACTGGAATGCAAACAGGATACACAAAATATATGTGCTTTCTTTGTAAATGGGATTCACGTGCTACCAGCAGCCATTATCATATTAAATATTTCGAAGAACGTAAAGAAAATATTATTAGTGACTTAAATGTAATCCATGAATCCCTTGTCCCAAAAGATAAGGTCATACTTCCACCGCTGCATATTAAGTTGGGCGTGGTGAAAAATTTTATTAAAAGCTTAAATACACAAGAAAATGCTTTCAAACGCATTGAAACAATTTTCCCCAGATTATCTGCAGCAAAATTAAAAGAAGATAACATACGGTTTTAAGAAATAATTTATTTCATTCAATGTAAATTACCTTTTCTAGGAATGCTCGTTGGACCCGATATAAGAAAATTATTACAAGATGAAGAATTTTATGGTCATCTGTCGGATATGCAAAAGACAGCATTTGACTTTATGCAACTGGTTATATCAGAATTCCTTGGAAACTCAAAAGCACAAAACTATGCAGAAAATATTGAAAGCATGCTAATCGGTTTTAACAATATTAGTGTTAAAATGTCATTAAAGCTGCATTTTCTGCACTCTCATCTCAATTTTTTTAAGAAAACCTTGGAGCGGTTTCAGATGAACACGGTGAAAGGTTTCGTCAGGATATAAAGGTATTGGAAGAAAGATTCAAAGGGAAATCCCAAAGTGTAATGCTTGCTGAATACGTATAGGGCTTGTACAGAAACCTTGACCCATCGGAACATTCACGTCAAGCTAAATACAGGAAAGCGTATTAAGTTTAATCTTTAATCCATTGTCATACTACTGCTATTTCCCAATTCCCTTTTACTCGAAAATTTGAAGCAAAAAAATAAATATGTACATACTATAATAAACCAGTATTAAAACAAAATTATAATTTTTTTTATAGAAGTTGGCGTGTAATTTTGCCAATTAATCGTAAAGAGCTTTATTTACAACAATGGTGTCTTAGTTGACCCCCACTGAAATTTTTCGGCAAACATTTTCGTAGAATATTTTAATCCTTAAATGTCCTTTTTTAAAGGATGGTTTTTTGATTTCCTCGAAAAAAGGGTCAAATTGACCCATAAAGAGACCAGTTACAGGGTTAAGATCTTCCACAAAAATAATCCCCATACAATTCCATAATACAGCTCTGACCATAAGAATTCTCTCAGACAGTAACTTACAGCATTTTTTTCATAAAGTATAATGCTCCCTTCGACCAAAAAATGAAAACTTTGACCCACTGTAAAAAAATACTCAGACGTGCTGGAGCATAAGTTTGTTCTACAAAAATCATCTACTCAACATACCCTTTCAGAATTATAGGGTCGCTATTCTGTTCCAAAAATGCTATTGGACAGTGTAATGTAAGTTTGGTCAAAATCGGGTTAAAACGGTAGAACAAAACATCGGTAACAAAAAATCGCCTAGCCTATTAATATTATAGATATGTTTTTTGATAAATTTTAAAATCCAAACTTTATCCGGCTAGAGAATGTGCAATACGTTTTCATCAGAATTCTGCGAAAATAGGTCCGCCATTTTGTGTCCGCTATTTTGATTTTTGAAATGTTGACTTCAGATTCGAGATCAGCGACCCCGAAAACCTCTTAAGCCAAAGTTTAGTGGAAATGCGCGAAATGCGTTTTAAGAAAAATGGTCAGCCATTTTTGTCCGCCATTTTCATTTTTGAAATTTTGACTTCAGATTCGAAATCAGCACCCTCCAAAACCATTATATTACCAACTTTCCGCCAAATACCGTAACAATTTTTTCAAAGTCCTCGAAAACCATGAAGTGCAAGTTTGTGCAACCAGTACCTGCGAAATTTTGTTACAATACATGTCAAATTACAAACTTTATCCATATCTTAATGAGGCTCATAGACAAAACTTCCAAATTACAGGCATATTTTTTAACTTCTCAATTGTTAGGTGCCCCTAAGAAAACCGGAATTAAACTGAAGTAATGGTACAAAACGAAGCGCTTTGTTGACTTGAACGTAACTTATGTATCAGTTAACTAATACACTAAATATAACACTTATCTTTAAGCGTTTACTGCACTCTCAAAGAGCGTAAATATTGCCCTTTTTCGATTCATCAAAAATTTCTTATCAATAAATTGGAAAACCTCAACTTCAACGGTTTCCTGGCTAAGCAAAATTTACTATATTGTTATTCTATCATTAGAACATGACTCAGTGGTCAACTAACTATGCGATTAAAATTATTTCATGGGTTAAAAAGCAATTTAAAATTTTGATTTTTTGCCAGCTTTTTAGTAGGAATACCTGTTACCTTTCAGATTTTAAGGAAATCTCGTAGATTTTTGTATAAAAGTTCGTCGAAAAATGCTCTTGTCCAAAAAAAAAAAAAAAAAATAAATAAAATACAGTTTCTAAGAAACGTACTTTTTCTTAAAGAAATTTCTTTCATTTCAGATTTTAAGGCCCGTAGATTTTTGTAAAAGTTCATCGAAAAAATGGTCTTGTCCAAAAAAAAAATAAATAAAATACATTTTCTAAGAAACGTACTTTTTCTTAAAGAAATTTCTTTCCTTAAAAAGTATCTTTTCTTAAAAAAGTATCTTATCTAAAAAAGGTACTACTTTCAAGTAAGCCCCTTTTCTTGAAAAAGTCGCTTTTTTGAAGAAGTACCTTTCCTAAAAAATAACTTTTTTAAAAAAGTAAATTTTTTGACCTTTTCTTAAAAAATACTTTTTCGTAAAAAGTACCGTTTCTATAAAAACAAGTACTGTTTCTTAAAAAATTACATTTGTTCAAATATGTGCATTTCATAAAATTTTACCTTTTCTTTTTTTAAAGATGTTTAAAGATTATTTTTCTTTAAAAAAGTACCCTTAAAAAACTTGGCCCCTTTTCTTAAAAAAGTATATTTAAAAAAAAGTAGATTTTCTTATAAATTTACATTTTCTTAAAAAATACTTTTTCGTAAAAGAGTAACTTTTCCTTAAAGCACATTTTCTTATAAAACTTTATTTTCTTTAAAAAATAAATCTTCTTGTCTAAAACAAATACATTTTCTTAAAAATGTACTTTTCTTAAATATTATATTTTCTTTAAAAAAAACATTTTCTTTAAAAGTTCCTTTTTTTTAAATAAGTAAATTTTTCTAAAATAGTATTTTTTCTTAAAAAAGTAACTTCTCTCAAAAAATATGTTTACTTAAAAAGTAAATTTTCTTAAAAAGTTAATTTTCTTAAAAAAACACTTTTTCGTAAAAAAAAAGTAGCGTTTCTATAAAAGTAAGTCCCTTTTCTTAAATAAGTACATTTTCTTAAACATGCGAATTTCTTAATATCTTAGCTTTTCAGAAAAACATACCCTCTCCTAAGGAATTAGTTTTTTAAGTATTTTTCTTTAAAAAAAAACCATTTCTTAAAGATTTGTTACTTAAAAAGTATCTTTTCTTATTTTTTTCAGAAAGAAAAAACATAAATTTTAACATACTACATATGTAGATTCAAAAGACATTTTAATCCGATTCATTTGGACTATTTTAATATTAATTATATAATTTTTATCCTTTTCGCAGAGTTTGTCATGATTATAATGTGTTTTACAATTTCGTTGATTTTAATTGTAATGTATTGAAAGTAAGGCGATATAATTGAACACCTCAATTAACTATTTTTTTTTGTTCTTTGTTTTTTAAGTTTGTCTATTCCTAACATCAGCTGATGACATAGTCTGTAGCTGATTTACGACAACACAATCTACTTGCCAACTCTTGGAATCTGCCAGGGTTCGAATCATGGTGTGTACGCGATCCCCACATTATGGGTACGTGCCCTCTCGGCTGGATGGGATGGCTAAGTGTGAGGCGGGGTTCGGTCGTTTAAAAAATAAAAAAATAAATAAATAAATACACTTTTTCAAGTTCAGTTAAAAAAGTACATTTTCTTAAAAAGTAGCCCTTCTTACTTAGTTAATAATTTCAACTAGCTGATGGCCCCGGCAGCCAATGCTATTATGTTCATACATTTTTAAATGAGTAAATAAATAATTTCATATTCTTAAAACAGTCTCAAATAAACCGCGGTTGTGAGTAGACGTACAGTGTGTGTTATTAGCAAAAAACATTCTTAAAACATAAACAACAAAGTTGTTAAAAACTAAAAACAAACAAAGGGATTAACAATCCAATGTTTGATTAGTAGTATCCAAATAAAAAAAAAAAAAAAACAAAAACAACCAAACAAAAAAAAAAAAAAAAAAATACACAATAACTAAAAGAAAAAAAAAAAACATTCCTGTTATAACAACAACAGCTTGTCATTATGACAAGCTTAAGTGAAATTGATAGTGACGAAAGTGATGGTATTTGGCAACAAGTACCACTAACTAAAACAAACAAAAGGCGGTTAACTAATTCACCAAATTTGCATCAGCATAAAAAATTTCATGCTTTCCAAAAACCTAGTACTTCAAAAGGTAATCAATTCCAGTTACTCGCAGAAAAAGCAACTGTAGAAGGAGGGCCAGACGAAGAAGATAAAGAACAAACATCATCAAAGCCGCCACCAATTTATATACCTAATGTTTCAGACATAGCCAAGATGGTTAAAGCAATTGGAAAAGAAATATCTTGTAATGAACTTAATTATAAATCTATGAGAGACGGTCAAATTAGATTATTAGTAAAAAATATAGATGCTTTTAGAAAAATTGTTAAACATTTTGAAACCAAAAACATAAGTTATCATACATACCAACTAAAGCAGGAGCGAGCTTATAGGGCTGTAATCAAGGGTTTACATTATTCAACACCAATTAATGATATTATTAATGAATTATTATCTTTAGGTCATGAAGTTAGAGACGTAGTTAATGTTAAAAGCCGGGTGACAAATGATTTTCGTTGATCTTGACCCAAAACCAAATAACAAAGATATTTTTAATATAAGACACATCAATAATGATTTGTTACTGTTGACGATGATTTGGTTCAATGTTATCGCTGCCAGGATTTTGGGCATACAAAATCTTACTGTAAGAAGCCACTTAGGTGTGTTAAATGTGACTTACACCACTCTACAGCTGATTGCACTAAGGACATTTCCACGCCTCCAAAATGTGTACACTGTCTACAGACTCATACTGCTAACTACAAGGGATGCAATATCTACCAACAACTTTTGCATAAAAAAAGAGCTGCCAATTCAAGAACTTCAATCAAACAAGACATCAACAAACTACACCAAATTATGAACAGTTCCCACAATTTAACTCGTTTAAGAAATCCGCAAAATAACAATAATAACAGTGGTGCTAATGTTTCATACTCACAAGCAGTCATAGGCAATACAACAAGCAGTCCTGAAAACAGGCTTATGGAGAGATTGGAACGGATGATGGAAAAATTGTTTGATATGATGACAGGTTAGGTTAGGTTAGGTTGGAAGTGGCTGCTGATCCAAGGACCAGCACACTTAGACCCTGGGGTCCGTTGTGATACCACGGGATGAATGGGTGTTCCCTCAGTCCCCACCGAAGAACCAGCTCGAGCTTCTGATGAAGCTCCTAAGATGTGAAATTTCCACGTTTGAGTGCTCAGAGAGATCGTGAAGAAACGGCGATCCCAATGTCCGTAGTCTTGTTCTGGATAGCGCCGGGCAGTGGCAGAGGAAGTGTTCGACGCTCTCTACCTCCTCCACATCCAAGCAGCTACGAGAGAAATCATTTGACGAGACCTTAAGGCACTCAGCGTGTCTCCCTATAAGGCAGTGCCCAGTAACAACAGCAACTACCTTTGGGATCTCCCCACGGGGGAGTGATAATAGCGCATTTATGCGCTTTCGATTCAGAGCAGGCCAGATTTGTCTTGTGATCCTACACGTTAATCCATTAGCCCATCTGTTATTCGTTATGCCAGCAGTGCGAACCCGAAGTTCAAGCTTGCACGATTCCAGGGGTGTACCAACACATTCCAAATCCGCTGGAACCTGTAAGGTAGTACCCTGTCTTGCCAGCTCATCCGATCGCATGGATTTTACCGCGGCTTGACTATCAGAATAGATGTTGACTGCGGTCGTAGACAGAATATTCCGACCCAACCAGTCAGCAATCTCCTTTATTGCCAGTACCTCTGCCTGATATACACTGCAGTGGTCTGGTAACCTGCGAGCCAGATTTAGTCCAAGCTCCCCTGAATGGACTCCAAAACCAACCTGACCGCACAATTTCGATCCGTCAGTATAGAAATTTACGGAACGCCTACTGCCTGGTGTCCTCCCAGACCAAGATTCCCTGGTCGGTATTAGTGTACAGTAGTGACGTTCAAATACGCTCCTTGGAGTAGTGTAATCCACGTTCAATGGCAAGTTCCTGTCATTCAGGATCACCCCGTGGCCACAATTGTAGCCCCGCCATTGTAGTGTGCTTCTTAATCGAATGGCCGATGAGCCCGCCGACTGCTTCCCTAATATGTCCAGTGGTATTAGGTGTAATAGGATGTTCAAGGCATCCGAAGGTGTAGTACGAAGGGCTCCAGTGATGCACATGGAAGCCATTCTCTGTAGCCTTGCGAGAAGGTTGTTATTGGTGGCCTTCTCCAAAGCAGGCCACCAGACGATGACTCCGTACAGGAGTATTGGACGGACCACCGCTGTATAGATCCAGTGAGCAATTTTCGGACTAAAGCCCCATCGCTTACCAATGGCCTTCTTACAGGAGTATAAAGCTATAGTCGCCTTCTTCACCCGCTCCTCCAAATTCCGTCCGAAGTTCAGCTTCCTGTCCAGGAATACGCCAAGATACTTGGCTCCATCAGAGAAGACGATTTCAGTGCCGTTGAGAGAAATGGGATCGAACGTAGGGATCTTATACTTCCTAGTGAAAAGAACAAGTTCCGTTTTGGTCGGATTAACCCCAGACCGCAACCCCTTGCCCAGATAGATAGCTCTGTGAGAGCCTGTTGCAGGATATCTCTAATTGTAGATAGAAACTTCCCATTTACGGCCATGGCTACGTCGTCAGCATATGCGACTACGCTGCAGCCTTGCCCCTCCAATGATACTAGCACTGGGTTTAGCGCCAAGTTCCAGAGAAGTGGTGATAGAACGCCACCTTGTGGCGTTCCCCTGTTCACAAATCGGGATATTTCCGACGTTCCCAGTTTAGACATTATCCGCCTGTTGTCAAGCAGATTTCCAAATAACGGTAAAATTATGCAAATAAATCTTAGGATTGCATCATTGAATGCCAATGGTGCTTCCAATCATATCAAGGAAATATAAATTTTCCTTAATTTTAACCATTTAGGCATGTTATTGATATCTCAAACACACTTCACAAACAAAACTTATTTTAAAATAAGAGGTTACGATCTCATTCAGGCAAATCATCCTGATAATAAAGCACACGCCGGCTCTGCTGTATTAATAAAATCTTGCCTAAAATTTGATATTTTAGAACCCATTATCACACCTTCAATTCAAGCAAGTGGCATTAAAATCAAATGTGATGACATCGATATCCCTGTCTACTCAATTTATTTTCCTCCTCGTCATAGTTTAACACCTAAAAATTATGAAGATTTTTTCCAAAAGCTTGGTCCCAGATTTATTGTTGGCGGCGATTTTAATGCCGAACATCCTTGGTGGGGCTCAAGACTTACCAATCCTAAGGGAAAGGAGCTTTATAAATGTATAACTAAGCACAATTATAAGACTGTATCTACAGGTAGACCAACATATTGGCCAAGCGACCCTTATAAAATACCTGATTTATTGGACTTTTTTGTTTGCTCTAGTATATCTAGCCATCTACTTGATATCAAAGATTGTGATGATCTCAGTTCTGATCACACATATATAATTTTAAATTACAGCACTTTTTTTCAAGATAATTTCACACAAAACTGACATCAGCTCTTTTCAATACTGGATGGATCAGAATTTACAACTTAATATACATTTGAAGTCAAGTGATGAAATTGAAACAGCTGTTGAAAAATTCACAAATCTGATTCATGAAGCCGCATTACTGTCTACTCCTCAAACAACACCACAAAACGGTAGAAAGGTCATTATTTCCTCAGAAATACGAAATTTAATAAGAAATAAAAGAAGGCTACGCAGAATATGGCAATCAAGCAGAAATCCAAGAGATAAAACGAACTATAACCAAGCATCTGATCTGAAGAATGATGAATTATCTAATTTCTTAAGAAACCTAGATACAACAAACAATAGTGAGTACAGTTTATGGAAAGCCACAAAGTATTTAAAGAAACCAGCTACAAGAAATGTTCCAATAAAAAGCACGAGCGGTAATTGGTGCAGAAGTAATAAAAGTAAAGCTGACTCGTTTTCTGAATATTTGGAGAAAATATTTGAATCATTTCCAACAAATAATTCAACCAATGAATGTAATAAAACGGCTCATCGCTTTGCGGATATTGAAGAAAAGATAAGAAGACTCTCCAAAAACGCTAAAAAAAAAGTTGGATTGAGAATAAACTTCAAGAAGACTAAACTTATGCGCATTGGTACTCATGTAACAACTCCATTAACAGTAGATGGCAATGTGATCGAAGATGTAGAAAATTTTAACTACCTCGGTTGTAAAATAACCAAAAATGGTGGATCGGAATCTGACATTTATGATCGTATTAATAAAGCACGTACCGCCTTCCTCAAGCTACATAAAGTCTGGACTAAATTACGAATATTCAACTGCAGCGTACAATCAGTTTTACTGTACGGATGTACTACTTGGAGCTACACGAAGCTCACACTAAGGAAGATCCAAACATTTATAAATCGATGTCTAAGGCAAATATTAAACATCTTCTGGCCAAATTGGATATCAAATGAAGATCTTAGGCAGCAGGCAGATTGCTGTCCTATCGAACTCGATATACGAAGACGAAAATGGACTTGGATCGGTCATATTCTCAGAAGACCACAGAACGATATTGCTAGAGAAGCTCTTGATTGGAATCCTCAAGGTCAACGTCGACAAGGACGACCTCGCAACACATGGATACGATGCACAAGAAAATAACTCGAATCAGCTCATTCAACATGGAATCAAATTAAACTACTTGCAAGAGACAGAAATAGTTGGAGAGAATTCATTAACGCCCTATGTTCTTCGTGAACATTAGATTTAAGTATATACTTGTTATATTAAGGTATATGCACTGTACATATTTAAATAAATAAAGGACATTTAAAAAAAAAAAATGAATGTAATGTACTGACATTTTTACAATCGCCTTGCCAAATGGATCTTCCGATAAAATCGTTCTCACCAAGAGAGGTGCAATCCGAAATCTTCAAACTCAATAACAACAAGTCTCCTGGTTATAATAAAATAGATGCTATAGTGGCCAAGTCTTTATCAAAGAAATGCATACTGTTTTTAACGCTCATATACAACTCTGTTTTAAGATTGTCCCACTTTCCATGTCAATGGAAATGCGCAGAAATTTTAATGATCCCAAAGCCAAACAAACCAGAAAATTTAATTTCATCATATAGGCCAATAAGTTTGTTGCCAATATTTTCCAAACTTTTTGAGAGATTATTCTCATGTAGATTGTTACCAATTTTAGAGGCTCAGAAAATTACACCGGATCATCAATTTGGCTTTCGTCATAAGCATGGAACACCGGAACAGTGTCACCGAATCGTAAATGTTATCACAGATACTCTTGAAAGAAAAATGTATTGCTCTGCAGTGTTTCTAGATGTTAAACAAGCTTTTGATAGGGTATGGCACGATGGACTGTTATACAAGCTCAAATTGATATTACCAACCCCATATTATTTGTTTTTAAAATCGTACTTGGAGGAACGAACATATTATGTAAAAATAAGCGATGAAGCATCTAATGTATGTCACATAAAAACAGGCGTGCCACAAGGCAGTGTGCTAGGCCCAATATTGTACACCATATATACTTCAGATATGCCAGTAACTGATAACGTAACATTAGCCACTTATGCGGATGACACTGCTATAATAGCATCAAATGAGTCTCCACTGGAAGCGTCTTATTGGGTACGAAGAGAATTAGATAACCTACAACAATGGTTAACACAATGGAAGATAAGCATCAATACAGAAAAATCAAGTCATATCACATTTACGTTAAGAAAAGATGAGTGTCCACCATTATATATAAACGGTTCTGAAATACCAAAACAAAATACTGTAAAATATTTGGGAATGCATTTTAACCGTCGACTTACGTGGAAAGATCACATTAAAGCGAAGAGAGAACATCTTAATATTAAAACTAAAAAGATGTACTGGTTGTTAGGCCGAAAGTCTGAACTCAGTCTAGAAAACAAAATTAAATTATATAAGTGTATTCTGAAACCCGTATGGACATATGGAACCCAATTATGGGGAACAACAAGTAATTCAAATATAGAAATATTATATTACAGCGATATCAGTCTAAAACTCTAAGGTGTATAGTAAATGCTCCTTGGTTTGTAACAAATAAGCAAATTCATCAAGACCTTAAAATACCATACATAAAAGATGAAATAAACAGATTTAGCTCTCGATATATAGACCAAATTAGTAACCATTGTAATGCTTTAGCAATATGTTTATTAGATGAAACGGAAGAGGTTAGAAGACTGAAAAAGTTTCATATGTTAGATCTCCCGTACAGGAAATAAACTTTATTACTTTATATAAATGTAAATAATGTAAATACATATGTATATCTTCTTAACAAAATGTAAATGTTAAAGTAAACAAGAAAAAAAAAATTTTTTTTTGTTCGAGATAGTTTATTAAGCTTGCTGGAGTTTAATAACGTATGTTAAGTGTTTTATTTTTATTATTAAATTTGCTAAATGTTGTAAAAATAGATTGCAAATAAAAATGATTAGATAAAAAAATATATATATTCTTAAAACTTTTAAACTGTTATTAAAAAGTGGATTTTCTAATAAAGTGGGTTTTCGAAAAAGGTACCATTTCTAAAAATTGCATTTTCTTAAAAAGTAAATTTTCTTTAAAAAGTAATATTTCTTAAAAAGTACCTGGTATTAAAAAGTACATTTTCTACAAAAGTAAATTTCCTTCAAAAAGTAAATTTTCTTAAGAATACATTTTCTTAATAAATAATTTTTGTCTTAAAAAGTAAATTTTCTTAAAAAAGTATACTAATTTTTTTTAAGTGCCATTTCTCAAAAAAGGTCTTTTAATTCAAAAAGTAAATTTTTTTAACAAAAATTAATTTTCTTAAATACTAAATTTTCTTAAAAAATTTATGTCTTCTTAAAAAGTACTTTTTCTTAAAAAATATGGTGTTTCTTAAAAACTAGCACTTCTTAAAGAAGTCAATTTCCTTAAATATATGTATATATTAAATATATGTATATATTATTTTAAAATAATATATACATATATTTAAACATTAACCGTGTCTTAAAAAAATTGCCGCTTTTTAAACTAACTAGTTCTTGTTGATCATAAACCATTTGTCGATAATTATTAAAAAAAAACCCTAAATTATTTAAACTCTTATACACAGTCGCATGAAGCTATACAGTTACTGTAAATTGGAACACCGAGAATGTCGCTCAATTTCCTAGGCTTTTAACAACAAATCGCATTTTATGTTCTCCGAGTACCATAACTTAATGTAGGGTATTTTAACTTTTATGACGCGATTTATAAGGATTTGTTAAACTTTCTTTGTTATAACCTCGGACGAACGACATGTGGTTTTCTTTATTTGTTTACTTAACATTATTTCGAAGATTTACTCCTCATCAATATTTGTTGGTAATAAATCAATTTTGATTTATTTTCTGTTTAAGCAACGATGTAAAAAGTTTTATGTTTCCCCTTTGGGAAAATTTGTTTACATCACGCTGTGTTCAGATTTGTACAAAAATTATTTTGACAAAAATCACGTTTCGTGTGTGATAAAACTTATCGTGACAAAAGTTTTTAAAAATATATTGATTTGGTGTATCCTATATGATTCAGTACAGACCAACAAGAGGATGTGAGAGTGAAAAGATTAATTGAGAATAAAGATCAATTTAAATATTGATATCACAAACAAATCGTAATGTTTCTAAATGCTGCACAAACTGGTATCGAAAACGTGTTTTAAAATGTTTAATAATTTGCTTTCTTAAATTAATATGTTCATAATGTATAGAAAAACCCCAGACACCTTAGATTACCCATTTCCGTAGCAAATTGAAAAATTATGCTTTTGTCACTTTATAAATGTCGTTAATGTAATTAATCTAGAAAAAATTAGCATGTACACAATTTATATTGAATTTAAATTGAATGAAATTTCCATTAGTAAATGTTATTTGTAGCTCGTAATCTGTATTTTGTCACAGTGATTGATATTTCTATAAATCTACAAAATTATTATAGAATTGCAAACTCACTAGTTTTTAGTATAATTAACATTGGCGGAGCTAAAAATATGCCATGGAGGTATTTTAGCAATACTGATAACATTATTCTGAAGATATTTTCTACTTCACTTCCCATAACAAAATCTGAGCTTATTTTGAAATTTGATTTAAGGAAGAGTTGCTTGCCTCTATCTTGTCCCACTGATAAGGTAAATTTTCGACACTCAACATTAATTGCTTTCAAGACACTATAAACGCACTATATGTTAGTTTGAATTAAATAAATTTAGTAAAAAGTGTCAACTACTGCCTCTTACTTAGAATATTGCATTTAACAACTGCATAATCTGGATTCAATCTTACCTGATTTATAGTGTGAAATATGTTCGTGGCAATAATACTACGTCTAAGAAAATATAAGTAAATTCTGGTGTACCACATCTTGGGTCAATTTTATGTTCTCTTTTCATTAATGATGTTTCATCTCTAAATACTTTTTTTTAACGTTTTATTGTATGCTCATGATGTGAAAATCTTTCTTAGTTATAACGATTCCTGTGACCAAGTTTCCTGCAAAACGATACAGATTTTTTTTGCATGGTGCAACTCAAATTTTTTTGATTTGAATTTAAAAATATTTATATATATCCGTTTTTCAAGATAACAAGAATCTTTTGGCATATATTCTCTTGGCGGTTATCAGTTGGAGTATGTAAACGTCCTTCTTGAAGGTCTATTTATACCCTATACCACTATGTGGTTTGGGTATAATGACTTTGTGCTGCTGTTTTTAACTACCAAAAATATTTGACCTAGACCCATCTTTTACTATACCAATCGAATCAGAATCACTTTCTGATTCGATTTAACGATGTCCGTCCGTCCGCCCGTCCGTCCGTCTGTGTGTACATGTAAAGCTTGTAATCAAACTGCAGGTCACAAATATGAATATATTTTGATGAAATTTGGCATATGAGCTTTTATCGGCCATGGAATGAATGCTGTTGAAATTGGTGAGAATCGGTCCATGTTCAGACCTAGCCCCCATACAAATGAACCCTATGAAATCAACATAAATTGTCATAAGATCCAAATTATCATATAAATCTTAGTCAAATTGGGTTTGTATGTGTATATTATATCCATTAATCAGTAGTCCAAAAATAATCCCTTTGGAACAACTATAAGTCACAGGCCCCATATAGAGCTGCTTCCCGATCTTCACTTAAATCTATCAAAAAACAAAAATATTGCACGGATTCCTTTCAAATTTTGTTTGTATATATTTCTACAAAATACAAGAGACTTTACCAAACATGGTCAGGATCGGTCCATTTTTGGGCCTAGTCCCCATATAGATATAGCATCCGATATGAACTTTTTCATATCTGCAGCCAAAAAAATTAATAAAAATCCCACATAAATTTGGTTTATGCTTATTTTCTATATCCAGTTAGGTCTAGACCGACTATAATTTTTTACCTGTTTTATACTTAATTTATTGTAGCTGATGAAGAATTTAAGTTTTGTCACTTTTAAAAAATTCAGTCTTTCATCCAGCTTATTTGTCGCATTTATTTGCTACATTTTTTTAGCCAATCCTTTCTTGGCGTTACTAGGTTCAGCTGTTGATTCGCTGATGGTTTCTTTTTTTGCTTTGGAAAGAAATCGCATTGAACAGAGGCAGAAAACTTTTTCAAGTTGAGTCTTCCATCGACAAGCGGTATAAAAGCATGGTATTCAGCGGTGCCATCGATTGTTACCGCAGCATCGAATCTGCTCTTCAGTGTTTTCAATGTTTCCTAATGATCCTCTTTGCTACAAAAACTATTTTAGTTTCTTTACAGTAACTTTTTGCTTAATGGAATAAAGCAGTCGCATCTAAGATGCGATCTTGATGAGAGCACTGGAGGCTATACTTCGCTGCATTTCTTTTAAGGTTTGCTCCAATACTATAACATGCTCCTTTACCATGAGCAGTAGGATGAAAATGCCACTCAGCTGTCATTCCGAAATATTTTTCATGGGCCATAAGATTTGCGAAGCTACTTTTGTTTTTAAAATGTTGACGAGCTCCGTCAGAAACGTAGTATACCTTCTTTACTGTAAATTTAGATTTTAGAAATTTTAGTATTCTCTTCTGGTACTCATAAACTGCAAAGGTACCATGTTTTAAATCTTCGGATATGATTGCCATACTTTTGTGTTACAGTTTTTCATCTTTCATGTATTAAATAACTACTGTGAATGTAGTTGCTTGGTCGTTATTGAAGTGGAATGCTTGTATGGCATCCTGAAGAACATATTTGTTTTCTGCGAAATCATATGAAATAACGAATTCACCAGACTTCAAATGTATCTTCAAGTCCTTGAAGAATGACCATTGCTCTTTGACTAAAAAGTCATGGTTTCTCAAGTTTAGCAATCCTGTACACATTTCTTCCACAAAATCATCCACATTTAAAATGAGTGTTTTCAATGTGCATCTGTCAGTCTGAATCCAAGAACCAAATTTGACCTCCCCTATATATTCTCGATCTAAAGAGTTGATTAAATTTTCTTTGATGAATGTGGTTTTCGAGCAATTGGTACATTCACCTAAGTGGCAAGAAGTTGTTGCATTAGGACACATAGTCAATTTAAGGCAATCGCTGTAATCGTGTAAATCTTCTGCCGAATCATCTGTTAAATACTTTAAGTTGATTTCGTTCAACATCAGTTTAACATTTTCATGGTAAATGCAAACGCATGTTGTGTGAGTTCCGCTGCTTTCTGCCAAAACGCAATGTTTTGGCCTCATTTGGGTTAATTTCGTGAAGCCAATTCTAACATCCTCGTGTTCAGATTGAAATGTTGCAAATAACTCTTTCAGCTTACAGATAACCATTCTCTTCTGTTATGTTATGAAGGTATGTTACATACCTTCGGAAAGTTTAATTTGTCTAGTTTCTCAGTATAAGTTTTATTTGTAAGGTTTTTCACACAAATAGGAAAAAATTCAAAATAGTGCATTTGTGAAAAATTGAAAAACCGTTGTCTTGAGTTACAAAACATTTATTTTGATAGATATCCCACTCCCATCCCACTAAGCGACCAAAGAGCTCTTAAAGGAAAAATCCTAAGCTTTCTTATGAAAACATAAAAAAAAAATGCCCTTTTTGAAAAAAAAGGCAAAAAATGCTTTAATTTAGCAAAAAAAACTTTTTTTTTTAAATTATTTTTTTCCGAAATATTGAAGAAATAGGTATCTAAACTATTTGGGAGAAAATTTTCTAAGAACAATAGGTAATAAGTTACATGGATGAGAAAAAACACCTGTTTTTCCAAAATGTCAAATTTTGATCCCCTCTAACTCAGAGAGCTCTTGACCGATCTTGCTGAAAAAATGCGTCTAAACTACTATCCGATAGGACTAACCTTGGTGCAAATTTGATCCCGATCGGAAGACATTGGTTTCAAAAGTTGGTGCACTTGACATGAAACCCCCATATATGTATATATGTATCTTCCTTTTACACCTGTAAGAGCATAGGGCCGACAGCTAATAAAGGTCGTGGAGTACTTGCCTTTATTAAACGTTGGGCCAAAGAATTTTGCGATCCAGTCATAATAAAAGAATTGTATATATCACTTGTCAGACAGATTTTGGGATACAGTTCTGTTGTTTGTGATCCACAATATGCCGTTCACAGCGATCACATTAGGCCAGTTCAAAAACAATTTCTACTATTCTGCTTGCGAAATCCATATACAAATCCTTCTATTAATCGAACCTCGTATAGTTCAAGGTGAGCTTAAATTAAATTGCCTCCTTTAAAAAGCCGTAGAAAAATGCCAAATTTGACACGCTACTTCGGTCCTTTGTCTATCCAGTATTTAAAAGATTTTCTGAAAAGTTTAACGATTTCTATAATTTCATACATTGATTATTCTTTCAACATCAATGTTATTATGCTTAATATAAATTTGTATTTAATGGATACCTAGTTCCAAAAACACTATTGTAAATTTGTATATATGTATGTATATTATAAAGTCTGAAACGATATAATCCATAAAATAAAAAAATAAATAAATATGTTTTAAGTTTCAAGACGTCACTTTGTTAAGTATTCTTTTTTTTTTGCAGCCATAAAAAGCAAACGATCTCAGTGAATTTGTAAACATGGAAAAACTTGGTCACCTTTCAATAGGCGAGTCAGCTACTTCGTTTACGACTATAAAATATTGGGTGGCAGAGTTTAAACGACAGTATGAGCTGCCAGTACGAAAAACGCAGACCAGAACCGGTTAAGAAAATCCAAAAATGCTGTTAGATCTTCGACTGGAGGTGCGTGAGCTAGCTGAGAAGATAAGCCTTTGAAACAATGTTATACATCGCATATAGACCGAAACTTTCGAGATAAGAAAGCCGTCCGAATGATGGGTGCCGCTTTTGCTAACAATAGAATAATAACGGTGTCATGAAGATGTGTCAATGGAGCGTCTGGCGATCTTTTACCGCAATAAAGCCGAGCTATTCCATTGATTCGTAACCAAAGATACAACGCATTCTGACGCATAGATGAATTAAACAGGAAACACAGTTTTTTTCTTCACATTGTTTTTATTACATTATAAATTAAATAGGAGGGTAATCTGTGGAAAAGGGCTCATAATATTGAGGAATAATATCAATATCAATATTGAGGAATAATGCAACAACGACGCAAAGTGCATTTATGTCATTGTTTCTGCAAGATTTACACCAAAGATACGACTATTTTGTTTTTGCACCATATAAAATTTGACATTTGCGTAATTATGGTGATGTTAAGTCAATTTAAGAAAACATTTCACTTACGTAATTTTTTGGGAAAAAAAGATAAAAATTACAACTTGAGAAAATTTGTTAATCACAGCTCTCATACTAGCGTATGTTTCTTTTTATACGCCAATCCAGCAATTATAACAATAAAAACTATATTTTTTATGACGGGCAATAATGACAGATCAATTATTTTAAATTTGAATTATGCTTCTTTTTTAAAGCTTTTACTGTAGTGTTTCATATTAAGATCTAAAGTCTCTTTCTCTCCCTCAAGATCATCTACGCCCGTGATAATAAGATTTCGAAAATTATAAAATGTTAAGCTTTTGCTGTAATTAAAATAATCCATCAATAAATGTGTGTCATCAAACTGACATTTATGGATTGATGGACACATTTATGACCTGATATTGGCAACAAAGAACATGAAATGCTTGCAATGAAGAAAACAGAAAAAAAAAACTCACTTAACCACTTGCAATTGACAAAGTGGAGTGAAGACAACAGGTTTGAACAACACTTGCTTTATGTTGTTACTAACCACACACATTAATTGTGACTGTTTGTCTGTCCATGCCTTGAATTATACTCAGGTGTTGGCGCGCTGAAAATTCTACACAATTTATGTATTATGATCGCAATTGACCCTCAACTGTGCCAGGGAATTAAAAGGGTAATCTGTAAATTAAGAACATGCAATCAAATTTAGTTTACTTCGATATGTAATGCAGATGCGTATTTTAGTTACCACAAAAAAATTTCAAAGTAATTATCTTATATATATTTACGCTGATCCCTGACTCACTGACTGACTGACTGATTCTGTAACGCTGAAATAATACACACACATAGCACTCCCTACAAAGCTATGGGAAATACACAAACAAAATTTAATCTTTCTCATTTTATACAAACCCACACACAATTTTCTCTCTTCTTTGTTACCGACCAGTGCTGCTAATAAAATCTTCTGAAAATCTACAATTTTGGAAACTAAATCGCCAAAATTGTCATTTTTAAAACAACAAATTGTCAAGAAAATTTTACCGCTTATAAAACTCGAAAAAGTATTACAAAAGGAAGCAATAAAATTTATTTATATCATTCATATTACGAATATTATTACAGCATTTCTATATATATTTCTATATATAAAAATGTATTAGTGGTGAAATTTCAACGAAAAAAATTTAAGACATCATCAACTAAATAATTTTATTGATATGTATCTATAGCTGAAACATATAATATAGGAAAGTATCGCCGTAATTAAAACTTAAATCTTAAATGGAGATGCTATTCAAGGTGTTTCCGTTTTGAAACGACTTGACCCAGAATAAAATCTATACATATTTTGCAATTTACATTTACACTGATCTAAAACTATCAATTTTCGATTTACAACCCATTAATTGTTAACCCTTGAAATTCTAATTTTTTACTACTGAAAATTTAAAATGAATCATCATTTTAACAAATTTAAAAAATTATTTTAACAAATTGAAAAATCGTCGAAATTAAAATAAGTTGTCAAAATTAGGATCACTGCTAACGACAATAGCACTACATATACAGATTTCGTGTTACATACGGAATAAGATGAACCGAAAAAATGCATCAAAAAACTAATATCTATTCAAATTCTTCTTTAAATTCCCTTTGTTGGTCAATGAAAAAATTCTGCAAAAAAAAAGTAATGAAGGAAATTTTAAACATTTTTATTTTTCTCATTTAACTTCGTCCGATATGCATCTTTTTTTTATCAAACTAAACTTTACCGTTTGTCTGTTTTGTTTTTCATCTCAAAATTGTTTTCAGTTGTTAGGAGTGCTTTCGCTCAGGTTCTCTGATGACCAGCACTTACCAAAGAGTATGCTTTTTTTGATAAATATTTGAGAAAAAAGAGATCTTCAATGTGGATTTTGTTGTTGTCCAACGTATGATTTCATTTAAAGCTCTGTATTGAAAAGCACTTGAAAAAATAGTGCAATATTAAGTTTAAAATTTAAATTATTCTAACTTTGCTTAATTAAATTATATTGTAATTTCAGAAGAGAGGTGGGAAAATAATTTTGTTTCACTCAGAATATTAATTTTTGCATAATTTGCTTTCAAAAAATTTAGACAAACATAAATTACGTAAATAGGTATATTTAGGATTTTAATTTGAATAATTTATTGAAATTGTCGTAGAAGAATTAAATGCGATTTGGAATAATAATTTTGTTTTCTAAGTAAAACTAATACGGCCTTTTTTTTTTTTTTTTTTTTTTGGATTTATAGATAACTGGAAAAAATGTTCGCTTCACATTTATGGTGACATATGAAATATTTTTTTTTCTTTTTGTACGTGTTTGGTGTTTGCACTTCCTTAAGGGGTGGTAGGTATTAAAACCTTTTTTTGCATTTCTCTTTCTGTATGCATATCGAAGGTGTTGTGTCAAAATTTTAAGTAAATCAGAGCAGAACTTAAGAAGATGCAGCGTTTCCAGCGACCGGCCTCATACGGTATATAGTATATAAATCATAGTATATAAATTCGAAGTCCGTCAACATCATAACTGAAAATCTACTTGACCGATTCTTTTGCAATTTTATCTACACATAAATCACCACGTAACCACGAGGGGTTTTTTAATTCCATTTTCTTTCCCATTTTTTAACAACAAATTCCCGAATTTATATAGCAAAAATCATTTTTCACTTCAAAATGCTGAAAAAAAAAAATTGAAAAAACTCTTCGTCGCCTTTGAAACGCGTTTCGATTTTTTTATTTCACATGATCCGGTAACGAGTTATGATGTTCACCGCAAAACAACAAATGAAATTTTTTTCAAAGATTCTTCAAATATAATGCTATAACGTATATATGAAATAAATAATCCAACATTATTCATATCTTCAAAAAAGAATTATGAAAATACGACTTTTTTTCACTTTTAAAACCTTATTTAGAAACTTTTAGCAACCTTGCTCTAAAACGTTTTTTTTTTCTATGCTATTCTATTTTTATACAATAAAATGGAGTTAGGTTATAGCGAACTCGGCGGGAACGGCCAAATAGTTCCTTATAGACTAAGTTCGTTATAACCGTAGTATTTTTTTGATTTGTCCGAAAGGTTTAAAAAGTTTTTTAGTTGAATAAGTTTATTTATTTTGGGGCATTTTAAAAAGTTATAAAACAATTAAATTACTAAAGAGATACATATTAATTGTTTCTCTTAATAAGACTAAAATTACCGAGTGTCTATCAAAATAAAATATTTTTTTAAAATCATATAATATGAAAAACTCGTTATTTATAGAAGCAGAAAGTACAAAGCAAAGGTTGGCTACTGGCAAACCTTTACGAAAATATACATAAAAGGACCTTTTACAAAACTTCATTTGAAAATCGAAGTTTTTGTTTTGTATTAAAATTAAATGAAAATAAAATTAAATTACATTGAAATTAATTTTTTTTTAATATATAAAATATACGAAAATTCTGAAATGGAAAAAAAATTTGTTTGTTAAAGTCAAAAGTTTGATATAACCACTGTTCACTATAAGAAAAGCAATTTGTATGAAAAATGTGATTAAAACCCTTGGTACCGAAGAAATTCTTCGCTATAAACAAAAATTTATTACAACCAGGGTTCGTTATAAGCGAACTTCATTGTATTAAATTTAAATAATTTTGGGAATCTCAAACCTCCTCACTTTACCCGGCCTTCCCATGTTCAAGTCAAATTGATCACACATCCAATAGTCAAAAAATTGTTAAGCAACTCTCCCATTGAAAAATTGAAAGAGAGAATTGAAAGGTATGATTGTTTAGTAAAAAAGAGTAAAGAATTGGGAGTGAATTACAACCTGAAAGCCAAAAATATAACGTGTGAAGGCCGGGTAATATCTTAAATATATTTACGCTGATCCCTGACTCACTGACTGACTGACTGACCGACTGAGAGACTGACTGATTCTGTAACGCTGACCAAAATGATACGGTTCTAATTTCTAGGATTGATCTCGCCCTAACCGACACCACATTACCTTTCATATTAAAACGCTGCCAGTTTCCAGTAATTCCTGCATACGCAATTACCATAAACAAGGCTCAAGGCCAGTCATTTGATTTGGCATTAATTTGGAGACCGCGGTATTTTCACACGGCCAACTGTATGTGGCTTTATCACGATCAAAAGTTGCAAGCCAAGTTAAGATACGTATTCAATCGAACCCATAGCAAGGAAAACTATTAAATGACCAACGATTTTCCACACGAAATATAGTTTTTCAAGAGATTCTAAATTGAAAAACTTTTTTGCCAAATATTTCTTATCTGTTTTGATACTTATGTATACAATTTCTACAGACACAATCTTTTTTCACATGTACATATGTAACAATATAATTTTCAATTTACTACTATATTAAAAGAAATATAATTTATTATAAATTTTTCGTGTATTTAAATTTAAACTGTTCTATTCATCATTTTTAATCGGGCGCCTAGGCGCCACACAATTAACTAGTTAAGAATAGTTTATAAATAATGAAGAAATGGTTAAAATTTATAATTCAGCTGAGGGTTAAATGTGTGGGCCTACATTTTCTTTTGAATTATAACATGTTTTAACATTAATATTGTCTTTGTTTATTGGTAAGCATTTTTTTCTCAGATTATCATTAATTACAATTGATTTTAATATTTTTTTTTATTTTGTTATGCAGTTTATTTTATATTTTTGTTTTACGTTGATATATACGAATGTAATAAAAAAAATAGTTGTTGTAGTAAATTAATCTAATTGCTTTGGATGCCAATATTTAATACTCTAAATACAATAAATTTTTTATGACACATACAGCACCAATCTCTGAGATTTTTTTGCTTTCAGCTAGACTGGATAATAGATCAAAAAAGTAATTACAAATTTTCATGAAGTCATGGGAAAAACTAAGCAGATATTGTAATGTTAGGTAATAGTTAAATGTGTGATGAAATTATGTAAATCCATGCAAATTATACAATAAATGGACGTAGGATTGATATAAATCAAAATTGCAATGAAAACAAAAATATTAATCATGGCATTTGATTATTGTTTACCTAACCGAAGGTTTATGAAATAAAACAAGTAAGAAAATTATAGTCGGTACGTAACCCTATACTATTCGTTTAGAGACCTTATGTTATAGATTCAACTAATTAGATATAGAAAATAAGTGTAACTTGAGTGCCATTCTTATTAATTTTTTTGCCTTAGTATATTAAAAAGTTCATATTGAATGCTATATTTATATGCCACCTAGGTCCAAAAATAGACCCATCCTTACCGTATTTGGAAAAGTCACTTATTTTTTGCAAAAACAAATACAAACCAAATATGAAAAAAATCTGTGTAATATTTTTGTTTTCTGATAGATTTAAGTGAAGATCGGGAATTAGCTTCATATGGGGGCTATTACTAAGAATTGTCCTATAGGGTTTATTTTTGAACTACAGATAAATGAATGTTATAAGCATACATCAACCGAATGTGACCACGATCTATGTGATAATTTGGATATTATGGCAATTTAAGTCGATCTCATACTTGTCATTTGTATTGGGACTAGGTCTGAGCACGAACGGATTTTTACAATTTTGAATAGCATTCCTTTCATAGCCGATAGGAGCTCACATACCGAGTTTCATCAAAATATATTCATAGTTGCGACCTGTAGTTTGATTAAAAGGATTACATGGACACACAGACGTACGGACAGACGGACATTGCTAAATCGACGGTAAATCGGTATAATAAACAAGTAAGAAAATTATAGTCGGTCTAGACCAACTATACGATACCCTATACCATGCGTTTACAGACCCTATCTCTCAGGCCCAACTAACTGGATATAGAAAATAAGCATAAACCAAATTTGAGTGGGATTTTTATTAATTTTTTCGGCTGCAGATATGAAAAAGTTCATTTCGGATGCTATATCTATATGGGGACTAGGCCCAAAAATGGACCGATCCTGACCATGTTTGGTAAAGTCTCTTGTATTTTGCAAAAATATATACAAACAAAATTTGAGAAGAATCAGTGTAATATTTTTGTTTTTGATAGATTTAAGTGAAGATCGGGAAGCAGCTCTATATGGGGCCTATGCCTAAGGGTTGTCCAATAGGGATCATTTTTGGACTAATGATTAATGGATGTAATATATATATACAAATCCAATTTGACTAAGATTTGTGTGATAATTTGAATCTTATGGCAATATATGTTGATTTCATAGGGGTCATTTGTATGGGGGCTAGGTCTGAACATGGACCGATTCTCACCAATTTCAACAGCATTCATCCCATGGCGGACAAAAGATTAAATACCAAATTTTATCAAAATATATTTATATTTGCGACCAGCAGTTTGATTACAAACTTTACATGGACACACAGACGGACGGACGGACGGACGGACGGACGGACATCGTTAAATCGAATCAGATAGTGATTCTGATTGGATCGGTATTATTAAAGATGGGTGTAGGTCAAATATTTTTGTTTGTTACAAACAGCAGCATAAAGTCATTATACCCAAACCACATAGTTGTATAGGGTATAAAAAGCTGTTTCTAAAAAAAAACAATATTAAAAAAAAAACAATATTATTACGAGATTAATTCCCTTTCAAAAATGGATTTTAACATCCATTGTTGATACGAAAATAGAACACATTCCAAATATTTGTTGTTTTAGAATAAAAAATCTCTTTTTTTTTTTGATAATGATAAAAACTTAAAATGGAAAGATCAGTGCATTTCTCGTGAGATCTTTTTAACGATCGCGAATTTTTATATGAATGAAAAGACTTCATTTATGCTCGATAATCAAAGTAATCGTCGGCCGATACAATACACTATGATGCAATATTATAGCCGCACCCAATTAATCAGCAATTTTAAATTAGAACTAAATATCTAGGAGGCTTTCTGAAAATAAATTGATTTTATATTAACGATTTTATAATTTTAAATACAATCAGTTCCATACTGCAAAATAAGACTTTTAGTCTTGTGTATGGAGCAGTTCCAATAAATAAATAAATAAATAAATAAATAAATAAAATAAATAAAATTTTAACAAAAAACAAGTAGGAGTGTTAAATTCGGCTCTGCCGAATCTTTGATACCCTCCACCTCGGTTTGAGTCTTGATAATAAATGTAAATGAAAAAGTAAACAATTTGTTAAACTTAATACCAAATTATTTCAACAAATTCTTTGGATTGGTTTTCGTCTTTTCTATTATTTCGGATTTATTTCGGTGTTTGCTTTTTGGTCATCGTGGTTGCTGATCGGCATGCATTTGGTTTATATACCTATATGCATGCGTTTCCGGTTATATGACATAACTTCTCGTTTAATTTAGTTTTTGCTAATTAAATAGCTCGCTCTAACCTCCATTGCAAAGGTAATGGTTGTGTAGGGTGGCTATATGCACTAAATCGTGCTAATTGGAGATGGCTGTATAGTTTCTTTTAACTGGCCAAATATTTCTTCATTGCGGCCATATAGGTCGGATGGAGTAACAAAATAAATAACCAAAAAAAAACTCTCTCAATTTTTTTATTAAAATATTGCCATATTTGGAAAACATAGAGAATAAATTTATAATAATAAATATTCAAATTAGGGATGCCAAACGCAAAAAACTAAATGTCCCAAACATTTTAAATAAAATAATTTGTTCTCTTTATTTTCTGAAAACTTCAAATTTTCATCCAAAAAAAATTGTGAAAATTTATATATAAAAAATAACATTCTCATCAAATTGCGTTTATTTATGTAACAGTTTTTATGTTCGCAATTCTTAAATATCATTTGACGTTTTCTAAAATTCATTGAATTTAAATTAATGTTTTCTGTAGTGTGATTCTGTAAATTTCAACGATCCGATAATGACAAAATATATCGACAGCTATTGTTGTTTGCACTAAGGATTAAGTGTTTCACTAAGTACATACATCTTAACGACAGTCGACAAATCTATTTTTCTATTTATTTAAATTGTAAAGGAGTGGCATCTCTGTCAAAATAAGCGAAAAACACAAAGAAGAATAGAAAAAAACAAATTACTTCGTGTTTGACAGGATGATTTTATGATTATGTTTAATATCTTTATTTTTTTACTAATATTTCTGTGTATTTATTTGAAAATGAAATAATGAATTGAATATGCTATTTAACTTTTTTATTTATATAAAAAAGTTTTTTAATTAAAGCAAAATATTTTCGCTATTTTATTATTATTAAGTTTTTATCGATTGAATAAACAACACAGAAATGGTTGTTGTTTTGATAACAACAACAGCTGACTTTAACAATAGCGAATATCGTTTAAAAATTTTACTGATAATTTTGCAATTTTCTTTTTTTAACAATTCGACTATCGTTAAAAGAAGTTACTGAATCGCGATACTGAAAAGCTATTAATTTCTCCTGAATGTCAATATTATTTTTAAATGTAAAAATTTTTTAAATGTAAACATAGGTATTTGGTGTTTTTTTTTTTTTTGGAATTTCAATTTGTATTTAGCAAATAAAATTTATACATTAAAGATGCAATTGATGTCTTCTAAATTTAAAATTATAATTTCCGACGTTTTGATATGATTTTCTGAAATTCAATTAATTGTAATTTATAATTGGAAATTTTTAATTCCAGTTTTTAGAATTGATATTTTCTTAAATTTGAATGGAAAATTTAAAAGGTGCAATTTTGTATTTATGTGAATAATAATGCTTTAGTATAATAATAATTGTATATAACTATGTAGAACTGTTTTGAAAGCAAAAAATTCATTGGTGAACTCGGTAACTCTATTTTGTAAAGACAACAAAAAGTTAATATGCCAAACTTATGTTCATATTTGTAAAAGAATAATGAAAATACGTATGAAATAAACCACCAGCCCGTGTATACTCTTAACATTGTTCTGTATGATATCCAGTTGAAAATATTAACATTCATGTTAAAATAGAAATAACTATTGCAAATCTAATTAGAACAAACAAAAATTGTGGCGCCATCTACTGTGGCATAGTCACGCTGAGTAAAATGAAGTGACAGTCTGTTAATGCAAAAGAAATGTATTTTCCCCACAACAAAATATTGCAGAATTTTATGTAAATAAAATAATTTACCGACTTATTTCTAACATGCAGTTGTTATGGATATACATTAGGGTGCCCCTTAATAAAAAAAAAATGTTCAAACTGTCGGTCTCACCCCCTAGAAATATGCGAATAGCAAAAAAACTGAGAAATACAAAGTTTTGGGCCAATCAAAAAACGTTTAGTCGTGGCGCAAAGCGATTGAAAATTTCAAGTGTGTTTATATGGGGAAAATATGATTTTTTTTTCAGATTTTACGAAAATTTCGTTCTATAGTTTAATTTTACCGACCAGCTGTTATATAATTCGGAATCAGTATTAAATTATCCTTTTAAAAGGCTATAAAACTTTAAAATCGAATAAAACCTCGCCAAGAAATAGCAAATGCCCCAGACCCCTTTTGTGCCAAAAAAAACTAGGTCATGAAATTTGATGGCATTTTTTTCAACATTGAGAAATTGATTAAAGCCATCATTCTTTTTTAGTCTCTATACTTATAAGTACTCAGATATGAAGTATTGTTTTATTATCACGTTGTTAACCTATCAAGCATTGAGACCGAAAATTGGAATTTTTTTTGATAAAATTTTTAAAACTCCCTTTTCAAGTTTGAAAAAATTTTCTTAAACAAAATTTAAAAAAATGAATCTATTACTTTAAGGTTTTATTAAGTAACTGTTGCAAATAAACTGTGTGAATTTTTAAGTAAATCCCTCTTCCAGAATTTTTTTGACAAGGATTTAATTTTTGCGGGTTTCGAGAAAAATTGGATTTTTGTGAAATATTCTGTAAATGTACTCTTTCTAAATACTTTGTATCAAAACTTTATCAGTTTTCTACTTTTAAATGTTATATTTTATCTTAATAGCCTAGGGTTTCGGAAAAAAATAATATGACTCCATTAACTCTTTTGGAATTGGGGTCACATATGACCCCAAGCTAATAAAAGACAATTTATTCAAATTAATCAATTTTGTTATAAAATTACTTTATATAATAAAGTAATAGTTGCGGTTTCACTAACCACTTTGGTGGATATTGATAAAAAACGCCAAAAAAAAAAAAATTCAGATCAATCGGCGAAGATGCCATTACTTATAATGGTTGACATTTTTGATTTTTAATAATCGGTGGCTTATTATTATCTTCAATGTCACCTACATCTTTTCAAACTTCTACCATTTTATTTCCCAGTTTTAAATAGTTTATTAAATAAAAGTAAATTTCAAATATAATAATATATATAATATTATGTTGTCTACAGACCAGTGGTGTTATTTGTTTGTTGATTAGAGTAAGCTTACTTGGTCACCTTTAAATTTAAAAACAATTTTGTTTTTGTTGCGCAACGTTTCGACACTTATTTCGTGTCCTCTTCGGGCGACTTTATTTTTATTTTCTTTAAAAAACAAAACAATATTATATTAACACAAACAATACTTTATGTATACTATTTTTTAACTTAATAAATACCTTATGTTATTACTATTTAGTTTTCGTCAAGAAAACAAAAAGATGACGAAAACTAAATAGTAATAACATAAGGTATTTATTAAGTTAAAAAATAGTATACATAAAGTATTGTTTGTGTTAATATAATATTGTTTTGTTTTAAAAGAAAATAAAAATAAAGTCGCCCGAAGAGGACACGAAATAAGTGTCGAAACGTTGCGCAACAAAAACAAAATTGTTTTTAAATTTAAAGGTGACCAAGTAAGCTTACTCTAATCAACAAATATATATAATAGTTAATATTAAATTAATACTACTCTTAATGGAATAAATTACAAAACTAAATCAAAGTGAATTTCAAAAAACGTCCTATTTTTGAGACATATGACCTAAGTTGTTTTAATATATATTCGCGAGCAATAAGCAGACAATTGCACCAGAGATATATCACAATGCATAATTTTGATATCAAGAGCACTGAAGGGTTATATAAAAAAAAAATTAACCGAATTATTTTTCTTAAATTCTACATAGTGGTTTCATCGAGTGTAATAGAAAAACTCGTTTTCGGTAATTTTTATTTAAAAATATCCTAAAATCCAAATCTCGCCTTGGTAAATAATGGGTTAACGTTCTCGGAATTATCCCAAAATTTTTGGAACGAAACTTCTACACATTTGGTTATTACATTTTAAGCGTCGCATCTAAAAATTGGACAGCACTTACAAAATATTTGCATTTTTTGAATAAATTGTCTTTTATTAGCTTGGGGTCATATGTGACCCCAATTCCAAAAGGGTTAATGGAGTCATATTATTTTTTTCCGAAACCCTAGGCTATTAAGATAAAATATAACATTTAAAAGTAGAAAACTGATAAAGTTTTGATACAAAGTATTTAGAAAGAGTACATTTACAGAATATTTCACAAAAATCCAATTTTTCTCGAAACCCGCAAAAATTAAATCCTTGTCAAAAAAATTCTGGAAGAGGGATTTACTTAAAAATTCACACAGTTTATTTGCAACAGGTACTTAATAAAACCTTAAAGTAATAGATTCATTTTTTTAAATTTTGTTTAAGAAAATTTTTTCAAACTTGAAAAGGGAGTTTTAAAAATTTTATCAAAAAAATTTCCAATGGTCTATCTCAATGCGCAATAGGTTAGCAACGTGATAATAAAACAATACTTCATATCTGAGTACTTATAAGTATAGAGACCAAAAAAGAATGATGGCTTTAATCAATTTCTTAAAGTTGAAAAAAATGCCATCAAATTTCATGACCTAGTTTTTTTTGGCACAAAAGTGGTCTGGGGCATTTGCTATTTCTTGGCGAGGTTTTATTAGATTTTGAAGTTTTATAGCCTTTTGAAAGGACAATTTAATACTGATCCCGAATTATATAACAGCTTATCGGTAAAATTAAACTGTAGAACGAAATTTTCGTAAAATCTGAAAAAAAAAATCATATTTTCCCCATATAAACACACTTGAAATTTTCAATCGCTTTGCGCTACGACTAAACGTTTTTTGATTGGCCCAAAACTTTGTATTTTTCAGTTTTTTTGCTATTCGCATATTTCTAGGGGGTGAGACCGACAGTTTGAACACTTTTTTTTTCCCTCCATATAACGAAGGGCCACCCTAGTCTCACAATGATTGATGGAAAAGTTGCACAAGCTTTAACTGGAACAAAGTCAACGTCAAGCTGCATTATATGCCAAAAGACATCAAGTCAATTAAGCCAACCCCAACCAGAAGACGATAGTTTTAAGGAAGCCTACGAATTTGGAATGTCCCCTCTTCATGCTAGAATACGTTTCATGGAGTATATTCTTAAATTGGGTTATGATTTGGAATTTGGTCCGTTAGGCGAAACAGTGAGAAAAAACAAAGAAAATGATGAAAAAAGAAAGCAAAAAAAAAACAAATTCAACAAAAATATCTACAGCTAGGCCTCGTAATCGACCAACCAAAAAAAGGGGAAGGAAACACAAATGATGGAAATACTGCAAGGAGATTTTTTTCCGATCCGGAAACTGCAGCATCTATCACAGTTGTAGATCATGAATTAATAAGACCATTCAAAATCATATTACAATTATATTAGAGTACGCCAATAAAACAGCTATACTTTATAATGAAAAATACTCTTGGGGATATATGCCATTCACAGTTCATAAAAGTTTGTACCATGGGGACCAAATAATTCAAAACAATATGCTACCAATAGGAGATCTATCTGAAGAAGCGCAAGAAAAAAGGAACAAAGACTACAGATTCTTTCGCGAGCACAACACAAGGAAAATGTCCAGATGTTGTACTAATGAAGACCTTATCACTATTTTGTTGTGCACTTCAGATCCATATATGTCCAACATTCGTCAAAAATGGAAAACTACCTCTATTGAATTAAACGAAGAAGCTAAACAACTTCTAGAAGATGAAAATCAAGGCTATTTAGAAGAAATTTTTACTGAAATTGGTAGATTTAAAGTACTTTTTCATTACACTAACAATAAGTTACACTTTTTTTATATAGCTAAAAATTTTCTTGATCTAAAAATTTATATATTTTGTAAATTTACAATAAAAATTGTTATATTTCATAAATTTACCATAAAAATTGATATAGAAATATTTAAAAAGACAATAAAAAAAATTTAACTAACTTCATTGAAACTTCTATATCTTGAACCAATATAAGGTAACTTTTACGTTCGCTGCTTAATAAATTATATTTTAACTCGGGATCTTTCAAAAAAAAAAAAAAAAAAAAAACAACATATGGCTTTTTCTGAAGAAATTAACTTAAAAAATTGTTAAAAAGTATTAGTTGTAAAATATATATAGAATATACATATATATATATAGAAATATTTAAAAAGACAATAAAAAAAAAATTTAACTAAAGCAAAAACATACGAGTTTTTCATTGAAACTTCTCTGTCTTGAACCAATAAAAAATTATATTTTAACTCGGGATCTTTCAAAAAAAAAAAAACAACCTTTGGCCCTTGTGCACATTAAGACTAAAAACTTTACGGGGGCCTAAGTTTGGCATTTTCTGAAAAAATTAACTTAAAAAATTGTATTAGTTGTAAAATTAACTAAAAAAAATAAGATATTATATTAAAAAAAACCTTTTTTACCTTTTAACACTTCACTTTTGTACTAAAATTCAACTACAAATGAAAATGTATTTTAAACCCTCCGTAACTTTTTTTATTTTCGGTCGAGAATTACGTTTTAGAATTACGTCGAGAATTACGTTTTATAGCAAAACTTAAAGGCTAGAGTCTCACCTACCAAAAAAAAAAAAAAAACGCATATCAAAATTCCAATCCAATCAAAAGTTATAGATTAATTAATCAGCAGTTTTTATCTTCATAGGTGTATATTAAAAAATATAGCGATCACAAATTTAAAGCAATACTAAAATTATAACTAAATATCTAGGAGGCTTTCTGAAAATAAATTGATTTTATATTAAATTTTAACAAAAAATAATCTTCTTCGTGGTGAAAATAAAAGTGTTAAATTGATCTGTGCTGGATGTTTGATACCCTCCACCCAAACACTAAAATTATAACCAAGGTTCTCAAAAATGGCCAGATTTCGAATTATAATGGCTAGTTTTTTACAATAATGTTTACAATTAATAAGATAATTAACAAAAATTTTAGGTGTTTTTGTGTTTTTTTAATTTAAAGTAATTAAATGCAATAATTATAAATGTAAACACATACAATGGCATTTTTTGCTTGTTTGTATATTAGCGAAATATACACATTTTTACCCTACACCACTATGTGTTCAAGGCGCTGATGTTTGTAACTGCCAAAAATATTTGACCTAGACTCATTCTTTATTACACTGATCGGCTCAGAATCACTTTCTGTGTCGATTTAGCGATGTTCGTTTGTCACTCCATCCATCCGTCTGTCTGTGTGTCCTTATAAATTTTATAATCAAACTAAAGGTCGCAAATACGAATATATTTTGATGAAATTTAGTACATGAGCAACTATTGGCCAGATATCAACGCTATTGAAATTTATGAATATCGGTAAGTGTTCAACACTAGTCCCTTTACAAACGGCCCCTATGTGACCGACTTAAATTGCCATACTATCCAAATTTTCATGTAGATTGCGGTCAAATTGGGTTTATGTATGTCTATTACATTCCCTTATCAGTATTCCAAAAACAGACCCTATATGGCATTTCTTGGTCATAGCCCGGAATCCCAATATTCTCTTAAATCTATCAAAAATGTAAAATATTACACAGATATTTCTCAAATTTGGTTTGTATATGTTTTTGTATATAGTCCCCATATATAGATAGCATCCGATATGAAGTGTTTCATGTTCGAAGGCAAAAAAATAACAATGCCACTCAAATTTGGTTAATGTTAAGTAGTTGAACCTAAGAGGTAGGGTCTCGAAACGCATGCTATAGATTATCGTATAGTCGGTCTAGACCAACTATAATTTTCTTAAATATTTTTCTTGTTGTTATTTTTTCACATGGACAACAAAGCAAACAAAGAGTGTGTCTGGATTTTTAGTTTTTTATACAAAATTCTGTCGAATTATCTTCACATTTTCGTATGTCATTACTCACCTATTTTATCTAGAGCCTCCAATTTTTAACCTAACTAGTGCGACCCAACCTACTGCGCACTGGAGAATATTTTCAACAGACAAATAGACAGATAGACATCGTCAGATCGAATATTTAATTTTAGGTGTGTCCGGTATTTATTTCGATGAGTTGCAAACGGATTGGCCAACTGATAATATACCCCCTGCACAGTGGTGTGGAGGGCATAAAAATATTATGAATTAAACTAAAACCCATTATTAAAAAATATTCATTTGGGCCTTTATTGTTGCGGAAGACCTCTAAGATTCTTCAATTGTGTCATGTTGCTATTGCCAAAAAAAATTTTACGCACCATAATGACTCAAATGTTTTCCATAGGATTCTGGTCAGGAGAATATCCTGGCCATTGCAGTTGAGATATATTATGTGAATCTACCTTGGTAGAAATTTTACTTTCTTTTTGTCGAGTTTGTTCACCACTGCCCACACAAAAACATAAAAAATATGTTTTTTGGTATTTTTAGGTTACAATGGTTCAGGTTACCTGGAGCGATGCCAAAAATCTCACTTTCTCTTCAGGCTTAAGCGCACCAAATATCTTTAAAAAAGACTAACCTCATGGCTTGCATTGTTATCGCATTTTTCCGACTTGTGTTTATAAGCAAAAACAAAAAATTTAAAAAAATATTTGGACTTTTCGTTCATTAAATATTTCGGTAAAAAGTAACTGCAGTGGATTTCATGAAAAGGTAAAGGAGGGATACGTCTACTCAAACATAATTTGTGTGTTATATAGATTAACGCTTTGAGCAGTACGTAACACGCAAAAGTCAAACAAGAAATTTTTAAAGTCTTCTAAAACATTTTTTACATCAGCTAGGAACTGGTACCACTTCAAGATATGGATTTCTGAATAAGTTTTTGTAAGAAAATTAAAAAAAAAATTTTGTATTTTATATTTATTTTGCAAATCATAAAAAGCTCTTTTTATTCAAAAATAAGTAAGTAAAATTGGTCTACGTCGGCATATGACAACCTATAAAAGTAACTTTTTCAGAAGATGGTGTCCGATAACAATGTAAGTAAATCGTATTTGATCAAAGTAGGAAAAAGACCACAATGCAAAATGATGTCTCGTTTCGCTTAAATATTACTGTCATAAGATGAGATAGACTAAAACTATCCGATTGGATTCGCAGGAAAGCATGATTTCTCCAAGTATTTTCCATGCCTATTCAATATAATCATGATGCATCATGTGGCATACAGCAATGTTGAGTATTCCAAAACAGACTTCAAACATATTTCAATAATGGCTTTCTAACACTTTAATTAAAACTTTTGTTAAATTCAAATTTTCAGGACAACGCAATGTAACAATTTTACTTCTTCTTGCAATTCATCGTAGCAGTGCCAGTTTCCACAGCTGTTGATTGTATCGAGTTTCTACGTTACTCTGCTGTAGAAACTGTCACTTACTGGAAAAAACAATTTGTTTGAAAATCAATTGCAACGTGACACAAATCTTACAAAGCAACAAGTTGCTTTAACCTGAGAATGTCAACGCATTAATTCCAAACTGTCAGCCGAAACACAGTAAAAAGTAAAAAAAAACCAGCTTACAAAAACAACAACAAAGATAACTTAGTTTATAAACCATGTACGAACACCACTTAAATTTAGTTCATATAAATTTCTCATGATCTTTTACAACAAAATTGATGGAAGAAGGAGAAAAAATTTATTGCAAATACTTGTACACATAAAAATATTGTCTATAATTGATGTGCGATAAGAGCAACGTGATTGATTATGACAGGCACAATACAGGTGACATGCATGAAACAAGTGGACAATTTGCATATGCATAGACGGACATACGAGCAAACTGATGGACAAACAGACAGACAAGCGAACAAACAGAAAGTTGATTGACACACATGGTCATTCATGTGAAATAAAGTTGAAATGTTTAAAAGCAAAATTTAAAAAAAAAAAAATTTAGTTAAGAGCTACATTGATCACATTGAACGACATGATGTCGTATAATCTCAATCAAGTGCAGTACATTTATACTGCAAAGATTGTTTTGTTTATTTCTCTTCTGGTATGATTAATGAAAAATTGAGCATATGTGAATTAAAAAGAAAAAATTCAATTAAGTTTTAACAAATCTTTATTAAAAATAAATATAAATAAGCTTCTGTCTGACAGACAGCCAGATAGATGAGTGAGTGACTGAATTCATGGACTTGATCAAAGGTTAAAAAAACGCAGCTTCACCATACATGTCCATCAATTTTACTTTGCCAGATGATTGATCGTGAGAACATGGCAAGTGGTATTTTTCTTAAGATAAAATTTTTATATACAAACACTAAGACTCGTACTTTCTAGTTTTAGCTGCTTAAAGTAAGTGATTGATCACATTTGATTACAAAACTTTCAAAAATAATTTAATAACTCATAGCAATTGAGCTTAAAGCAAAGGGAAACAGGAAATAATAAATATGCTATATAGCTTTCTATGAACGTATATAGCAGGCATGGGCAAATGCGGCCCCACGGGCCGCATGCGGCTCACGAACGAATTTTATGCGGCTCCATATAAATTTAAAAAAAATTACAAAATTTAATTTAGATATAATTCAAAAAAAAAAAAAAAAAAAATAAAAACATTAATACCAAAATTTCAAAGTATTGCTCAAAAATAGCATTAATACGAGTATAAATTTTCAATATGGCCACGAAAATAATACAAATTATTTGAATGTAACGTCTGTTAGCATGCTTAAATTTTTCTATTAAAGGATGATTTTTTAGCTATTATCTTTTTGGCAACACTGGTTTAAACAGCTGACGCACGTTTCGTGTTTTGTTTCATTGTCAAATATCTTCAGTTTGGTCTATAATTTAACCATGAATCGTCTTACAAACGAACAACGCTTGCAAGTTATTGAATTTTATTATTAAAATGCGTGCTCTGTTAAGAAAGTTCATCGCGTGCTTCTTCCATTTTATGGTCAGTTTAATCGACCCACTGAAGCGGCTATTCGGGCTATTGTGACTAAATTTTGCACCAAATTTACATTGTTGGACATTAAACCACCAACACGCTTACGTAGAGTATGAACTGAAGAAAATATCGCAGCTGTATCGGTCAGTGTTAATGATGACCATCAATTATCGTTTCGTCGCCGTTCGCAGCAATTGGGCCTCTGTTACTCAACAACGTGGAAAATTTTGCGGAAGGATTTAGGTGTGAAGCCTTTCAAAATACAGCTGGTGTAAGAATTGAAGCCGAATGACCTACCGCAACGTAAAATTTTTGGTGAATTAGCTCTTGGAAAGTTGGCCGAAGATCCACTTTTTTACCGAAAAATTGTGTTCGGCGGCGAAGCTCATTTTTGGCTCAATGGGTACGTAAATAAGCAGAATTGTCGATTTTGGAGTGAATATCAGCCAGAAGCATTGGAAGAGCTACCAATGCATCCAGAAAAAGTCACAGTTTGGTGCGGTTTATGGGTTGGTGGCATCATTGGACCGTACTTCTTCAAAGATGATGCGAATCGTAACGTAACTGTGAATGGTGAGCGCTACCGAGAGATGATATCCAACTTTTTTTGCCCAAAATGCAAGAGCTTGACTTGCATGACATGTGGATTCAACAAGACGGTGCCACATGCCACACAGCACGCGCAACAATGGACTTATTGAGAGGCGAGTTCGGTGAACATTTTATTTCACGTTCGGGACCGGTCAATTGGCCGCCTAGATTGTGCGATTTAACGCCTTAAGACTATTTTTTGTGGGGCTATGTTAAAGCCCATGTCTATACAGACAATCCCACTTCAATTGACGCATTGGAAGACAACATTGAAGCATTTATTCGTGAGATACCGGCCGAAATGTTGGAAAGAGTATGCCAAAATTGGACTAAGCGGATGGACCATTTGAGGCGCAGTCACGGTCAACATTTGCATGAAATAATCTTCAAACATTAAATTATATGGACCGTACTATCGATTCAAATAAAGATTTCATGCATTTTTCTGAATTTTATGTGTTTTTTTTTTTTTTGGAAAACTTTCCTATAACTCTTAAAAAATCACCCTTTAGAAACAATGTAGCATGTATAAAAAAATGCAATTTAAAAATTGTATGTTTGCAAAACATACTCATGATTTGAAATGCAAACGACAGAGCATAATAATTTTTCTCTCTCGTTTTTTATAGTTCATTATTTTCAGGGTTGTCAACTTTAAAATATCAAAAAGCACTAAACCGACAAAAACCGCATAATTTGAAAAAAACACTAAATTTTCCTTTTTTTATTTTTGCTTTTTTCAGTAAAAACCCTGTTGTCCTGAATGCTTGGGGATGAGAGCAGTCCCGATAATTAAATGTTTCATTAAAACTAGAAATTTTTTATCTTTCGGAACAGAAATTTTCTTCTCTCAATCCATTTTTAATGTGAAGTAAAGCATTAACTGAATGTAATGGGAATGGATTTCTTATTTTGGATTAGAAAAGGTTCATGTCACTAAAACCCCTCTCAACTTTAGCGTTTAAATAAGAAAGCGACAAAAGTTTAATATCGAGATTAGCTACATCTTCAAATGGATTTAAATCAGTGGCATCCTTATGTGATTTCACTTCATTCTAAAATTCAATTGTGGATTCATAATTTTGCCATTTCATCAGGTGGATTATCCATTTTTAACTTATGATGCTAACAGCAATTAAGGATTTGGTGTCACTGATGTTAAAAAAAGCACTAAGCACCAACTCGAAAAATTTTCGCGTCAAAAATTTTAAAAAGCACTTGCCTTTTTGAGATAAGAGAACTGTGCGTATTTGATTTCTGCGTATTTTTAAAAATTGTAAAGCTAGCAGCAAATTTATTAGATGAAAACTGCAAAAACAATAACACTTACTTTCTTAACATGAACACTACGCATTTAGATACGATTTTGTTAAGATTTTATTTGCTGAAAAAATTCTTTAGTGTTTTAACGATCATTGCAGTATAAAGTTTTGTTGTGCTATGTGAGTTGTGCTCCCACATTTTAGAAATTATTAATTTAAAGTTTTAGTTGGTAAGCTTTTATATATTATTCTTTTTAATTTGAAAACATGAAATAGAATTAAAATGTAAACCTTCAGTTACCATTAAATTTTTTATACATATTTTACCACTTAATAAAAATTTTTTCATAAAAGCATGTTTTGAAAAATAATTTAATTGAACTTTAAAATTTTGTTCAAAAAATTTAAAAACTAAAATAGGCAAATTGGATGATTTTTTAATTATATCTCATGTTCATTTTACTGAAATTAACTGATAATACTCAACATATATCGGTCCCGCTTTTTACTTTTAAGGAATTAAACTGGCATCAGCGAGCAACAAAAAAACGTAAGATAGGTGATGAAAACAGAAAATTCCAGGCCGAATGGACACACAAATTCGGACTTGTTGAAAATAAGGGCATACCTATGTGTCTCATTTGCAAAATTACTGTATACCACATAACAAACTTTACAATTTAAGTAAACACCATGAAAAATTTCACTCACAATTTGCCAAAGATTATTCCCTTAATACTAATCTTAGAGAGACTAAACTGAAGGCATTGTAGTCAAATATTGAAAATGAACAGAACATTATTTCGTCTTTTAGCCATGGAAATGACAGATCACTTGAAGCAAGTTACATAATAGCTTGAGATATTGCCCGTGATAAACGTCCATATGGGGAAGCAGAGTTAAGAAAACACACTATGAGGAAGGTTATGAACATTCTCGACCCTGATAACAAAAAGCTGCATAAAGCGATAGATCAGCTTTCTTTATCACGGCGCACAACCGAGCGTCGGATTGGAGATATCAGCACTTTTATTGAAACAAGTTTAAAAAACGATCTAAAAAATTCTGCAGCATTTAGTTTAACTCTTGATGAATCCACAGATGTAGCGACGTTCCTCAATTGGCGATCTTCATTAGGTCTGTATCAGTTGAATTTTATATCACTGAAGAAATGTTAGACCTTGTAGCTCTTTCTGAAACAACGCGAGGCATTGATGTAAAAAATGCGCTTTTCGTAGTAATTAACAAATTTGAATTGCCACGAGATAAACTTTTTAGTGTTGCCACAGATGGAGCACCTGCAATGGTGGGTAAAAATTAAGGTTTCATTGGTCTTTTAAATAAAGATCCAGATATCCCACATTATCTACCAATTCACTGTATTATTCATCGAGAGCATTTTGTTTCAAAATTTTTTAAATATAAAAACATTTGGAAAGTTGTGGTAGAAATTGTAAATTTTATCAGAACAAATGCTAAAACTCATCGTCAGTTTAAAAACTTTATTATGGAGTTACAAGAAGTTGAGGAAAATAATGAGTTATCAAGCGATGTCACTATTTTGTCCATAGTGCGATGGCTATCCGTTTCTAATGTTTTGGATCGATTTGTTAAGCTGTTACCCACAATAAAGTTGTTTATAAATGAAAAAGGAAAAATATATCCAGATCTGGAGAATGAAATTTGGATTTCAGATTTTATGTTCTTTACTGACACAATGAACCATCTTAAATCGCTTAATCTGAGATTACAAGGCAAAGACAAAACAGCGCTTGATTTGTCACGATCATTGTTAGGCTTCGAAGCTAAACCTCTTTTGTTTATAAAAGACCTCGAAAGTAAAAAATTTAAATTTTTCCTCTTTAAAAATTGAACGTAAATAATATACAAGACGATAAGTTGGAAGAAAACATAAATAATTTAAAACAATTTCATGAAAATTTTAAATGTAGATTTGAGGATCTTAAACAACTTCAAACAACATTCTCAGTTTTTGTTAACCCATTTTTGTAAGATGTCTTAAATTTTTATTATCCGATATAATTCTTGGAAAATTGGAGTTGTTAGAAATGAAGCATCACAAATCAACTTCCCTAGTTGGATTTTGGAAACTTATTAACGAAATGTAATATCCACAATTGAAAAAAGGTGCTGCTCGTTTATTTTCAATGTTTGGCACAACGTATTGTTGTGAATCTCTATACCCCACCATGAAAAATGTTAAAAACAAAAATCGTTCACGTTTAATAAATCAACATCTTACAGAACTAATTCGAACAACTTTGACAAACTACACACCTGATTTTAAAGAAATAATCAAAAATTCTTCTTAATTTCTTTTTTATTTTTTGTTACCTATATTTTTATTTTATTTTTATATAATTCCTTTTTTTTATTTTATTTAAAATGAAATTCTTTGATCTCAAAAAATTTTAAAATATAACATTATTTTTATAAATACTAATAATATTTCAGTATAAAATTTATTTGTAATGTGTATGAAATGAATTAATAAATTTTATGTTTGTTTAAAAATTGTTTTTTTTTTTTTGCTTTTTTGTTTGAAAATGTATATTTGTACAGAAATAAACTAGTGCGACCCACCGTTAGTAGGTGAAATTCCAAATTTGGCCCAACAAGCCATTTACGTGCCCACCCCTGGTTTATAGTGATGCATTAGGTTAAATTTTGAACGAATTTTTTATATGGGGGATTTTCATGTCAAGTGCACCAACTTTTGAAACCGATGTGCTCCGATCGGGATGAAATTTGCACCAAGGTTAGTCCTATTGGATAGTAGTTTAGACACAATTTTTCAATCAGATCGGTCCAGATCTCTCTGAGTTAGAGGGGATCAAAATTTGACATTTTGGCCAAACAGGTGTTTCTTCTCATCCATGTAACTTATTACCTATTGTTCTTAGAAAATTTTCTCCTAAAGAGTTTAGATAGCTATTTATTCAATATTTCGGAAAAAAATACTTAAAAAAAAAAAAAAAAATTATAGACTTTTTTTTTGCTAAATTAAAGCATTTTTTGCCTTTTTTTCAAAAAGGGCATTTTTTTTTTTTTTTCATAAGAAAGCTTAGGATTTTTCCTTTAAGACTTTTTTTTTGGTCGCTTAGTGGGATGGGAGTGGGATATCTATCAAAATAAATGTTTTGTAACTCAAGACAACGGTTTTTCAATTTTTCACAAATGCACTAATTTGAATTTTTTCCTATTTGTGTCTAAAACCTTGCAAATAAAACTTATACTGAGAAACTAGACAAATTAACCTTTCCGAAGGTATGTAACATACCTTCATAACATAACAGAAGAGAATGGTTATCTGTAACCTGATAGAGTTATTTGCATATTTCAATCTGAACACGAGGATGTTAGAATTGGCTTCACGAAATTAACCCAAATGAGGCCAATACATTGCGTTTTGGCAGAAAGCAGCGGAACTCATACAGTATGCGTTTGCATTTACCATGAAAATCTTAATCTGATGTTAAACGAAATCTACTTAAAGTATTTAATAGATGATTCGGCAGAAGATTTACACGATTACCGCAATTACCTTAAATTGACTATGTGTCCTAATGAAACTACTTCTTGCCACTTAGGTGAATGTACCAATTGCCCGAAAACCACATTCATCAAAGAAAATTTAATCAACTCTTTAGATCGAGAATATATAGAGGAGGTCAAATTTGATTCTTGGATTCAGACTGACAGATGCACATTGAAAACAATCATTTTTAATGTGGATGATTTTGTGGAAGAAATGTGTACAGGATTGCTAAACTTGAGAAACCATGACTTTTTAGTCAAAGACCAATGGTCATTCTTCAAGGATTTGAAGATAGATTTGAAGTCTGGTGAATTCGTTATTTCATATGATTTCGCAGAAAACTATAAATATGTTCTTCAGGATGCCATACAAGCATTCCACTTCAATAACGACCAAGCAACTATATTCACAGTAGTTATTTACAACATGAAAGATGAAAAACTGGAACACAAAAGTATGGCAATCATATCCGACGATTTAAAACATGATACCGTTGCAGTTTATGAGTATCAGAAGATAATACTAAAATATCTAAAATCTAAATTTACAGTAAAGAAGGTATACTACGTTTCGGACGGAGCTCGTCAACATATTAAAAACAAAAGTAGCTTGGCAAATCTTATGGCTCATGAAAAATATTTTGGAATGACAGCTGAGTGGCATTTTCATCCTACTGCTCATGGTAAGGCAGCAGGTGATGGAGCAAACCTTAAAAGAAATGCAGCGAAGTATAGCCTCGCATCTTAGATGCGACTGCTTTATTCCATTTGGCAAAGAGTTATTGTAAAGAAACTAAAATAGTTTTTAATTGCCAAGAGGATCATCAGGAAACATTGAAAACACTGAAGAGCAGATTCGATGCTTCGGTAACTATCGATGGCACCGCTCAGTACCATGCTTTTATACCGCTTGACGATGGAAGACCCAAGTTGAAAAAGTTTTCTGCCTCTATTCAATGCGATTTCTTTCCAAAGACAACAAATAAACCAGCAGCGAAATCAACAGCTGAACCTAGTAACGCCAAGAAAGGATTGACAAAAAAACGCAATAAATAAAGGCGACAAAAAAGCTGGATGAAGGACTAGGTATTTAAAAATTTACAAGACTTAAATACTTCATCAGCTACAATAAATTAAGTATAAAAATAGTTATGATATAAATGGATCTAATGCAATTAAGATTAAATTTTAATAAATTATTTATCTTTTTATTTTTAATATTATTATTATTATACATTAATTTAATTATTATTAAAAATAAATAAAAAATAATGATTTTTCAACATTTCTAAAAAAAAAGCGATTTTTTTCCTGAGGTTAACATAATCTGGGTATTACAGTATCGAGGGTACAAAATTTTAGTTAGGAATGTTATATACCTTCGGAAAGTTTAGTTTGTCTAGTTTCTCAGTATAAGTTTTATATGTAAGGTTTTAGACACAAATAGAAAAAAATTCAAAATAGTGCATTTGTGAAAAATTGAAAAACCGTTGTCTTGAGTTACAAAACATTTATTTTGATAGATATCCCACTCCCATCCCACTAAGCGACCAAAAAGCTCTCAAAGGAAAAATCCTAAGCTTTCTTATGAAAAAAAAAAATGCCCTTTTTGGAAAAAAAGCAAAAAATGCTTTAATTTAGTAAAAAAAAAGTCTAAAAAAATTTTTTTTTTTTTTAAGTATTTTTTTCCGAAATATTGAAGAAATAGCTATCTAAACTGTTTGGGAGAAAATTTTCTAGGAACAATAGGTAATAAGTTACATGGATGAGAAGAAACCCCTGTTTGGCCAAAATGTAAAATTTTGATCCCCTCTAACTCAGAGAGATCTGGACCGATCTTGTTGAAAAATTGTGCCTGAACTACTATCTAATAGGACTAACCTTGGTGCAAATTTCATCCCGATCGGAAGACATCGGTTTCAAAAGTTGGTGCACTTGACATGAAAATATAAAACAAGTAAGAGTGTTAAATTCGGCTGTGCCTAATCTTTGATACTCTCCACCTCAGTTTGAGTATTGATAATAAATATAAACAAAATATTTGAAAAATTTGTTTAACTCACTACCAAATTATTTCCGCATATACACTGATTTTTTTTTTATCATTTTTGGAGTTATCTCAATATTTTAGACCATATCTTGCCACAGTGATGCCCGATTTAACCCATTTCAAATACCAACCTGCTCGTAGTAACGACAAACAATATTATTTTAACTTTACCCAGGTAAATGGTTTATTTTGACGAATGACCGTAATTTCAAAAGACAGATAGACCGACGCATGTACGGACATTATATGGACTCGAGTTGTTATAGGGATTAAGAGTACAAATACTTTATGGGGTCGCAATTCATTGTTAAATGCATTACAACAAAATACCAATAGTCACAATAAGGAACAAGATTTAAAAAAGTTATTTTATATAAAAGATCCTTGTTTGAGAAAAGGTAATTTCCAAGAATATTTACTTTAAGAAGAAAAAAAATACTTTTAAAGAAAATGTACTTGTTTAAGAAAAGATGTTTTTTTAATGGTTATTTCTCTAAACCATGGTATAGGGTATCGTAGTCGGTCTAGACCGACTATAACTTCTTACTTGTTTTTTTTTATTAACAACTAGGTAGTTTAGCATTATTTGCTATAGATGGAATTTTTATTCCCTTTATATTAACTCGTGTCTGCTTGTCTGCTTGTCGACAAAATTTTGGATCGATTTTTAACCCCTTTCCCGTGACCCAATCGATCTGAAACTTTGCAGGCCGGCTCATGGCGATGACAAGAATTATCCAAAGAATTTTTTTTAGTGATGCCAAAACAATTGAAACTTTAAAATTTTTCTGCCAGAGTTGATAAAAAAACTACAAACGGTTAGATTTTATTATATTATTACCACAACGACCACAAAGACAACAAGTCCAGCTATGAATACAACATTTAGAATAACAATAAAAACAATATAGAAACATATATTTTTAAATTTGTTTGTACTTCTTCAGTGATTTCTCGGGACTTCTTTAACCGATTTCCATAATTTTTCATCTCTCATGATGTTAATCGATCATTCTCACTAAAAACAAGCGCCCCAGTTATCCTATGGAGTGCATGATCGTGACAAGAACAACATAGACAAATCATTTTTCAAGACTTTGTTTTACTTCTTCATTCAATTCTGGGTCCCTTCATTCAATTCTATGTCAACCGATTTGGACGATTTTAAACAGCCCAGCTCAGGGTATTAGTGAATCATTTTTTGCGCCAACGAGCACCCTAGCTACCCGATTGAAGACGTCATCGTGATTCCCACAGACGGACAGACGGACATCGCTATATCAACTCCTCTTGTTATAAGGATCACAAATATATATAGTTTATGGGGTTCAGAATTTTTGTTATAATTATTACAAACGGAATGACAAACTTATATATACCCTCTTATATATACCCTCGCGCCGCAAATCGATTGGGAATTTTTGTAAGTGTGTTTGTGTGGTGGAAAATAATTTTTTTTTCAGGTTTTACGAAAAATTCGTTCAATAGTTTAATTTTTTCGACAAGTTATTATATAAGTAGCTTTCAGTAATAAATTGTCAAAAAGTTACATAGCTTCAAAATCGAATAAAAACTCACCAAGAAATAGCAAATGTTCCAGACCACTATTGTACCAAAAAACCTAGGCTATGAAATTTTGAGGGCACTTTTTCAACTCTAAGAAATTGATTGAAGCCATCATTAATTTTTGATACAATGTATTCAGAAAGATTACAGTTACTGAATATTTTACAAAAATCTAATTTTTCTCGAAATCCACAAAAAAATCAGTGTAAAAAAATTATAGATGAGGGATTTATCTACAAATTCACATGGTTAATCTCTTGCATGTATTCAACAAAACCAGTGCCAGATCCAGGTTTTAAAATATTTTGCAAACTGGTGCAAGAATTGAAGTCACACTGCCTACCACAATGGCTAACTTTTGATGCATGAGCGCTGACAAAGTTTCAAAATTGTGCTCAGCTCATTTTTGGTTGAATGGATACGTGAACAATCGAAATTGCCGTATTTGGTGTGAAAAGCAACCGTATGCATTGCAAGAACTGTCAATGCACTGTTTGGTGTGGATTATGGGCCGGTGGCATCATTGGACCCTACTTTTTCAAAAATGACGAAGGCAACCCCTACCATGCAAGGATTACAAACTTTTTTTGCCCAAAATAGAAGAGCTTAACTTGGTTGGCAAGTAGATTCACGCGAAACAATGACCCAATTGAGAGGCGGGATCGGTGAACAGTTTACTTCACGTTTGGGGCCGGTCAATTGGCCGCCTAGGCCATGCAATTTAACGCCTTTCGGTTTTTTTTTGTGGGGCTATTTTGACGCTTATGTCTATATCGACAATCCCGGACCGGTTGAAGCACTGGCAGCCAATATTGAAGTATTTATTCGTGCGATACCTGCCGATATATTGAAGAACGTATGCCAAAATTGGACCCAACGTTTGAATCATTTGAGGTGCAGCCGAGGTCTACATTTACATGAAGTCATCTTTAAATATGGAATAATATGGATCGTTCAATCGACTCAAATGAAGATCTTATACATTGTTATACATTTTATGTGTTTTTTTTTTGTTAATCAAATCCGAAAGCTCTTAAAAAATCACCATCAGAAAACTATCTTACCGTCCCAAAATATACCCATATTGGACTTGCCGTCCTACAGCCCTAACTTAAGATCAATCAAAAATTTGTGGGCATCATTATCTCAAGTCTTTTCCAATAGAAAACAATGGGAAAATGTTAAAAGCTTAAAAAGTGTCATTATTGAATAATGGAATAAATAATCCAAAATGATATAAATAGATTAACAAAATCAATGCCTGAATGACATACACGTTATCTGTATTTAAAAAAATATAGATTTCTCGTACTTTATGTATTTATAAAAAACTAGCAGATTCCTGCACTAGAAATTCGAGTGCAAATTCTAGGAAATTTTGTTTTTTCATTTAATAAAGACCCTAAAGGTATGCTTCACAATTCAACTCTATTTAAATGAATATATCAAAATCAACACATTAATACAAACACAATAACAAATTTAGTAAACACACACATAGCATTAAGCGCACCCCCGGTAGGTGAGTAGGTAGCGTGCTCGCCTATCATGCGGGGGTCGTGGGTGCGATTCCCACCAGAGGCTTTGGTATGTCACTGCAAAGAAAAAAAATGAACTACTCCCTCTTTCCTGCTTAAACTATTTTCCTGAGATCAACACAATGCACTGCATCTTTCGGTGACTAATTAAAAAAAAAAAAAATAGTATAATTTTATGTATGTGTTAGTAGCAGCTTCAAACGATCATAGCTCCAAAAAAATATACCAGACGATGAAAATCTATGAATCTGGGTAACAGCTAAAAAGAAATACCTTTCAAATGATCAAATTTTTGTCAGAATTGGGGTAGACAGTGAAACTTACATCGGTCACAAAATATCGCCTCGCCTATTAATATTATAGATGTTTAAGTTTAGACTTGTAATTAGTTCCTTTGAACATAAGTTATGTTATCTTTAAAATGAATTTAACAAAGTTATTTATTTTACTGTCGATAACAAGCGTTTTACCTAAACTTAAAATAATACCATATATGATCAATATTCCATAAAAACTTTTCGTATAATGCGAAATAAAATATTGATCTTAAAAATATTTCCTCCAGTGTATGATGTATTCCCTGACAAAAGGATGTTGCCTCAACTGACATCTCGTCATTTTCTATCGATTAGGTTTTCATTTAACGAAAACAATTTCACAACATATTGGGAAATTTCATCATATTTCAATCCATTTTCATAGAACTGACAACAGTTGACATTGAAATTTTCGTAGTGAAAACCAAACATCAGTCTTTTCGCTTTTTTTTCAATTTAGATCTAGTCCAGTGGATGACACCGTAATCCATTTGGATATTTTGTGCTTTGCATCTTTAATTATACCCGTAATAAAAAAATTATTTCAGATTTTGTATAAGTATAAGAAACGTTATGAACTTCAGAACAAAAGATGGAGAAGGAAATTTTATGTCTTCAGGGCCTTCTGACTACCTAAATTCAAATCGGCGAATAACGCTGCTGCAAGTAATTGTAATCTATAATATTAATAGGCTAGGCGATTTCTTGTGACCGGTGTTTTGTTCTGCCGTTTTATCCCGATTTTGACGAAGCGTATATTATTTGAAAGGTATTTCCTTTTAGCCATTTTGCAGATATAGAGATTTTTAAATTTTTTCCTTTATTTTGAGTAAATTGCATTTAAAGTTGCTAGTAGCACATACATAAAATTATACATATGCTATGTGTGTTTTATTAAATATGTTAATAAGTTTGTTATATTCAATCACAGTAATAATAAATCATAAAATTGTTGGTTTGTGAATTGCCTAAGTTGCATAATAAAGCTGCCCAGAAATTGCACTCGAATTTCGAACGCTGGAATCTGCTAATCATATATAAAGAGTGCATGGTGCAGAGTTTATGAATACCTTCCCTCTTTTTAAAAGTAAGTAAAATTTTTTGCACTGTCTACAAAATGTTTTGTTATGAACGATTAAACTAAATGTTAAGGCCTCATAAGTTCTAGTTATCAAGTTTTAAAATAATGTCAAATTCCATAGAAGCATCAAAACATATATTTCGATATTTAATAAGCTACAAAGTTTATTTATGGCCGCTAAATCTGAGTTTAACAAAATTATAACCAATTTCAATAAGATATCATCGCTCCAAGCACTTTTTACTAATATACAATAGCAAGATTGTAAGTCATATTAATGTTAAGGAAGAGCTCTGAATTGAACTGAATTTTAGACGAAAGGTATCAATGAATGATCATCATATTTAAAAACCTAAGAGCACTTGGTGTGACTAACTGAAACTTTTTTGCAAAAGAAAGAAATGATTGATGTTCTACCAAACATCACAATAAAATTAAGTTCCGGGAGCAATAGCCATCTTTCTCGTAAGTAAGCTAAGTATGATTGCCGAACAATAATAATATTTTTCCAATTGATTTCATACAATAAAAACTAGATTTTTCATCGTATTTAATTCTAAAAACTATTTTATGTCATTAGCTGTGATCACTTCTCTAGAGATCTTCATGTTATGACTTGTGCTCATTGATTTTATATCTGCCTTTTTTTCTTTCTTCTGAAAACTTGCTGTGCAAGTTCTACTTACGCATCTCCATACTCGTTTAATCAGCATTAAGGAATATCTGCGTTGGCGACAAATTTACACGTTTTAATATAGTCAAACGACAGGTTCATTAATTGATGTGCACATTGCAACTGCAAGTGTTTATTTACACACTCGAATATTTTGCATGCATCGTCATTTGCTTTAATAGTTTACTTATAGTTAAAAAATTAAAGCAAAATGAGTGGTGGTAACATGTTTAAAAACGTTCAAAGTGAGAAAATTATAGTCGACCAAGACTTGCAATAATAAATTTAAAATTTTCCGTGATATTTATAATTGGTCCTAGCAAACATATGAGAAGTAGATCTGTGCTTTACATCACAGATTAAGTGCACCTTGTTTCTAGTAGTTGCAGCAGCAAAATTGCTAATAATTAAGAAAAAAATAGTGTAGATTAAACAGTAGTAACAATTAATTTGAGTTGATTAAGGATATATATTCTCATTTTTGGGTGGAAAAGTTATAGGTAAGAGTAGGATATAAAACGAAGTTTCCCAACAATAAACATTCTGATGCTTTCTCGGATCATATGGAATTATTGTTTTATTAAATCTTTATTCTAAACCTAGAACTTCTAAAGGACAAGTACATTTGATTGCAGAACAGCACTGGGTTTCTTATCTAATACAGTTTTTTTTTGGTCTATCGGATGGTTTACGGGAGTTCACCCTCTCCGTTTCCAATTTCGATTCACGATAATGCCTATAATGGGTTCTTTATTCGTCTTCCTGCATGGCTCAGTGATATTAATTGCACTACCATGTGGAACAATGTGAATTTTTTACATGCATTAAGTATGCGAATATTTGTCTTAAGTGCATTAGCATTGCATTTCTTAATAATAATTTCAGCCTAGTCTCACTGGTAAAATGAGGAGAGGAGACACATATCATCAGAATGTAATTTTTTATATAACTCCATATTGCTTCATCTAGAACAATAGCAAACAATAGAGGCGGTAGTGGGCAGCCTTTTTTCCTTTCCTTTCATTATAAATAATTTTTCCATGACAAACGAACTTGAGGTGTGATATTACTCTAATTCTGGTTCCTAAAAAAGCAGATCATGCGATATTTATACTTTGAAAATTATTAAGATTTAATCCAACTTCTTAAGAAGGATATTAAGCAAATAGTTGATGCTCTATACAAATCAGCGGTAAGAGTAAGTTCGTTATGATATTTATAACTAACGCTCAAGCCTAGTGAGTGTGAGCCTTGTGAATCCATTTAGCGATATACATAATGCCAGAGAATGCAGATGTATATAACAATTTAACAAGTTTAAGTCCATAGATTCGGTAATGCAGAATGCTATGACATTGTCTTAAAATCTCAATGGAAAATATTAAATTGAATAAATTAGAATCCTGTATATTGTCAGAAGGATGTGGTGCCACTACTTATCTAAGAAGAAGCGGTTCTTACTATCATCCCTAGAGCCGAATGTTGTACACCTACCGGGTAAGTTACTGATAACTGCCACATTGAATTCCAGGCGAAAAGGACTGAATGATGTTTCCTCTAACAAACCTGTCAGATTACAATTGCTGGATAATAAAACACACTATATTATTCAAGAATTTAATTCTATTTTTCATCAAATTCTTTTTATTAATTTTTTTTATATTTTATTAATTTGATTACAAAAACCAACTACTCTGATCGAAATCTATTTTTACAATACTCCAAACAGTTGTTCAAAACTACAACTCATTTTCGTATGGTGGTGTTCCAATGTTTTTAAGACAGATTTTCAAATTTTCTTCACCGGCCAAAACCTCTCCTCTAGATGTAACACTCGGCTGCCAATTTCCGTGTCTCGCCAATTGAGGAGGCTGCTCGATGGCTGCTGATGAACACTTTGTTGCTGCACCATCAGGAAATGTTTCATCGGCCGAAGAAATTGCTGATGATGACAGGGGCAGTGTAACTACAGAAATTTTCTTTAGGTGACCCACGTTTCTACAAAAAAACGCCCGATACTTCTACCATATTACCTCTTCTTTCCGTTACCACGTATTCTGTTGTGTCAAAATTTGTTGTCAACTTATGAGGAAATACAACATTTTTCATTAGAACTTTGTTACCTACAGCTATATCCGTTTCCTTTGCACCTCTCTTTTTATCAGCAATTTCTTTACCTTTTTGTTTGTTAATACAATCCCGATCTCTTTCAGCGGAATCAATATATTCTCCCGTCATATCCTGTATTTCCGGTAGTTTGTCTCTAATGACCCTGTTAAACATAAGCTCTGTTGGAGAAACCCCAGTGGTTGAACGTGGTGTAACATTATACATGTGTACGAATTTCTGAATCTCTTCTAGATAATTTCTCTTATTTACAGATGCTATTTTCAGACGTTTCCCCAGTGACTTATTCATATTCTCAACTTCACCGTTTGCTTGGGGCCAATATGGCGGTGACAATACTTGTTTTATGCCATTTATTTGACAATATAGTTTAAACTCAGCACTTACGTATTGTCTACCGTTGTCGGTTTTCAGGTACTTAGGGAGTCCCAATTTACAAAATATTTCCTTCATTGAGTCAATAATTGCTTGCGAGGATGTGGAGCGAAAAAGTTTGAACTCCATATATCTGGAATAATAATCAATAAAAACGAGGACATATTGGCCATTTGGTAATGGGCCTAAAAGGTCGGAGGCCAATGTAATCCAGGAGCCAGTTGGGAACGGATGTCGGTCCATAGGAGCTAGGTTTGATCTTGTGATACCACAAGACAGTCCCTGCAGGCTTCAACAAATTTTTCTGCTTTTCGATCTATAAGGGGCCACCATACTTTTGACCTCAATCTCCGTTTCATGGCTGACTCTCCTGGATGATCCTCATGAGCCAGTTCGAGGACTTTTGATCGTAGGGATTTCGGAATCACTAACCGAGTTCCACGTAAAAGTATACTGCCAACTGTCGACAACTCGAAACGAAAAGGGTAAAAACTGTTGGATTGTGCGGGATTCCAAGAGTCAACGCTAAGACACGACATCACGTCAACTATCTCCTCATCATGGGCACTGTTTTAAGCAACTTCCGAAATGGAAAGTGCCGTGGGCACACAGCTTGTGATAACGTGACAAATACTCTGTTCACGTTTTCAATCAAAGCAATTGGTGTTAGTCACTTGGCAAAGTCTAGATAGAGAGTCAGCGATGTTTTATTTACCTGCTCTATAAATTACCTTAAATTTGAAACCCTGAATTCGTAAGTGCCATTTTTCTATCCGGGCTAGCGATTTTGATGTGGGCTTGAATATCACCTCTAGCGGTTTATGGTCTGTAACAAGTTCAAATTCCAACCCTGCTAAGTAATAATAAAACTTTTCAACTGCCCATACCAACGAAAGACTTTCTTTCTCCGTTTGTGAGTATCGTTTTTCTACATCCGATAGACTTTTGCTGGCAAATGATATGATGGGAGCCTCGTTGTTCTGGTCGAATTGGACGAGTACTGCTCCCAAAGCAACCGGAATGGCATCAGCAATCAAACGCGTCTTACGTTTCGGATCGAAATAGGACAAATTTGGTATTTCGGCCAGCAACAGTTTTAAACGCTCAAAAGCTTGTGTTTCTACAGTACCCCAATGGAACTTGCTGTCTTTTTAAAGAAGACGTCTTAATGGCTCAACGCGATTTGCCAAGTCGGGGATAAATTTCCCAACATAGGTGACCAGCCCTTGAAAACTGCCAACTTTTTCTTTATTTTTAGGGTCTCTAAACGATGCTATTACATGAACTATTTCCGGCTCAACTTCAATACCCTTATTGGACAACACATGACCCAGGAATTTGAGTTTTTGAGTCTTCCAAATGCATTTCTCCTCATTTAGACAAACATCATTATAACAAAATATTTTACATACTACCGCGACTGCCTTATCATGCTCTTGCTCACTAGTTCCGAATATTATAATGTCGTCGATGTAATTCATGGCGTTTGGGCATGGCGCTAACATTTCCTCCAGCATCCGCTGAAAATTTCAGGAGCGGAGTTTACTCCGAATAGTAGTCGTTTGAATCTAAACAATCCCTGCTCTCTTTGTGAAGTTCCAATTGGTGGTATGCGTTTTTTAAGGCCATCCGTGAAAAATACTTGGCTCCCCTCAGCTTAGTCATAAAAGTTTCGAACGTCGGCAGTGGGAAATTTTCTCTCAGTATAGCCTTATTTGCCCTACGCATATCTACACATAATATGATATCGCCATTTTCCTTAAACACTACCACTATTGGTGATATCCAGGGACTTGGACCAAACACCGGTTCAATAATGTCTCGACTAAGTGCAGCATCTAATTGATGTATAACTTTTTCTTCTACAGCAATGGGGACCCGTCGCATAGGCTGCTGAATTGGCACAACTTCAGGGTCGATGAACAATTTTACGATTACATCTTTCCATTTAGGAAATGGCTTGATATTGTCAACTCGATTCACATTTAAGCCAAGTCTTAAAACGTTGAGTTTTATAGACGTTTCCCGCCCCAAAAGTGATTGTCTTCCTGTAGTGTCTCACTACATGTTATTTACTTTGTACTTTTTACTATTATATATATATGTTTATCAAGTTTGTATGTATTATATGTTTTCATTTTTTAAAATTGTTTTCAAAAATTTTCATAATAAATTTGTATTTCAATTGAAGAAGTTGATTTGATTTTTTTTATATTATCAATTTCATTGGCGATCCTGCTTAAAAATATATAAATACGTGTCTAGTTTTATCTAAAATTATTAAATTTTCTATTTAAAAAATCTACATATTAAAAAAAAAAAACTACATACTCCATTTTAAAAATTGCGTATTCAATCAAAGCTGCCGTCACATCAACAATTAAATTATTCAAAAAAAATATATATATATTCGATTTGGAAAACTGCATATCAAATCAAAGCTGACGTCAGAACAACAATTAAATTATTTTGGATTAGTACGGGATTAATAGTTATCAGCAATGAAATTCTTCATCTAACAACACAAATCGTTTACGAATCATCATTCATCAAAATTGCATATCTGAACTTAGTTGAACCAATTTTGTTTTGCCGTTATATATTCAAAATCAAAATAAGAACAGATAAGTTTAATTGCATTTCGTTTATATTAATTCACATACGAAATATTTTTATTTTAATACACTCTGTGTAAAATCTTAAACTTTATTAATTATCTGAATATTTTTATTGTTTTGTTAAATATCATTAAATATCCTTTCTTCTTTGTGAATCCTTCACCAGTAATATATACATATCTTTCTTTTTGATTCAAAAATGGTTAACACACGTTCTATGGAACAAAATTCACAATCGAATTTAAATGAAGATTTTTCGGAATTTCATGATACACAATCATCTCCAACTATAAATTATACGTCCTCTAACAGTACCCAAACATCACACATGCAAATTCCTACAAAAGTTTCAATTAAATTACCACAATTTTGGACTTCTTGTCCAGAAACGTGGTTTATACAAACCGAAGCACAATTTGCTTTTAAGGGCATCATAGATGACACTACTAGATATCAACTAGTTATTATTTCCTTACCTGAAGATGTTCTGTCAAAAATAGTTGATATTATTCATTACCCACCAATAAATAACAAATATGATCATATTAAAAAGACACTTCTGGAGCGATTTTCTATGAATGAAGACATTCGTTTCGAAAAATTGCTTAACGAATCTGAAATCGGAGATAGAAGACCATCTGAGTTCTTTCGCGATTTAAGTGCAATTGCAACATCTAATTTATTAATAAACAATGATTTATTAATTAAATTATGGATGCGTAAACTTCCACCTACCGTTCAAATGCATTTAACTGCATCGAATGATACATATTTTAATGAAAAACTAACACTAGCTGACAAAATATATGACTTATTAACTAAAACTCAAATATCCTCTGTAAACACTTTAACACCTTCTCTATCTTCTGATCAGTTATTCGAAAATTTGTATAAGGTAATATCTAATTTAGAAATTAAAAACCACAATAACTTTACTAGAAATCAAAAATCTGTTGGAACAACTAACAATTATAATAATAAACCTAATAGAAAAATTTTATGTTGGTATCATCAGAAATTTTGTAAAAAAGCTTTAAAATGTATTTCTCCCTGCAATTTCGTTTCAAATCCACATAGTCGAAATTTATACTAAATTGTCCCATTATTGCGACGACAAATAATGGAATCTCTAAAAAACCATCACTCGTCTTTTTGTGTTTGATACCATAAATAAATTAAAATTCTTAGTTGATATCGGTGTAGCTGTATCTGTTATTCCTTTATCAAAATTGTATAAATATAAAACTTACTCAGATACAACTCTTTCTGCAGCTAATGGTTCCATTATTAAAACATTTGGAACTAAATTATTAACAATTGATTTAGGACTTGGTCGTACTTTTGAATTTATTTTTATTTTAACTGACATTACTAATCCGATCCTAGGAGCAGATTTTTTTGAATATTTTGGTATTGTCATTGATATAAAACTAAAACTAATTAAAGATTCAAATACAAATTCATCAATTTTAGCTTCCTTGGGAATATCAGAAATTCATTCCCTTAAAATTTTACATCCAAAAAACAAATTTTTAAATCTTTTAGATGAGTTCCCTCAATTACTAATGAACCTAACTATCTTAAACCTATTAAACACACAACAGTTCATAGAATTGAAATTAAAGGAAATCCACCATTTTCAGAACCTCGAAGATTAGACCCTCTCAAATTAAATGTATCCAAATCCGAATTTAAATTTTTAATAGATAGTGGAATTTGCAGACCATCCCATTCTCATATATCTTCTCCACTCCATCTGATTGCTAAAAAAGAACCTAATGATTGGAGACCTTGCGGAGATTACCGAAGATTAAACTGCGTAACAATTCCAGATCGATACCCTTTACCACACATTCAAGATCTAACAATAGATCTCCGTGGTAAAGCAGCTATTACAACTCCTTTTGGAATGTTTGAATTTACACGCATGCCTTTTGGTCTAAGAAATAGTGCACAAACTTTTCAAAGATTCATTAATGAAGTTTTCTTTGGTATAGATTTTGTATTCACTTATGTAGATGATGTGTTAATAGCAAGTGAAGATGAAAATCAACATTTATACCATCTTAAGACAGTTTTTCAACGTCTAGGTGAATATGGCTTGAACATCAAACCATCATAATGTGTTTTTGGTGTTACTAGTCTTGAATTTTTAGGATATCAGATTTCTTCCGAAGGAATACAATCTTCATCTGATAGAGTCAGTGTTATTAATTCATATCAAAAACCAAATTCGATAACACAACTTCAAAAATTTATTGGAATGATAAATTATTATCATAGGTATATACCTATGATTGCCAATTATCTTTCACCACTTTATGAGATAATGACAAATGCATCTAAAACTAAGACGAAAGAACTAATCTGGTCTGTTGATGCAGAAAAATCATTTGAGATTTTAAAACTCAAATTTTCTAAAAATACTCTACTTACTCATTTTGATAAATCTACAAGTCTTAGCTTAGCAGTAGATGCCTCAAATTCAGCTATTGGAGCCGTTTTCCAGCAATATAAAAATAATATTGTTGAAACCTTAGCGTATTTTTCAAAGAAACTATCACCTGCGGAATGTAAATACTCAACTTTCGACAGAGAACTCTTAGCTATGTATGCAGCAGTCAAACATTTTAGACATTTTTTGGAAGGTAGAAATTTTGATATTCTTACTGATCATAGACCACTCACATATGTTCTAAATTCTAAAACGGATAGGTATCCACGCCAAACGCGGCATTTAGAATATATAGCTCAATTTACGTCGGAAATACTTTTCATAAATGGAAAAGATAACATTGTGGCAGATACATTATCCAGACTACAAGATATTAATAGTTTCAGTAATAACAAAATTGATCTAGAATTACTTTACAAAGAACAACAGCATGATAATGAATTAAAACTTATTACTTCTGATAGTAATAATAAAAATAATTTGGAGGAAATTCAAATTCCCTTACTTAATTTCAAAGTTTGGTGTGATATATCGGGTAAAATTAATCGTCCTTTTGTACCGCTTTCATTACGAAAAGACATTTTTTTAAATTTACATACCCTTTCTCATCCTGGAGTACGTGCTACCAGAAAACTCATACAAAGCAAATATTTTTGGCCTTCAATGAGAAAGGATATCAATTTATGGACTACAAATTGTATTAACTGTCAGAAATCTAATGTTCATCATTACACAACATCTCCAGTTCAAAAAATAGGTATACCATCTGGTAGATTTTAACATTTTCATATGGATCTCGTTGGACCTTTTCCAATGTCAAAAGGAAATAAATATATTTTGACAATTTTAGATCGATTCACTAGATGGCCAGAAGCTTATCCATTAATGGACATTTCTTCACAAACTATTGCTAAAACTTTTGTAAATAATTATATACCACGTTTTGGAGTCCCTCTTCAAATAACAGTTGACCAAGGAACTCAATTTACTTCGAAATTGTTTAGCGATTTGACAAAATTAAAAGGTCCACATAAAATTCATACACCTTGTTATCACCCACAGGCAAATGGTATGGTTGAACGTTTTCACAGACAGCTAAAAACTTCTTTAAAAGCAAGTAACAACGCTAAAGATTGGTCTGATCAACTACCAATAATTTTATTAGGAATCAGATCAAGTATTAAAGAAGAACTTAAATGTAGCCCTGCGGAATTGGTTTATGGTCAAACCTTAAGATTACCGGGTGATTTGATCGTAAATTCAGAAAATTCAACTACTTCAGATCAAATATTTCAAAATTTAAGAGACCATTTTACTACTGTTCAAAACAAAGTCATTCATCATAAAAATAGTATTCGTGCTTTTGTTCCAAAAGATCTTTTCAAATGTGATTATGCTTTCGTTAAAGTTATAAGACCAAGTGGCTTACATTCTCCATATGAAGGGCCTTTTAAAGTAATAGAAAAGAATCAGAATACTTTTAAAATACAATGTGGTAGTTTAATTAAAACTGTTTCTATAGATTTGCTTATACCTGCACACGTTGACAATTCAAATAAAATACCGCATATTTCCCGCAATAGAAACACAAATTATTATATTAATTAACTAATCTTTATTTTTATGTTTTGCGTTACATTTACTGGTGGGGGACTAATGTAGTGTCTCACTACATGTTATTTACTTTGTACTTTTTACTTTGTATATTTATGTTTATCAAGTTTGTATGTATTATATGTTTTCATTTTTTTAAAATTGTTTTCAAAAAATTTTCATAATAAATTTGTATTTCAATTGAAGAAGTTGATTTGATTTTTTTTATATTATCGACTTCACTTCCATTTTCAATGACATAAATGTAGCAATTATTTCAGGATTCCCCTTAATGCAAACTGGAGCTTCAAAAACGCAAATTACACTAAGTAATTTTTCAGAAGCGTATGCTCGAAACTGATTCAGGGATTTCGTACGAATGTTAAATAGCGTCGCGTTGTCTCCATGCAGGCATTGCCAATCTGTGTAGCTCAAAAGTTTAGAACGCGATCCCGAGTCTATAATCATTGAAATTTGGGTTACCCGCTATATGACACATTAAAATAGTTACTGCTGAGTTTCTTACAGTCAACCTCAGGATTTTCGTCATCAACAGCTCTTATTATAGTGCGCCGACGCTTCGCATCTGAATTATACCATTGTACAATTTGTCGTTTAATATTTTTTCTGCACTTGCGTGCGAAATGGCCAACTCGGGAATATTTATTGCATTTCATGTTTCGTGCAGGACAGCTTATTGAATCTTCAGCATGGTCACTACAGCCATATCGGTTGCACTCGATGCTATTCAATATTCACCACCATTTCTGTGTATCGATTTTGCTGATAATCTCTGAATGCGGTTTGGCCATCATTGATTGTGTCTGTTTGATAATTTGTTCATCGACGAGACATGCATCCAAAATATCATCAAGGCTGTGTTCTTTTTCTAACAATTTGCGTTTAAGCTCTACCGGTGCCCATACATCGATAATCTTGTCTTTTAAGCATATCTCCTCAATCTCGGCTTTTGTATTACCAAATGAGCACTTGACTATTCGTTGACACAATTGTAAAACAAATTTGTTAAAACGTTCACCTTCTAAGGGATAAATGTTACGAAAAAGGTGTCTTTCAAACGCAGAATTTCTTTTTGGCGTAAAATATTCATTCAGTTCATCGACCGCCCCCGGCAAAGAATTGGCTACAGTTTGCAGTTGCTGCCCTCCAAAGTGGAACAGTTTATTTAATTTCCGAACGACACGGATTATCTGTTCTGCGTCCACATAAATCTGAAAAGACCGAAGCCATCTTTCCCACTCGGTACGCACCACAGATTTTTCAATTGAGTCGCACAAAAACGGCTTTATATATCAGCCATAATATTCTTTTTGATTTAACATGCACCTGAAATTAAAACAAAAATCAAATGTTATTATACTTTCACACATTTGGCAGATTTTTTTAATATTGGCTTGCGTTCTACTCTCAGCCCCTGACATTTGTCCGATTAAAACAGATATATCGGCATACAGCCTCCGACATTTGTCAGATTGTTTAATATTGGCTTACGTTTAACGTCCAGCCCTGACATTTGTCAGCTCACAAACGTTTTCCCTTATGTATATATATTTATGCATTCTTTCTATTTTCCGGCCCGTAGCCTCTGACATTTGTCAGATAATCATATTCGCAACTATGTATGTAAGAACATAATACTTATCCATCTATATGTGGACGTATACTAATCATAATCAGAATCACTTAATAGGCCCCAACTTAAAGCTCCATTGAGATCTGCCACACTCCGTATTATCTTGATTGTTCACGCTTTTTATTTTACACACCTTTCAGCGAACTTTTCGCAAATAAAGTTTTTCTTCCCAATTGTGTTACAAAAAAAAAAAAACGGATCCCAATCTCGTCGCCACTGTAACAACCTGTCAGATTACAATTGCTGGATAATAAAACACACTATATTATTGAAGAACTTAATTCTATTTTTCATCAAATTCTTTTTATTATTTTTTTTTTATATTTTATTAATTTGATTACAAAAACTAACTACTCTGATCGAAATCTATTTTTACAATACTCCAAACAGTTGTCCAAAACTAAAACTCATTTTCGTATGGTGGTGTCCGTGTGCTTGACAAGGGTTGCCACATTTCCTATGCTCTTAAACTTGGAGAGTGAAAGTGCGCGAGTGTTGTTAAGGAAATATCCACATAATGTGGCTTTGTGATTTCGAATTGAGTAATCTGTTGGCATTCAGAGATCTGTACGAAAGATATATGGGAACGGCGTTAGCACACAATTGACCGTAAACAACTTTAAAGGAATACATATTCGCAATAAGGATGACTTTTTGCATCGTTTTATACCGGTGGATAAAAATAGGCTATATTTGTTTAAATATATGAAGTGGGCGGGGCACCTCCCATATATGACAAATTTTTAACATAATAGCAAGTATCCTGAAACTTTGTAGTAGTAAATAAATTTTTAATGTGGGCGTGGCACCTCCCATACATGGTAGATACATATCATCATATATCTAGAGTAATATGATGGCCAGAGCCTTGAAGCATGTCAAATGGTTGTTAATGTGAGTAGACGTACCAAAAACGGGCAGGATTGGGTTAGTGGGCGTGGCACCTCCCATACAAAAAAATGATGAGTTTGAGAAGCTATGTGAAAAATGGGCGGGACCAAACCAGTGGGCGTGCCACCTCCACATATGGGAAATACATATCATCATATATCTAGAGTACCATGGTGGCCAGAATCTTGAAACTTTCTGCAAATCAATCGGTTGTTAATGTGAGTAGTCGTTGTAAAAATAGGCTGGATTGTGTTAGTGGGCGTGGTACCTCCCATACAACAAAGTTATTTGGAGTACTTTAAACTTGACAGCCTTGAAACTACGTGTGAGTTCACGAATGACGAATGTGAGAAGTTATGTGAAATATGGGCGGGATCAGATCACTGGCGTGGCACCTCCCTTACAGAGATGCATAGAAATAAGTTATAATGCAAAACATCGTTCGCCGGGTCAGCTAGTACGCTATATTATTTAGATTTAACTCCACTACATTCCGCTTCCAAAACTAAAGAAATGGTTCACGAAAAGTGATTTAGGTATGATGAAACCATTGATCAACCAAAAGCCTTGGGAAATGCTATTGTTTGAAGGGATAAAAACATTAAAGATATGTTGGTAAACTGAATTATGTTAGAGGGGAGACTATACTATTTTTTTTTCTTTTTTTGCTTAACTAAACTCTTTTTTGTTCAAAAGTTCAATGATTTATTGAGGCGTCCTCATATTTGAAGTAATTTTCACCGTAAGCTTTTGATAATCTGTCATTATTTGAAAATTTTTTCGCAAATTTAAAACAATATGTTCTTATAATATGTTCATATTTGAGTAAAATTTTCAAGTTAATATGTATGTATAATGGTTCAACTATATGGAGCTGATAATTAAAATTAAAAGCAAAATAGAGAAAATGGAACATGTTGGAAACAATTAAAAGCAAATAATTTACATGAAGAATATTCTCAAGCCAGAATATAAGTATTTATATAAGAATTAATTTCTGATGCAGACTCAAAAAAAAAAAAAAATTAAATATTTTGGTGTTTTAAACTTCATAAAAAATCAAAAATATCAATATTGCTCTTTTTATACCCTATACCACTATGTGGTTTGGGTATAATGACTTTGTGCTGCTGTTTGTAACAACCAAAAATATTTGACCTAGACCCATCTTTAATTATACCGATCGAATCAGAATCACTTTCTGAGTTGAGTTAACAATGTCCGTCCGTCCGTCCGTCCGTCCGTCTGTGTGTCCATGTAAAGCTTGTAATCAAACTGCAGGTCGCAAATATGAATATATTTTGATGAAATTTGGTATATAAGCTTTTATCGGCCATGGGATGAACGCTATTGAAATTGGTGAGAATCGGTCCATGTTCAGACCTAGCCCCCATACAAATTACCCATATGAAATCGACATAAATTGCCATAAGGTCCAAATTGTCATATAGATCTTACTCAAATTGGGTTTGTATGCGTTCATTACATGCACTAATGAGTAGTCCAAAAATGATCCCTTTGACCCCATATAGAGCTGCTTTCCGATCTTCAGTTAAATCTATTAAAAAACAAAAATATTGCACTGATTCTTCTCAAATTTTGTTTGTACATATTTTTGCAAAATACAAGAGACTTTACCAAACATGATCAGGATCGGTCCATTTTTGGACCTAGCCCCTTTATAGATATAGCATCCGATATGAACTTTTTTATGTCTGCAGCCAAAAATATTAATAAAAATCCCACTCAAATTTGGGTTTTGCTTATTTTCTATGTCCAGTTAGTTGGGCCTAAGAGATAGGGTTTCTAAACGCATGGTATAGGGTATCGTATAGTCGGTCTAGACCGACTATAATTTTCTTACTTGTTTATTCTTAGGTTAGGAACACAGATATGTTGCAAATAAAATAAGCCATATTTAATTAAAACAACTTTTGATTTAATTTACAATTTAGTGATGGTATCACATTTTGATAAAAATTTCTAGAATAAATTTTGTTCAATATTATTAAGTTTTTCTGCAGTAATATTTGTTCTTCATGAAAATCCCATACAAAATTTTATTTCAGGGCAATTCTGATGTTTTTGATTTTTTATGAATTTTAAAACATCAAGAATATTAAAATTTTACATAAAAAAAAAACTTTATGAATATTTCCGAAACTATTGCCCTAATTAAAAAATAGTTCAGATATAACATGGAGGTAATTTAGCTGTGGATTTTCATATTTTTATTTAACCAAATCGGACAAACCGTTCTTGAGTTATGCTAAAATATGTGGACAACCAGAGTCAAACCAAAAAAAGTAAATGCGTACTGTGTATGCCTAATACAAGTATTTAAAAAAACCAGTAACAAAATAAATGCCGCAGATTATATTTTTTTTTTTGTTCTGCAGTGGAATTAAGTCATCTGAAAAGAAATTGTTAAAATTTGTTTAAATTATTTTATTTTTAATTCAAACTACTTTGAACCTTTAGTACTTTGCTGGGTCTCCTCTTTATAGGATTACTTCGGCACATCTTTTTGACATTGTTGCAGCTAAAGCGTAATACTGCTAAGAAGTAATATTGTTACATTCTGCCTGATTAATATCCCATAGTGCATTGATGTTTGTGGGTTTTCTGGCCGCAACAGCCTATTTTACGATCCCCCAAAGATTTTCTATGGGTATTAAATATCGACTTTGAGCTAGCCACTCAAGAGCCTTTGTTTTGTTTTCATTACACCAAGTCTTAACGACCCGAGATGTATGCTTCGTGTCGTTAGCCTGCTGAAATATCCATGCTAGTGGCAAATCATTAGCATAAATATAGACTAGATATTTATGCAGGATATCTTCGTCATTTTCCCATCGATTTTAACCACTTTGGGTCTAAACGTCATTTCCAAAAACGTAGGATTTTGTTCAATCACTCCACACTATTAATTTCTAAAAGTTAGAATCTTTACGGAGTTGGGTTTTTGCAAACCGCAAGTGCTGCTGAAAATTTTTCTTTGACACATTTGTTTTTTTCTCGGTATGGGGCAATGAAAATTATTTTCAGTCAGAAGCCTTTCCTTCTAATCTAAGTTGATATGAGGAATGGGTCAATTTTATTCATCCTGGCCATAAACCTATCTTCCGTTTGTGTCGTTTTGCGCTGTTCATGTCTTTGCTAATTATCAAAAGTCTTACATTTTTGATAATGTTTAATAGCGTTAACAATGATAATATTTTCACCACTTAAGGAATTGAACCATCATTTTGGTTGCAATTCCTTATGATCTCCCTTCCAGCGGTAGTAGAGCTCTTACTTTTACCCATAATTTAACAACGTCAAATAGCAAAAGGTGATAGAACGTTTTAAAAAACCCATAAAACACTTTTAGCTACCATAAAGTTTTCTTTATACAAATATTTACCTTCGATAATTAAAATGACTTAATTACATGAGTGACTTAATTGTATGGCCACAAGTGTACATATGTCAAAATTATATTTGTCGTTTTATTTTTATAAAAATTGTTAACTATGTTACCTTTTCATCAAATACCCTTCATTCATTAAATATCACAATTTACCGATTCTATACTTTAATTGAAAGACTCTCAGTCCTGTTGTGCAGGAAACCAAACATATAAATAAATAAATATATAAAATATATATAAATACAATATATATTTGTGGGATGGTTTTAATAAATAAAATTTATAAACCAGTAAAATATTTATTTGACTATCTAAAATTTTTCGTAAAGAAAAGTGGTTAATAAAGAAATAATCTGTAAGTTATCTACTGAACAAATAACAGAAACATTTTCTTTTAACCCACTTCGCGCAACCATTATCCACGTGAGTTTTTGTGCATATTTTTTTTTAATGTTATTATTGTTTATGCTTTGCTATGTAGCTTCGCAGCCAGCTCGAAAGCGTGAGTTGATGAAAGCAGTTCCGCAAGTTTTTTTCCGCGTGCTTTGCGAAAAGTGATTTTTTTTTAATAGTACGCAATGCAAGTAAATCAATTACATCCAGTTAATTGTTATTCTTTGTTTAAAAATTAAGGGGTGGGTGGTTGGTGTTTAAGGTTTTAAAGGTAAAAAAGTCGCATTTTCACAATTATTTTTGAAGATATGATAGATAGATAGATAGATAGTTCCTTATTTCATTTTATAAAATTATTTACAATAATATTTATAAATTAAATTGAAATGTTGAACTTACGAAAATGACATTACGTCGTCTGGTCGGAGGTTTGACTTGAATTTTTTCTTTAAATATAAATATAAATTTAATATAAATATACATAAATATAAAAATAAAATTAAAATTTTTAAAAATTTTTCAAATCAGCGGAATTCATTTAATATTAACTTCCTATATGATAAGGCATTGATAATAAAATTTACTAAATTACTACAGTTTTCATCTCCCACACCATTTAAAGCGTTTATAATTTCATTCTCCGTTAAAACCACTTTTCCAAAAAATCTGTCCCTTTATTCTTTTAAAATCGGACATCTTCCTAAAAAATGGGTTACATTTTCAACTTCATTTAGATTACATAGCGAACATGTATTATTAGAGTTGTTTCTGTTGAAATAATTGCCATTCAGAACGATAAGACCACATCTTGCCTTGAATATCCATGATATCTTGCTTCTTCCATATATTTCTTTAAAATATGTTTTGCCAATGTTGTGGTCGAGCGACTTGTAGATTCTTGTATTGCTTTGCAAAGACTTTATCCAAATTTTTTGGTGGTTATGATTTCTAATCTGGCTTAACAAACTTGCAAAACCATCAGACCAGAGATTTATATTAAAGTTTTCTATCGTCCACTCGAGCCCATAGTGTCTGCCTAGTTCATTTAGATCTTTAGCCCAATATACATTTCTTTCGAGAATTTTCATAGAGAATTTATTTGGGAGTCTGTTATTTTTATATTCAAAAAATGTCTTATATAGGTATCTCAAATCAAGCGTATATAGGTGACTATTATCCAAACCGGTTTCTAGCATTATACAGTAGGTGCTTTTAAAGCTCAACTTTGGTGTTAGCAGGACTCCAAGGTAACAATACTCATTTACCATTACAATTTCGTTTCCACAATAAGTCCATTTCTCGTTTCTGGACAATTTACCTCCACGTCTAAATACCATGATAGCAGATTTGCTAAGATTTACTTCCATACCCCAGGTTTCACAGTATAATTCCAAATTATTTATCATTTTTTGTAATACGGCTAGTATAACTATATCATCTGCATATAAAAGTAATCTGATATTCAACTCATCCACATATAGTCCACCTTCAAGACAATCATGAAGGTCTTTCAAATATATAGCAAACATTAAACAGCCTTGTTTTAATCCTGAGTAAGTACAGAATTGTGTCCACCACCGCTGGCTCTACCATATTGGCTTCTTCTTGTTGCTGATCTCCAGTATATATTATATTCGTTAAAAAATTTTCAAAACGTATAAAATGTTCCTTGCATATGTGTGTTTCTAATAATACAAATATTTCAAAACTTTTTATATATTCAAAGAATTTTGGAAAAAGTAGTTTGTTCTCCAAACCATGAATATTATACGATACAATTTTTAAATTAACAAAATTTAAATATTATCAATACCTTTTACAATTTTTACCTTATTGCTAGATTTCCTATTATGGTTTCGACAGACGACTTCTAGTTATTGTTCATTAAATTTATTTAAAATATTTGTGTAACTCAAATCTATAATATTGATTACATCCTTGTAAATATAAGGTTCTAAGAGCAGCTCTGCCATCTTCATTCCCGCATTTCAAATTATAATGCTTGTCCCACTTAAACCATTTATATGATATTCTTAACTTTTCGTTTTGGCCTGTAATTTTTCGAATTTTATCGACAGCTAATATTTCTTTTTTGAAGTATAGCATCACCTTCTTTTGTTGTTGTTTCTCCGAATTTAAATCACGTTCCATAAATATTTTGGTCTTCGCCAACATTTTGCCTCTCTTAAGAACATTATCTACAGCATCTGCTGTTTCCATTTCTGCGATCACCGTCATTTTACCACCATAGGATCCAATTTTTCTAGTAGATTTTATTCCAATTGGTTCCGAAAGTTTAAGGTTTTTAATGCAAACTTTCTTCACAGCTTCGCTAATAGATTCAGTGCATTCTTCAAGATATGAATAATGTTGGATTATTTATTTCATATACACGTTATAGCATAACATTTGAAGAATCTTTGAAAAAGTCTATGACAGCGAATCTCCGAAGCCGTTGTTGTTTTGTGGTGCACATCATAACTCGTTATCGGATCATGTGAAATAAAAAAATCGAAATGCCTTTAAAAGGTGACATGTAGTGACGAAGAGTTTTTTAAATTTTTATTTATTTTTTTTATTTTTTTTTGCAGTATTTTGAAGTGAAAAACATGATTTTTGCTATAAAATTTCGGGAATTTGTTGTTAAAAAATGGGAAGAGAATGGAAGAGAAGAAGAATGGGGAGAAGAGTGGGAATGGAGAATGGAAAATAAAAAAAATAATAAAATAAAAACTTTTCGTGGTTACCTTATGAGTTCTGTGTAGATATAGTGTATAAAATTTCAAAAGAATCGGTCAAGTAGATTTTGAGTTATGATGTTCACGGACTACGAACATTTATTTGCGAGGAAATCGATTTAAAATTTTTTAAAAACTGATTTATATAAGATATACCGTATGAGGGCGGTCGCTGGAAATGCTGTATCTTCTGAAGTTTTGCTCCGATGTACTTGAAATTTTGATACAACACTCTCGACATGTTGCACATACAAATGGTTTAAAATGTTACCCCCCCCCCCCCCCCCTAATAAGAGCATAATAACAATTAAATGGATAACGTGCGTAATGCTTTGGATATACAGTGGCAAAATATACTAGCTACCTTTGGACATCACTTTTAAATGGACGGGGCAAAAATATACTACCTACTTTTTTAATTTTCATTACATGTGTTGTAGTAAGTCAAATCGAAGGGCATTAAAGCTTTACGAAATTTTGTACGAACTTAATCAATGGACTGATGATGAGATTTTTGCCACCATTTACATCGCACACCCTGACAAATCTAAAGCTAATATTACAGATGAAGGCAGTGGCAATGAAGATTACGGTGACTCAACAATTTGCAGGCGGTCAGCTACGTGTAGAGATAGAAATTAGGCATAACGATGTACGTGACTACGAGATCGATGACGATATTGATGACAGTATTACTTTAGCGGGCGTAATGAAGCATAAAGGGGTTGTAGAGCCAAGGACGACTAAAAAGGAATGTGTGATTAAAGGGCAGCAAACGGATATGGTTCCTAGCTAACCACGATGGGAGCTATTTTCAGAATGCCATTAAAATCCAGATCACATGGAAATTTTTATGAAACTATTTGACGATGTTATAATCAACTTAACAGAAACATATATGCAGTTAACCATAACCGCTCTGGTGATGTGGCATAAGATGAAATGCATTGTTTCATTGGAGTTTTGCTATTGAGTGGCGGGAAATGTATTGTGCAAACCCTAAAGACGGCAACAATGAGGTCATTGGAAAAGTAATGTTAAGAAGTTATTTTCGTTTCATCATGCAAATATATTAAAAAGGACATCCGATTCGAGGAAAACTATAGGTTAAAAAAAATTATATTATAAAAAAGGATTTAAAATATATGAAGCTTATTTAATTTTGGAAATAAAAATTTAGGTATTTAAATTCCGGCGCTATCTGGGTGAACTAGTTTAACATTTCAAATGTTCTTTTATAAAAAAAAATTATAATCCCAGGTATAGCATCAACGACTAATAAAAATCTCAGAGATTTTAATAGAAATCCGCACAACATACCAAGTGAAGGATATAAGTTAGAATATTAAATTCTTTGAGTTCTTAAAATTGTGATGAAGTGCTTAGAAATTAAATGATTTGTAGCTTGTTGCAAGACTGAGTATTGATATACACGTAATGAAATAAATCCACCATTTTCGTGAAAGTTAATGATTTAAGTAATATACAATTTTATACCTGTCTTAAGCTACCCTTAAAAAATTTTATATAATACTGTTCATATCAAAATTTGTTCTGCAATGTTCCCTTGAATAAATGATTGATTGGTTAGGAAAGAACATCTTTAGCACTACACATGCGAAATCACCCTCAAAGTGATTGATTGATGTCAGTTTGTAGTCTATGAAACAGAGAAAAAGAGACAGAGATATTTTCTGCAGATGAATATTCAAATAAACAAAGAGGGTCAATAATAATTTCCTCCACCCCTGTTCTAATCACATTACTATAAACAAGGTTTTTATCACTAAGAGACTAAAAGCACTAGATTTCACATTTTCATGGCTAGATTTATAATTCCGAAAATATTAGGTATTTTCATGCTTTTTTCAAATTGAAAGTAATTATTAAGTGCTATCAGCGTAATGTAAGCACATATATTTAAATTTTTGTCCGTTTGTTTATTATACTATGCAACAAGTGGGACGAAATATTTTTTTTATCCGCTATAGTCACCTAACTGCAATAATCATCATTATTTCAAATTCTTTTTCTTTTTAAAACTTTTTCTAAAATTTTAGATTTTTGAAGAAGCTGCTCCGTACATCTTTTCGTAACCTTAGAACGAAGTATTCGTTATGGTTTAGGAGAAATAGTTTTTTTTCGGCGGCCCATATTTCCTGACTCCAAAGTTTTGACATTGATTTGTATAAATATATGTATATCATAGGAAAGCATACATGAGTGCCTTTTATTTAATATTTCAGAATTCAAAATCAGAGTTCAGAAAAAAACACACACTGAACAAAAAACTCGTACATATATGTAAACAAACATAACTTAGACCAACACACACATATTTTTATTTTCATATCAATTATGTGCGTTTCTAAATTTTCTACAGTGCCTAACACAATCATAACTGTGTTCGTATTAATGTCTCGTTTTTTACACGAACATGTTTCCACACGTACTTTTTGTTTCGATCACACATAAACCACACAGATTTAAGTGTTGCTTTATTTGAAGTTCGTGTTCTGGTACGTGTACTGAAAAAAAAACAGAACATGTACAATAAACAGGTTCGAGTTCAGTTATATTTTAAGTCGAGTTGTGGCTCGTGTACTAAGAAAAAACAGAACATGTACTATAAACAGGTTCGAGTTCAGTTATATTTTAAGTCGTGTTCTGGCTCGTGTACTAAGAAAAAACAGAACATGTACAATAAACAGGTTCGAGTTCAGTTATATTTTAAGTCGTGTTCTGGCTCGTGTACTAAGAAAAAATAGAACATGTACAATAAACAGGTTCGAGTTCAGTTATATTTTAAATTCGTGTTCTGGTTCTTGTACTGCGAAAAATTGAAACATCAATTCGCGATCTGATACACCCCGATAAAAACGACAACAATTGTTTCAACCAAATTTATTAAAATTTTATTGCCCCTTTTTTATGACTTACGTTGCAAATTGTTTACAATTGTCAAATATTTTAAAATTTTATTGGCCATTTTCTGTGATTTACGTTGAAATTATTTACAATTGTTTTTATTGACTGGTTTTTATTTTAATAAAAGATGGTAATAAAATACCTGAGACACAAAAACTGCACACTGCGCTTAAATCTTTCTTGCAGGTTTCAATCAGACATGTAAATTTTTTCGTTTCGCTATTAAAAGTTGCGTATTTTTTATAGCAAAACTTATTTCTGTTATTGCTTTAAAATTTTTTTTAATTTTCACAAAATATTTGCAATTTACACGAAACTGAAAACAGAACCACTTTTAATGAATAAATGACGCACTTACTCGCTATTTATTGCAAAAGCAATTGCGTGAAATTGTAACACTTGCAAGCAATTGTAACGTAAGTCATCAAGAAGGGACAATAAAATATGAAAATATTTTTTTGGGTTTTTTTTTATTGACACTCATTGTGTTTTTATGCAAAAAATCCCAAAAAATCATTGAGAAAAGGATTGTGCATTCACACTAATTGGTTCGAAAATTAAGGGTGGGTGATTGAGTTTTTTATGATGCAAAATTTGTTTGTGTCTAAAGTTATTTGTTACCAAAAAAATATGTTTGCAAAAGATCCTAACAACCAACAAGTGTGTCTTTTATGCCGCAAAATTGGGTTTTTCGTCTATGACACTAATTGGTTGCGAAAATATTGGTGGGTAATGCAAAAAAATCTAACAACCAACAAGTGTAACTTTTATGATGCTAAATAGTTTTTGTGTCTTAAGTATTTTATTACCATATTTTATTAAAATAAAAACCAGTCAATAAAAACAATTGTAAATAATTTCAACGTAAATCACAAAAAAATAGCCAATAAAATTTTAAAATATTTGAAAATTGTAAACAATTTGCAACGTAAGTCATAAAAAATGGTCAATAAAATTTTAATAAATTTGGTTGAAACAATTGTCGTTTTTATCGGGGTGTATCAGATCGCGAATTGATGTTTCAATTTTTCGTAGTACAAGAACCAGAACACGAATTTAAAATATAACTGAACTCGAACCTGTTTATTGTACATGTTCTATTTTTTCTTAGTACACGAGCCAGAACACGACTTAAAATATAACTGAACTCGAACCCGTTTATTGTAGATGTTCTGTTTTTTCTTAGTACACGAGCCTGAACACGACTTAAAATATAACTGAACTTGAACCTGTTTATTGTACATGTACTGCTTTTTCTTAGTACACGAGCCACAACACGACTTAAAATATAACTGAACTCGAACCTGTTTATTGTCCATGTTCTGTTTTTTTTTTTCAGTACACGTACCAGAACACGAACTTCAAATAAAGCAACATGTGTGGTTTATGTGTGATCGAAACAAAAAGTACGTGATACAAAAATGTTCGTGTAAATAACGAAATATTAAAACGAACACAGTCATGATTGTGTTGGGCACCGTAGAAAATTTAGAAATGCACATAATTGATATGAAAATAAAGATATGTGTTGGCTGCTTTTGAACAGAACATTGTGTGTTTCATGTGTGTATTTTCTGAACCTTGTTCAAAATACATATACCCGTTATGAACCTATTGAATTTTTTCCATTTTTATACCCTATACCACTATGTGGTTTGGGTATAATGACTTTGTGCTGCTGTCTGTAACTACCAAAAATATTTGACCTTGAATCAGAATCACTTCCTGAGTCGATTTAGCGATGTCCGTCCGTCCGTCTGTCCGTCCGTCTGTGTGTCCATGTAAACCTTGTAATCAAACTACAGGTCGCAAATATGAATCTATTTTGATGAAATTTGGTATATAAGGTTTCAGCAGTCATACAATGAACGCTGTTGAAACTGGTGAAATTCGGTCCATGTTCAGAACTAGTCCCCATACAAATGACCACTATGAAATCGACATAAATTTTCATAAGATCCAAATTATCATATAGATCTCAGTCAAATTGGGTTTGTATATGTTTATTATATCCATTAATTACTAGTCCAAAAATAATACCTACAGGACAATTCTTAGTCATAGGCCCCATATAGAACTGCTTCCCGATCTTCACTTAAATCTATCAAAAAACAAAAATATTGCACAGATTTTTTCCACATTTGGTTTGTAAATATTTTTTCAAAATATAAGTGACTCTACCAAATATGGTCAGGATATATCATAAAATGATATATACTATGTTGGTATTTGCAACAACTGGTTCCACTGGTATATTTTGACCTCTTAACCCTTTTAGGACCGGGATTTAACCTAAACTTTTAAGCTTTTAGTAAAATAAGTTCTTATTTCAAATTCGGTCGAATTTTTTTTTTTAATTTGATAATAATGGGTTAATTTCCAAAAAAAACCGACTATATTCATGGATTTTCATGAAACAAAACTTATTTTATTTCCATTACAACGGCTTTAAGATAAAGTGCTAAAACTGGTGAGTATTTGTTGCTTTCTATTTTTTAAGAATTTTTTTAATTCAAAAATTTTCTAATTTTTGAAAAATAATGGCTATATAAAAAAATGATATAAGCAGAACTTAAAGCTGGTGAAATTTAATTAAAATGTAGTTAAATCGAGTAAGTCGTTCCAAAGTTCCGAAAAGATGTATGAAGAAACTTCTTAAATATCTCAAATTAAAAAAAAATTTTTTTTTTTAAACTTACCATTGAATTTGATATAATGATGTGTAGCATACACATTGTATTTTCCTTGATGTTCTTCACATGTACAAAAAAGAACAAAAAAGCAACAACCAAACAAAAATGTGTATCGTCTTCTGTTACGTAAAAACATTATTCACTATTGCTAGTTTATTATACGAAATTTTATCCGAGTACCTTTACATTTTCGCACGTCATTCCTCGGCTAAACCTAGAGGATCCAAATGGCATAGCAAATTGCTGCGGATTATGTCGAACATTTTAAGGCTATGTAGTATGATCTACTCGACCTATTGCGGACAGGAAAATGTTCTCAACAGACAGACAGATAGACGGACATTGTTAGATCGACTTCTCCTTTTATAAGGATCAAGAATATATATAGTTTATGAGGTCTCCGGAATTTATATCGATGAGTTACAAACGGACTGACAAACTGATCTATACTGTCTGCACAGTGGTGTGGAGGGAATAAAAATGGATCCCTTAAACTGTTAAGTTATTTATTTAAGTGTTTTCCAACACTATTCTATTAAAAATTTGTGGAATAACTTAAAATACACGTAACGTATTGACTAGAAAAATATTATCTGGAGATTGACTAGACTCGCCAACTATTAGCTTAATTGGCACAACTCATATTTTTTTATAATAAATTATTTTGTCCCATTATTGATTTATATCGATTTCATAACCAGTTTTTAATTTACAGACCTCCTGTGCATAACTTCCCAGCAAAAAATTTGTCGAATACAAAGAAAACAAAAGTTCATCTAAATCTATAGTCAATTCTACCTTGTAAACTAATTGTTGTAGCTTCTATATAAAAGAGAATTTCTGAATCCATCATAGATTTATTTTCCTACAACTTTCAAATATTTTGACACTCTTCTAATATTTATAAATGTTACTAGATATCAATAAAATTAAAAACTGTTGCTGGTCTTAAAAGTTTTATTTTCAATTATACTCGTACTTGTTGTTTAGTTTTATTGATACTCATTAATTAATCACGATTAATTGATGAAAAATAAAATGCCCAACCTTTTAACTAATTATTTTTTTTTTTATTATGCCAAACCACACCATGATTTCACTCGCCACTGGTAACTTATCGCTGAACATTCATCTTTCATGAAGGTCAACTTACTTCATCACATTTTTCATAGTCAATCACTATACAGTGGTTTTTGAGCTCTGTCACAATGACAGTAAGCAATTGAATGCAAGTTTCATATACATACAATTGCAACGCGACCAGCATCAAAACAAACTGAGCTGACTAATTTCTTAATTGAAATGTCAATCAAATTTTATATATATATATTTTTTTTGTTTTCCATATAAAATTTACGTGCAGCCAACGAACACTTTATATCTGGATATTAAAATGGCACATAAATTCAATAAAGGTTAAAAAAAAAACGAAATCGAAAAGAAGAAACCTACGTTAAAAAATTTTACAATATTGTTGTTATTAGCAGCCTAAGATTGATTGTCAACTCGATGCAAAGTTGTCTGAAAGCACACTTAATACTCTTCACACTTACAAGCAACACACATGCAGCTCTGTTGAAGAGCGGTTAAGTATAAGTTTAACAAAGTATAGCTTAAGTTGACAACATTGCGTGTTGCCAACAATTTTAAGTATTTAATGGTTTTATTTTGGTTTTATATGAGCAGCTGTTTAATGGTACAATCATTTACAATGCTAGGATGTTGTATTCTCAGGAAAAATATAAAATCATAAACGAAGGTTATCTACACAACTGATACTTCAATCTAAAAACCGCACTTCACTTCGATCGCTTGACAGGAATTTTGGTTCTCTTTCTATATCTTAAAAACGATATCATGAAAATCACAAATCATTTTTTATTCGTAAATCGTTGTAGTGATAACGCTTTATTTCATCAGGTGGCGCGTTTTTGCCGTTTCGCCTATTAATCCCATTAACCAAACTCCAAATCTCCCATATTCTGAGAAGACTAGTGATACCGATAAGTTTAACATTATATACCCTGTGCCCTCATAATTCAAAGATTCGTCCCAAGTTTCTTGTTTAACTGCTCCCTTTTTATTGATTTTGAGATTCTGTTCAGCATTGTTTTTTCGCCACCACATTCCGCGCTATTCGTGGTATTTTATACTCTATACCACTATGTGGTTTGGGTATAATGACTTTGTGCTGCTGTTTGTAACTACCAAAAATATTTGACCTAGACAAATCTTTTATTATACCGATCGAATAAGAATCAATATCTGATTCGATTTAACGATGTCCGTCCATGTAAACCTTGTAATCAAACTGCAGATCGCAAATATGAATATATTTTAATGAAATTTGGTATATGAGCTGTTATCGGCCATAGGATCGAAATTGGAGAGAATCGGTCCATGTTCAGACCTAGCCCCCATACAAATGACCCCTATGAAATCGACATAAATTGCCATAAGATCCAAATTGTCATATAGATCTTACTCAAATTGGGTTTGTATGCGTTTATTACAGCCATTAATGAGTAGTCCAAAAATAATCCCTATGGGACAACTCTTACTCATAGGCCCCATATAGAGCTGCTTCCCCATCTTCATCAAAATCACTGATTCTTCCCAAATTTTGTTTGTATATATAGATATAGCATCCGATATGAAATTTTCATATCTGCAGCCAAAAAAATTAATAAAAATCCCGCTCACATTTGGTTTATGCGTATTTTCTATGCCCAGTTAGTTTGGCCTAAGAGATAGGGTCTCTAAACGCATTGTATAGCGTATCGTATAGTCGGTCTAGACCGACTATAAATTTCTTACTTGTTAACCCTCCGATGAGTGACAGTTCTGAACTTCACGGCCGTGTGAAAAGGTCCCTACGGACCTTTTTTGTAAATCATGTTTTTTTCATATAAAAAATTTTTTTTGATTTTTTTTTGTTTTTATTGTTTATAACTAAATTCTACATACAAAAATAATTTTTTCAATTTTTAAAATTTTTTTTTTTTTTTGCTTGAATTTTCTTAAGACTATTATAAAAAAGTTTAAAAATTATTGTTGTTGAGCGTGTACTTCTTGTCCCCCGCCCTGTGCGCAAGTGTTGCAGCGATGTAAAAGTGTGCTATGTTCTCCGCAAACAGCGTTGCCGCAGCCGAAGCAGTATGCCCGCGTTTTCCATTGCCGCCCGTACTCAGAACGGCAAAGGCGACATGACGGTCTACTTAAACTAGCCGCAAACGACGGTGCATTGCCTTCCATCGGTCTTGGTAATACCTGAAATGAAAAGAAAAACAAATAAACATATATTCCATTCTTGAATTTGAAGATGTTTTTCTTACCCTGACATCGAATGCTTCCATCGCATTGCGTATCCTTGGATATGAGGTTATATGGTTGTTCAGGGCACGTTCTTCGATATTTGGTGTGGCCAATTGTTTCGTTAGCAGTAACAAGAACGACCGCCGTCTGTCACTCCTTTTTATAGGCTTCATTTCGTTGTAAATCGTAAAAGCAGCCAATGCAGCGCCGTCCAGCATATTATAAAACATGGCCAACGGCCATCGTTGTGTTGCTCTTTTGCAGCTGTAAGTGCCTAGCATTTGATCCATGGTATCAACGCCGCATTTGTTGGCGTTGTAATCTAATATGGCATAGGGCTTCCGCTTCTCGGTTTGCTCGTCAACGAGGCAGGTGTAGTGCATTGTGGAGGGCACGTTCACCACTTTATTTTTTTTTCGGCACGTATGAGCATAACGCTATATCCCCTTCGTTGAACCCAAATAATGTACTATTGATGGTGCGCTTCGGGTTCTTCTTGAACTCCTGTGGGTTCTTCTTGGGGTTCTTCTTGAACTCCAACATATGCGGTCTTCCTCCTCAACAAAATACGCGCCAAGTCAAGAGTGGTAAAGAAATTATCCGCGTATATAGTACGCCCAGCATCTAAATATTTTTCCACAAGATCCAGCACTACGTTCTGCCCTTTGTTTATCTCCCGTTGTTGGTTTGGCAGTTTTCCAGAATATATCATTCCCTTCACAGGATAATAACTCTGTGAGTCGCATAACCACCATACTTTCAAACCATACTTAGCTGGATTTGACCGAATGTATTGTGTGAAGCGGGTCCGGCCTCTGTAAGGGAACAACTGCTCATCAACTGTTAGTGCTTCATGAGGAGTGTTGTAAGCTGCTGCCAAGTTATGTTGAAAGCAATAAAGTTCATGTCTTCGAATTTTTCTTAGAATTTTTTGTTTTTATCATCATCCTTAATGTCTTTGAGTTTAGGTCTTTGTGTTCACAACAAGTAAATTATGTGTTGAAACAATAAAAAAATTATAATGATGTCCAAAAACATGCATTTATTAGTGAAATTCTGTACAAGGTCCATACGGACCTATTCACACGTCCGCGTACTATTCTCACTAAAACCTCAATAACTCCTAAAGTAATGATCCGATCGGCTTGATTTTTTTCCCAAAAGATGCGCAACAAAATACTCTTGGAACACAGAGTAACATTTTGTAGTGGCCAAAGTAGGAGTAATTTCAGTTTGAAAAGGCAAAATGGTCCCTAGGGACCTTCTCACTCATCGGAGGGTTAAAGTATAGAAAAGGCACAAAATTTGAATTTAAATTAAAATAGGTACAAAATCCAATTATATGGATACCCTTCTCAGAGCTATAGCAGTAGTCCAGGCAAAATTCATGAAGCGTCTCATATATCATTTTGTTCGTCTCGCCATAAGGAATCTATCGATATATGATTCCTTGTTCAGCTCTTCGTTGTTGGTACCGAATTCGTTATTATACCCTATACCACTATGTGGTTTGGGTATAATGACTTTGTGCTGCTGTTTGTAACTACCAAAAATATTTGACCTGACCCACCTTTTATTATACCGATCGAATCAGAATCACTATCTGATTCGATTTAGCGATGTCCGTCCGTCCGTCCGTCTGTGTGTCCATGTAAAACTTGTAATCAAACTGCAGGTCGCAAATATGAATACGAAATTTGGTATATAAGCTTTTGTCGGCCATAGATAAACGCTATTGAAATTGCTGAGAATCGGTTCATGTTCAGACCTAGCCCCCATACAAATGACCCCTATGAAATCAACATAAATTGCCATAAGATCCAAATTATCATATAACACTTAGTCAAATTGGGTTTGTATATGTTTATTACGTCCATTAATCAGTAGTCCAAAAACGATCCTTATGGGACAACTCTTAGACATAGGCCCCATATAGAGCTGCTTCCAGATCTTCACTTAAATCTATCAAAAAACAAAAATATTGCACTGATTCTTCTCAAATTGTGTTTGTATATATTTTTGCAAAATACAAGAGACTTTACCAAACATGGTCAGGATCGGTCCATTTTTGGACCTAGTCCCCATATAGATATAGCATCCAATATGAAGTTTTTCATATCTGCAGCCAAAAAAATTAATAAAAATCCCACTCAAAATTTGGTTTATGCTTATTTTCTATATCCACTTAGTTGGGCCTGAGAGATAGGGTCTCTCAACGCATGATATAAGGTGTCGTATAGTCGGTCTAGACCGACTATAATTTTCTCACTTGGTAATTATAATCTATGCGCTTTTCCAATAAAATATTTACATCTGTATTCTATACATTAGGCGGACGCATATTGGAATAAGTAAATGTTTTCATGGATCTACGTTATGGGTTAAGGAATTCCTTGAATCCTATATAACAAAGCAATTGCATACATCATTTCTGCAACTAATTCTTGAATATGGTTCTGTTATTTGAGATCCTCAATAAAATATCCACATTAATTATATCTAATCTGCTCAGAAACACTTCCTCTTTTCTGGTTACCTAGTCTCAGAAGCAGGAAGACTATGTTGAACGTGTCTATCATGTATAATGTGACTCATGGAAATGTTTGTTCTGAATTTATTCTTAATAAATTAACATTCAATGTTCCTCGGTGAATGACTTGTCAACATCAACCCTTTTGTGTTCCGTTTTATTACACAAATTACGCTGATCCGTTAAAGAAAATATGTAGCAATTTTAATGATTTATACCAAATTACTGTTTTTTTTAATAGTACCATATTTATCTCCATAGCCTGGAAGGATTAAAAAAATTCCCTGTGTCACAAAATTATTCACATTTCCAGCTTTCTTCCAAGGTAGACGCTTAGAGTAGTGATTATGAGAAATATTCATCGACCATTCTCATCAGTATTCCATCGACCTCGCCACACATTTATTACTATCTGCTTCGCATGTGCTCGTATTTGCCCTACTTCTAGTTAAGAACTGGAAAATGTTTAACTTGCGTTCACAATGGGGTTTATAGGTAGCGAGTGCCAAACGTGATTCTGATTTCTTGTAACTCAGATTTCTTGTAGTTTCCGTGATTTACTCCTAGCCATAGCAAAAGTTGGGCAACAATTTGCTGTGCCGAAATTAGAAGGTTTCTTTTCAATCTATACATAGCTTGTTTAACGATTTCGTCCAATAACGTTGGGTTGGATATTCATGATCTTGTTGTTGCTGAATGAAATCTATGCTGCACAGAAGCTAACGAAGGCCTTCGATAATAGGGCTATGTCGAAAAAAAATGTTATAAATGGAACAACCAGTTCCAAAAAGGCACATGAATCGCCCCGGGCAAGTGAAAACATCAACTGATGAACCAAACGTCAAGGAAATCGAAGATTTTGAATCGATTGGCAATTGCTGACTCTGTTGAAATTTAAAAACTTCAGTCGCAGCATTTTAAAATCTCAATAGGTTTCAAGAAAAAACAAGTATTGCAGATCTCTGAAGCACTGCTTTCTGACTATCAATACGAAACTTGAATGTATGCATACGACATTCCGAAACATTCAAGCAATCGACGAATATCGTGAAAAAAGCAAAGCAAGGCCGAAAAATCAGGGCCAGGTCGTTCAAAAAACAAGGCCATGTAAAGATCTTTCTTCGATTATCTTAACGTAGATCATTATGAATTTCTTCCGCTGTGACGGGTTGCGAGCAAGAAATTTTATTTGAGTGTTATGCGGCACTTGCGTGAAGCTATTTGCAAAAAGAGGCTAGAATTACACTGTGGAACAAATTCAGGTTAGCAAAAGTTAGGTCGATTCTGAGAGTGGGGGGTGAAAATAGAGGCTAAATTAGAAGACCCGTATCGCGGCGTTTATGTTAGTTCGAATTTTTTTCTTAATCAACCTTGGAACTTTGCAGTCAAATGCCGATTTTCAGCATGTTGTTTATATGACCTACACGGTCTCGGCCTACACAGTCTTTTGTCTTTTTGTCTTTACTAGTTACTACAATAAGCATTAGTGGATTTCGGTCTGATTTCGTAAATGCATCACTTATTCGATTTTTAGAAAAACAAATATTTCTCCTTATCTATCATATGAAACTGAACAAGTAAGAAAATTATAGTCGGTCTAGACCGACTATACGATACCCTATACTATGCGTTTAGAGACCCTATATCTGAGGCCCAACTAACTAGATATAGAAAATAAGCATAAACCAAATTTGAGTGGGATTTTTATTAATTTTTTCGGCTGCAGATATGAAAAAGTTCATATCGGATGATATATATTTATAGGGACTAGGCCCAAAAATGGACCGATCCTGACCATGTTTGGTAAAGTCTCTTGTATTTTGCAAAAATATATACAAACAAAATTTGAGAAGAATCAGTGCAATATTTTTGTTTTTTTATAGATTTAAGTGAAGATCGGGAAGCAGCTCTATATGGGGCCTATGACTAAGAGTTTTCCAATGGGGATCATTTTTGGACTACTGATTAATGGATGCAATATATACACACAAACCCAATTTGACTAAGATTTGTATGATAATTTGGATCTTATGGCAATATATGTTGATTTCATAGGGGTCATTTGTATGGGGGCTAGGTCTGAACATGGACCGATTCTCACCAATTTCAATAGCTTTCATCCCATGGCCGACAAAAGATCAAATTCCAAATTTCGTCAAAATATATTCACATTTGCGACCTGCAGTTTGATTACAAGCTTAACATGGACACACAGACGGACGGACGGACGGACGGACATCGTTAAATTGAATCAGATAGTGATTCTGATTCGATCGGTATAATAAAAGATGGATCTAGGTCAAATATTTTTGGTAGTTACAAACAGCAGCACAAAGTCATTATACCCAAACCACATAGTGGTATAGGGTATAAAAATTACTCTGATTTGCAAGCTTTCTAGGTATTAGCTAGTTAGAGGGCATTGACCTGAGATATGCCAACTAAGATTTATTATAATCGCTAAAACGAAACATTTTTTTTAAAAAATTCTCAACAATTTATTTACATACTATAAATATAATGATTTATAGACCTCCATTTTCACCATCCCCATCATCATCAGCAGCACCTACAGTTTTTATGTTATACCTAATGACATAATTATGCTTCTGTTATTTGTATTACCCTTGAAATGGTGAAAGTACGTCAATGATAGGAAGATGATATAGTACGGGCAAATGATGCGATTTGGGATTAAAGTGAGAAAACGATAAATGATTAATTAAAAAAATGAAACAGAAAATCAAGAAGAAAAAAATCGTAAAAGAAACTTTTTTAGTCAGCTGTATTTAGATGGCTTTGATAATAAAAATTTGCACACTACTGTGCAAGACTTCACCAAAAGATTTTAAAGTAGATATTTTAAAATTAAACACCACCATAAAATTAAACATCACTTTTCAACAAGATTCCAGATATGTAGATTTCCGTCCAATAATATTCCAAGTGATTTGAGGTAAAAAATAAATTTGTTTATACAGTAATTTAGTTCAGTTGAAAGCACCCGTATTCAAAATATCTGCTTACAGAAAAATAACCTACGTAAATATATGTATGTAGTTATTTCAATTCAATATGATTTAAATGATGAAGTGAACAACAAATCAACTTTATGTGACTTTCTTTGCTCGTGAACGGATCTGAATGTCTGTTTTTGAATATTCAATACATGCGATATTCATTCCAAAACATATAGAAATATTTATATGAGTGTATAGTATATGCGATATTTATACGTTGTACCCCCAGATGACAAGAAATTTATATTAATTTATTGCAGTTCATCTGACAGAAAGTATTAAGCACAAAAGACTAAAAATTTATGACTTTGTTTTGAGTGAATATTATAACAGAGACAGACGATTTAATACAAACAGTCGAAGTTGAATTACAAATGTATCATGCTCACACACAAACATACATACACACACACATATATATATTTGCAATTAAATAACTTTTAAATATGCCAATGTAAAAGAAAATATTCTCAAGGTGGCCATATGAGTATTATGAAATACTAATGAATTATTATTATTTTACACGGGTCTTATTTATATTTGGCCATCACATTGCACGTGTATGACAAGATTTGTTTTGTTAATTTATGAATGACATGTGTTTAATATACAATAACACCGTATCCGAAAGATGCAGTGAAGAATAACGTACTACACCTACATAGCTCTTCATATTTTACACATATTAGATGATCCTGATGAGTTCTGAAAATATAATACTGAAAAATTTCAAAGTTCAAATTTTTAATTTTAAAACCCGAATGCTCTCATACACTTCAGTTGAGTTTCTATTATTGGAGTTTTTCTACATAAATTTTCCAGTTGAAATCCCAAAATATTTTAATAAAATTCGTAATTATTAATTTGAAATTCAATTATTTCATAGTGTGAGTTAGCGTTAAATAACACATCTTAACAATCATTTTGCATCAGGGCTGCGACAGCCAAAGCTACCGACTCCGACTCAGGAACTTAATTTTTCTATTGGCGTCTCCGACTCTTTCCGACTCCGACTTTTTAATATAACAGGTTTTGCACAATATATTTTATAGTTTGACCAGTAGTTGTGGTTTATGTATATTTATGAATAGGTGCGCGTAGATGAGCGAAAGCTAAGGGAAACATTTTTAGAATTTCTTGACGCTTCAGCACAAATAGATTAGAAAACCTAAACTGGTTTTCGCCAATGTTTGCCAGTAATACCTCATGCTCATAGGGTTGCTATTATACAAACCTAACTAAAATATTCCGTTCTTTGGCCAATGTTTAAACTTTTGCGGCTAAAAACCAATTGTCATTTTAAGATGGGCAATAGGGAGTTATGCTCGGAGTTTGGGGGGAACATGTAATTGAAAGGCCAAAAGAAAACATGAAGAATACTTTTGGAAAAGAATACTTTTGAAGAAATATTGAAAGCTCCTGAAGTGGGATGTTATTCCAAATATGTAATTCTTTGCCCAAGAAATGAAGCACTATGCCAAATTAACGAAGAGGTGTTGTATATTTTAGATGGAGAGCGGTCAACTTACTTGAGTTTAGACACCGTAGAGTCGGGTAGCAAAGTCGATAAAGAAAATTTTACGGTGGAACTTTTAAACAATCATACGCCACCCGAATGCCACGACATTAGTCAAACCTCAAAGTGAAAGATATGATCATGCTGATGAGGAATTTATACACAAGGAAAGGACTCTGCAATGGCACAAGTTTAAAAGTGACATACTTTCTCGAAATTTAATATGTACAACTATATTGACTGGCTTTTCCGAAGGAATTCCCGCATTTATTCCAAGAAATGACCAAGCTCTAATTAATTCTAACTTTCCATTTATTGTGCTTCAGAGACTGTTTCCTTTTAGATTAGCATTTTCCACTACAATTAATAAAGCGCCGCACAGTGGCGCATTTCCAAAAATTCGATATAAGCATTCAGTAAAATCAAAGAATCAATAAACGGTTTTAAAATCGGATAAAAATTTTGGATGATAGAGCTCCGCAAAGTTGGAATTTTTTTAGCTTTTAGAAAAAGGCGGACATTTTTTTTTAATATCCCCCTTCAAATCAAATTGTAGGCAAACTAGTTAACCGATTCTAATTGGTGTCGTTTGAAAGGTATTTTTATCTATACTAATATTATAAAGAGGTAATGTGTGTTTGTTTGTTTGTTTGTTTGTTTGTTTGTAGGAGGTAATCTCCGTAACTACCCATCTGATCTTCCTGAAATTTTCACAGAGTCTTACAGCGGATATGGGAAGTGCTATAGACTATAATTTTTTAAATATTTTTGGTGGGCGTGGCACCTCCCATACAAAGTAAATTTTTAATATCATATACATATATTGAGTACTATGATAGGGAGAGCTTTGCAAATTTGTGTGAGGTCACTTATTGTTAATATTAGTAGCTACGCCGGAAATGGGCGGGATCGGAAAAGTGGGCGTGTTACCTCCCATACAAGTAATAGTTCAATATTATATATCTCGAGTACTGTGATAGAGAGAGCTTTTCAAGTTTGTCTGATGTCACCTATTATTAATGTGAGTAGTCGGACAAAAAATGGGCAGTATCGGACCAATAGGCGTGGCACCTACCATACAAATTAAATATAAAATGCCATATATCTGGAGTACTGTTACAGTGAGAGTCTTAGAACTTTGTGTGTGAGCCCATAAGTTGTTCATGTGATTAGTTAGACAAAAAATGGGCGTGATCGGAGCAGTGGGCGTGGCACTGCCCGTAAAAAGTAAATATATGATATCATATAACCGGCGTACTAAAAAAGGGAAGCTTTGACACTTTGCACGACACCATCAGATCTTAGTAAATGTAGTCGGACAAAAAATTGAAGGCGTTCACATCAACGGGCGTAGCACTCCCCATTCAAAGTAACTATTTAATGTCATATATCTGGAGTACTGTAAACGAGAGGGCTTTGTGGCTTTGCATGAGCCGATAGGTTCTTTGTATGATTAGTTGAACAAAAAAATGGGCGTGATCGTAGCAGTGGGTGCAGCACAGCCCATGCAAAGTAGATATCTAATATCATATAACTGCTGTTCTATAAAATGGAAAGACTCGACATTCTGGACGAGTCCATCAGATATTTATGTGAGTAGTCAAATAAAAATTGGGCGGGATGGGATTAGTGGGCATGACACCTCCTATATAAATAATATGAAGTACTACGAAATCAACAGTCTTTTGTTAAGTACATTAGTTATCAATGTGATTTGTTGTGGAAAATATATCGCCAAAATCAAAAATTCGGCAAAACCGAAAATTGCGAAAAACAAAAATCGCCCAAAAAAATCTTAAAAATCAAAAATGGGCAAAATCAAAAATCGCTCAAAAGAAAAATTGCCAATTGACATTCTAAGTTCAAGGCCAATAGTTAAGTGTAGCCAGATCTAATTTTGATAATCCATCTTCTTCTCATGGGCAGCTACATGTACCTTGCTCCAGGGTAGGAACGCCGAAAAATCTGATAATTGTTGTACCGAATTAAAAAACAAAAAAACATTGTATATCAGCAAGTATCGAAATAAAAAAAACTATGCTAATAATCTATACTAACATAATAAAGAAGTAATATGTGTTTGTTTGTTTGTAGGAGGTAATATTTTTAGCGGGCGTGGCACCTCCCATACAAAGTAAATTTTAAATATCATATATATTAATATGAGAGAGAAAGCTTTCCAAATTTGTCTCAGGTCATCTATTATTAACGTGAGTAGTCAGATAAAAAAATGGGCGGGATTGGACATATGCACGTGGCACCTGTACACAAACTTAATATTAAATGTGATATATCTGAATTACTGTATTAGTGAGAGCCTTGGGACTTTGCGTGAGCCCTTTCATAACAATTCGGAAGGGGGGTAGGGGGAGGGTGTAGCGAAGCACACCGGGTTACATCTAGTTTTTTATAAAATAAAAATGGTGTATTTGGTCGCTTTCTTATTCTACAGTCTAACATTTTCAAATATACCATAATTTGGTAGTTTTTTCTACTTTGATAGAATAGAACTAAAAATGATTAAACATGTTTACTCAGGTATTACCTAATACAATACTCTAACTAGTTAAAATGAACTTGGTTGCATTTACTTGCCAGTTTGCACGGAACAACCATAAAGTTGTAAAAACATCTTGACATACACTGGACAGATGGGTAGACGTGTTTTGCCATAACTCAGTGAAAAATTAATCGCTTTTAAAGCTGTATGGCTTATTTATATATACATATATGTCCTTTATTTATTTAAATATGCACAGCGCATATACCTTAATACAACAAGTATATACTTAAATATAATGTTCACGAAGAACATAGGGCGTTAATGAATTCTCTCCAACTATTTCTGTCTCTTGCAAGTAGTTTAATTTGATTCCATGTTGAATGAGCTGATTCGAGTTCTTTTCTTGTGCATCGTATCCATGTGTTACGAGGTCGTCCTTGTCGACGTTGACCTTGAGGATTCCAATCAAGAGCTTCTCTAGCAATATCGTTCTGTGGTCTTCTGAGAATATGACCGATCCAAGACCATTTTCGTCTTCGTATATCGAGTTCGATAGGACAGCAATCTGCATGCTGCCAAAGATCTTCATTTGATATCCAATTTGGCCAGAATATGTTTAATATTTGCCTTAGATATCGATTTATAAATGTTTGGATCTTCCTCAGTGTGAGCTTCGTGTAGCTCCAAGTAGTACATCCGTAAAGTACAACTGATTTTACGCTGCAGTTGAATATTCATAATTTAGTCTTTTTAGAAATGTTCCTAGCGCGTCAGACTTTATGTAGCTTGAGGAAGGCGGTACGTGCTTTATTAATACGATCATAAATATCAGATTCCGATCCACCATTTTTGATTATTTTACAACCGAGGTAGTTAAAATTTTCTACATCTTCGATCACATTGCCATATACTGTTAATGAAGTTGTTACATGAGTACCAATGCGCATAAGTTTAGTCTTCTTGAAGTTTATTCTCAATCCAACTTTTTTAGCGTTTTTGGAGAGTCTTCTTATCTTTTCTTCAATATCCGCAAAGCGATGAGCCATTAAACATATGTCATCTGCATAGTCTATATCATTCAAGAATTCTGTCATGTTCCATTGAATGCCCATCGGGGCCTCCCTATTGGTTTCTTCCATTACACAATCTAATAGTAAAAGAAATAATGTGGGGGATAGGACACAACCTTGCCTTACACCAGTAAGAGTTAAAAAAGGTTGGCTTTCCTTTCCGTTAAAACGGACCTTACTTGATGCATCTTTGTAGAGTTCACATATTAGGGTGACAATTTTTTCTGGAATACCTTTGTTTATTAGGGCAGACCACATAGATGTTCGAGATATCGTGTCAAAAGCACGCTCAAAATCAACAAAAAGCAAGTACAGATGCGTGTTGTATTCTGCAGATTGTTCTATTACTATGCGCAACGTGCTTACGTGATCGACACAAGATCGTCCAGGCCTAAAACCAGATTGTTCTCTTCGCAAAATTTGTTCGACTACTGACGAGGTACGTTGTAGTATTAAAGTGGACATTACTTTACCAATTGCGTTTAGGATAGCAATGCCACGCTAGTTTTTGCAATGCGTTAAATCACCTTTTTTGGGAATTGTAACGACTACTCCCTCTTTCTAATCTGCGGGAATTTTGTTGCTAAGCCACGCATTTCTGACGAGTGGAGTGAGAAAATCTGCTAGCGTTTCAGCACCATATTTTAACAGTTCTGCAGAGATGTTGTCGGGGCCGGGTGATTTGGAATTTTTCATCTTATTTAATGCAGTTGCAACTTCCGTAAGGGATGGCGGATCTGTTGAGATATCCCTTCTCGGATTACGCCTTGTAGAACTTGCTGCAATTTCGGTCTGGTTTTCGGGCAAGGACTGCGTTAAGAAAAATTCATGCCAACGTTCGAGCTGATCGTCAGTTGTGGTTAAGTCTGAACCATAATTTAGCTTTCAGCGTAGCGGTGCTTCTGATGTTGTTACCGCTCATTTGTTTAATAGCAGAGTAAACACCACGGAGGTTTCACGTGTTAGCGGCCTTTTCCGCCTGATCCGCAATGTCGTTAAAATATTTTTCGCGGTCCGCACGAATCATATAATTTACTTTGCGTGCGGATTGTCGGTATTCTAACTTTGCCTGTAATTTTAGTGTTGGTGTTTTGGCGCGGATACGAAAGTGTCGAAGATGTTTCCTGTTTTCTATCTCATCCCAGGTTTCAGGGCTTATCCATTTTTACCTGCTTTAGGCCCAAAACCGACTTTGCCGAATCTTTGCAGGCCTTCGCTACGTCCGACCATGAATATTGTTCATTTCGTGCTAAATTTGATCTAAGCGTTTGATTATAGACAACTGAAGTGGAGGGGTCTTGAAGATGCGCTGTATTATACCTTTCGGCTTTTCTACCAGTGCCATTTACAGCCGCGGGTCGTAGCCGGAGTGTGGCAACGAGAAGTTGGTGGTCACTAGCTATGTCAGCACCTCGTCTAGCTTTAACGTCAAGAAGTGATCCCAAAAATAGTTTGCTGACCATGATGTGATCAATTTGATTGAATGTTTGGCCAGTCGGCGATTCCCAAGTATATTTATGGATGTCCTTGTGAGGGAATTTAGTTCCACCGATAAAGAGACGGTTGCGAGCACAGATATCTACAAGTCTGTCTCCGTTATTGTTTCTAGATGAACCTAGCCCATGTTTGCCCATTACCGCCTGTAGGTTCTTGTTATCATTTCCTACTTTGGCATTAAAATCACCAAGAAATATTTTAATATCGCCAACTGGTAAAGAGTTTGTAACGGATTCGAGCTGGCTATAAAACTCATCTTTAAAGCTATCCTCATCAGGCTCAGTTGGTGCATAACATTGCACAATGGAGATTTTACGAAACTTAGAATTAAATCGTGCAGTGATTATACGCTCAGATACTGCCCTATATTCTATGAGTGCATCTCTGGCTTTTGGTGATAAAACAATACCGACGCCATTTTTCAAGTAAGTGATATTGCCGGAGTAGACAAAGCGGTGACCGGATGGCAGTTGTGTAGCACCACTGTTTAACCAACGAACTTCACTTAAGCCAAGAATGTCGAGACTGTAAGACACCATTTCCTTCCAACTTGCTCGAGTCTGGAAATTTCAGAGAGTGTTCTCACGTTCCAGGTACCAATCATAAACCGTTTTTTGAAGCCAAAAGTCGTCATCGGTGGGGGATCATTGATTGAATTATGGCTTATTTGAAAGGTTATAAAATATCAAATATTATCTAATTTTTGCAGATTTTTATATAACTTTTCACGAATTTTTTTGGTGCTTGAAAACAGAAATTTTAATTTTTTTCATATTTTATTTTGATTTTGATAGGATGTAATTTCTGTGTATTGGCAATAACAAAAACTACAAATTCTGGAAGGCAATGATCATAAAAATTTTTTTAATGAGTGCAGCACAATAAAAAATCCGCTTGAGCTACCTATACTATTTTTAAGCGGCCCAAAATTTTCAGTGTTAAAATTCTGTTAATGAATTCAATATAATAAGAAATTTTCGCTCAAAAATAAAAAAAATTTACTTGCGCTATCTGGCTTATTTTTTAAGGGACCTGATGCCAGGTCAAAAATTGAAGTTAACGTAATAAAAAATTTGCACTTAAAAATTTAAAACAATGAAAATTCGCTAGCACTACCTGTACTATTTTTTAGTGATTACTGAATTCAGCATAATAAATAAAAATGTAAATAGAAGCATTTATGCCTAGTATTATTGTGCTGATGAATGATATATATTGACCTACATATCCGTGCTGAGGCCACACCTACTAATTTCATCACGAAGACATGTAAGAAGAACATAATCATAAAAACTTTTTATCGAGCCCATAATTTCAAATATAACGTTTTTTGGCTCTCCTGATCATATTGATTTTATGACATACGCGGTAGTTCGAGACAACTACAAATATTATATTATGTATTTAATTTATAATGGTTGTAACGATTACTTTTAAATGTAATAAAAGAAAAACAAATATATTTTTTGAAGTTTCTAATGTTTTTTAAACACAAAAACAAAATACTAAAAACTTTAATTCCATCAACAATAGTAATTTATCAAGTACTAGCAACAACCAGTTTGCTGCACTTGATGTATATAATGATGATGATATGGATAACTCTAATGGTAATGATGATACCAACACTAATAATGATGATGATGATAACGTTATTAATAAAAATTCTGAGGTAAAAACCACCACCTATAACACCGCCAAATGTGTCTAATATAAAAGTGATAATAAATAACTTTAATAAATTAATAAATTCGCATGATTTTTCATATAAATCTATGAGAGATGGTCAGGTAAGAGTGATGACTAAAACTATAAATTCATATAGAGTGCTAGTCAAATATCTTGATGATAAAAAAATTTTGTTTCACACCTATCAACTCCAACAAGACCGAGCCTACAGAGTAGTTGTTAAAAATCTACATTTTTCTACACCAGTTACAGAGATTAAAGACGAAATTCAAAGCCTAGGCCACCAAGTCCGAAACGTAACAAATATTAAAAGTAGAATTACCAAACAACCAATGTCTATGTTTTGCCTTGACTTAGAGCCAAATCAAAAAAACAAGAAGATCTATGAAGTTAGATATCTTCTCAATGCTGTTGTAAAAGTCGAACTACCTATGAAAATAAATGAAATTGTTCAATGTTATAGATGCCAGGAGTTTGGCCATTCAAAAACATATTGTAGAAAAATGTTTATCTGTGTAAAGTGTGGATTAAATCATCGAACTGATAATTGCCCTAAACCAGAAAATACTCCTCCACAATGTGTCAATTGCCTTCAAAGTCACACAGCAAACTATAAAGGATGTGGAGTTTATAGAGATATATTGAGAAAGAGAACGCTTATCGTAGACAAAATAGAAATACACCTGAACCAAACAATCAATTTAGACCTGCTAGTTCTCCAACTTTTAATAATAATAATAAAAACGCCTCTACCAATTATTTCGAAGAAAATCCGTACAGCTATGCTCAAACTGTTAAAAATAATAACGGTCAACAAAACATTTTGAAAAGTTTGGAAATATTTTTCCAAAAACAAAATGAATTAACTAATAAGCTTTTAAATATGATGCAAATCATTATAACAAAGTTATGCGTTTAAATATACATTTAGCAATATGGAATGCTAATGGTATATCCAATCATACAAGAGAAATAGAAATTTTTCTCAAATCAAACTACATTGATTTGCTTTTAGTCTCCGAGACTCATTGTGCTAATAGAAGTTACTTTAAAATAAATGGTTATGACTTTCTAAATACCAATCATCCTGATAATAAAGCACATGCAGGTTCAGGAATTTTAGTAAAATCAACAATAAAATATGAAATATTAAACGGATTTCAGCAAACATATCTTCAGGCAACAAGTATTAAGCTGAAATGTGATGATGGTGATTTAGTCGTATCGTCAGTATACTTTCCACCTCGACATAACATTAAATGTGATAAATATGAGGAATTTTTTGAATCACTTGGTAGGCGATTTATCGTCGGTGGTGACTATAATGCCAAACACCCATGGTGGGGTTCAAGATTGACAAACCCTAAATGAATAGAACTTTTTAAATGCTTGTGAAAGAAAAACTATTCATCCTTATCAACTGGAACGCCAACGTATTGGCCAAGTGACCCACGTAAAATTCCAGATCTTCTGGATTTTACAGTTTACGCTGGTATAGCTAACCACAAATTAGATATAAAAAGTGTTATTGACTTAAACTCAGATCACACACCTGTTTTAGTAAGCTTTAATGCCACTGTTGCCATGGAACCTCCTAACTATCAAGTATTAAAATCAAACACTAACATTTCGGCATTTCAACAATAGTTAGATGACAATCTTAATCTTAGAATAAGTCTCAAAGCAGAAACGGAGCTAGACGAAGCAAAATTTTACAAACGAAATACACGAAGCAGCGCAAGTTTCAACTCCAATGCAAGAAACATCACAGCAACAAGTAAACCTCGATATATCCTTCGAAATACGTCAGTTCTTAGCAGAAAAAAGAAGGCTAAAAAGAAATATCCCGGATACGACCTTATTGACGCAAATGTTGCCAATCACTTAACTCGTAAATGTATTATTTTTCTAATTGTAGTTTATAATTCAATATTACGATTTAACCTTTTTCCAAATCAATGGAAATGTGCGGAAATCATAATGATACAAAAACCTAATAAACCTAACAACTTAGCATCTTCATTTAGACCAATAAGTTTGCTTACAACTTTTTCTAAGATATTTGAAAAAATGTTTTTTAAAAGATTATCACCAATTTTAAATGAAAGGAATATAATTCCTGAACATCAGTTTTGATTTCCACACAAACACGGTACTCCTGAACAGATACACCGAATTGTAAATGTTATAAGAGATGCTCTTGAGAAAAAAAAAATACTGCTCTGCGATTTTTCTTCATATTGAACAAGCATTTGATAGAGTCTGGCATCTAGGGTTGCTCTATAAAATAAAACACTTCTTACCTGCACCCTATTAACTATCAATTTTTTAAAAGCTTTTTATCCAACAGACACTTCTACGTAAAAGTCAACTATGAAAGATCAGAACTTTATGAAATTAAAGTTGGTATACCGCAGGGAAGCGTATTGGGTCCAATTTTATATACAATTTATACAGCAGATATACCTACACTTGATAACGTATTGGTCGCAACATACGCAGACGATACAGCAATAATTGCCGTAAGCGATTCTCCCGATGAAGCATATTTACTTGTACAAAACGAGCTTAATGAACTTGAACATTGGCTACAAAAATGGAACGTGAAAGTAAATTCTGATAAATCCAACCATACAACATTTGCACTCAGACGTGGTGAATGTCCCAATGTTACCATAAATGTTAACTTAATCCCAAAAGGAGAAAATGTAAAATATTTGGGAATGATTCTTGATAGACGACTTACCTGGAGAGATCATATTAAAACAACAACAACTTAAAATCAAAACGAAAAAACTTTACTGGCTCTTAGGTTCAAATTCTCAGTTAAGTTTAAATAATAAATTACGAATTTATAAAGTTATCCTTAAACCAATCTGGACATATGGAATTCAATTATGGGGTACCGCTAGCAACTCCAATATTGATATTCTTGAGATATACCAAGCCAAAACACTGAGGCCAATCCTAGATGCCCCATGGTATGTTAGGAATTGTGTTATCAAAAGAGATCTTTCTGTATCATCTGTTCGAGAGGAAATTCGATCCGTAAGCGAGAGATATCTGCAAAGACTAAGTAATCACGATAACCCTGTGGCTATCACATTACTAGACGACACCAACGAAATTAAAAGACTAAAGCGCAGCCATATCTTAGATCTCCCGTTCCGAAAATAAATTATCACTTAATATTCTAAAAATCATCTTATTTATTTTGTTTTATGTTATGTATCTCATTGGAGTTACATAACCTCTGTGATGTATCTATTTAATCAAATTTGCTTATTATCCTTGGATAGATTGTAAATAAAGAATGAATTATTAAAAAAAAAAAAAAAGTTTTTACTGTAACATATGGTCACCCGAAGCATTTCTTTTAACCATGATACAAGTATTAAATATGTGTATAATGATGATTTAAGTCTTTTAGATTTATTGAAAATGGAAATTGATCATTTTAGAAATGAGTTAGTTAATTGCTATATACAAATACATACATACCGATAAATATACATATGTATGTATAAATAGATGTAAGATAGACTTAGTTATAAAATTCAAATTTATTCGTAGTCACTATTTCACCACCACCAACGTTGTAAAGCGTTGAAATATTATCGCAACATTTTACAGAGAGACTCCATATGGATAGCTAAGTCAACAAGACGCCAAATAGTAAAATTCACAATATTTTTTTCTAACGCATATGCTCCGACTACTACTAATTTCTCGAACAGTCGTTTGACATCTTTAACATTGTAACTTGCTGCTGCATTTTCAAGTGAATGCGTAAAATGTCATTTGTAGCATTTTTTTTTTTAGTTGTTAGACATTTGTAAAGCTTAATTTGTTTTCCAAACTCTTTTTGATTTTTTTGTTTTGTTTGTTGTTGAGTTCATAAGAGGCAAATACAAAAGTAATAATATATTCCTGACACCACTTAACTAAAACAGTTTCTTATGACATTTTCCATGTTTGTGAGGCAACAACAACAGCAGCTACTGCTGGTGTTGGTTTTTTCGTTTTTTTTGGCGTTTGCATGGTTGGTTTATTGTACGAACTTACTGCAGCCTCTTCTGTCAAAATTTGATTTGCAGTTTTAATTTTAAGTTAAAAACCTGTCAAAAATAAATCATTCAATCGTTTCAATTTTTTGTCAGCAAACATTGTTGGCTGCTACTACAGCTACTAAGACAACGAACAATTGCTGCTGCTGCTGCCACATTTGCTGGTGTTGCCGAGACCGCACGTTATTTACAGACAACTTTGTTAAATAGTTGTCGTATTCTCTGTATACAGTTGTTCCTTTTTATCTTTCTCTCTCCCTCTCTCTCTCTCTCTGTATCGCTCTATTTCTACATCTTATTCTCTGGGGGGTTTTCAGTCGTATGTTTTTTGGCGCGCCAAAGTGGAGCAAATGTGTCAGTTGATGTTTGCCAAGTGAACTTTTTAATTTTTTTTTATAGTTTATTAAAATATTTTATTCTCAAATCATTTTCCAATAAACGGCAACAAACGATTGGAGAGCTTTATTTTTGTTTTAAATAAAGTAGCATTTTGCTTTTGTCATTTCGTTGCTGTTCTCATGCTGCGTTATTGCTTTGACTCTTTTTTCTTTTGGATTTTCTGCCTGTCAATGTTGCATTTGTTGTCACTTGTCGTTGTCATTTGTTTTGCTATAATGTGGTTAATAAATTCTCTAGATATTATTTAAATGATAGATGAGTGGGCTTAATATTTGTGTTTTTATTTCAAATAAAGAAACCCCTACAGAAATAAACAACGATCAGAAAAAATTTTGAAAGATTTATGAATGACTTGACATTTAAAAATTCTTTAATTAAAAATATAATTACATGTATTTTCGTATTTTATTGAGAAATTAGCAATAACAGTTTCAAGTAAAATTTTGAAAAATAATGTAACCCATAAAAACAAAGTTTTTATTAAAAATCTTTCTTTCCTTAGGTATATGAGTTTTGAATCTCTCCGTGACTGTACGTACTTTTGTGTGACTATTGTAAAATTAATCATTGGTGACAACGAGTCTGTGGACCAAGTTTCAGATCTATCGGATGAGGGGAAATGACATTTAGATCACTCCGTGACTATGCGTGACTACCCCAAAACTAATCTATAGTTACAACAAGACTATGGGCCAAGTTTCAGATCAATTGGATAAGGGGGAATGGGGTTGACCCACGACAGACAGACAGACAGAGAGTACGAGTTAAAAGAAAGAGTTTAAAATATAATGCCTTTTCAATAATTCTTCCACTCTGGACCTTTTAAGAAGATAAGAAGTTTCTTTCATTAGTTGGAATCGTTTCTATAACAGTCTTGGTGGCAGCTTAATGCTTTCTCTAAATATTTCAAAAGGCTTCGGTTGTCTAAATGGTGTTAATTGCAGTTCTCTCTTTGAGCCACATGAAATAGAGTACAGTTAATCTAATTAATCAAAAATTATCATTTTTGTAGAAACCGATATTCCATTGCTTCGGTGATTGGTTATCCAATTTTTTATTTGTATTTCAAGTTCCGGCCATTTTGGTAAGTGTAAACGAAGTTTTTTCTTGTGTTTACTGAGCCCTTTCAATTGCTCTTCTTGTTTTTTCCCTCACGAATCATTTTTTCTGTAGGTGGTGGACCAAAATGTCTTTCTGCTGCTCGGTTTCCGTGTTCTTTTGCATATTTTATAACTTCTAATTTAAAGTTCACATTATGAGAAAGTCTCTTTTGTTTTACACTCATTTTCTGTCTTTTTAACAATTAACAAATGACTTTAAATTACCCCGTATAAAAATACTTCACTAAACCATGCGAAATACGCTACTACACTAAGTGACTATTAGAAGTTTACTCATGAAACCCTCATAAATAACATCAACAAGTGAATTCTGTGAATCCCCGAATTGAAGACGACGACAGCGTAAGCAATAACACCAACACACATAAATACTGAACAAAATAGGGAATTATGAACGAATGCATCAAAGCAACTCAAAAAACATAAAAACAAAAAAAATAATAGTATTTGCCGGACGATAAGACGCATCGGACCATAAGACGCACTCTGATTTTAGGTCAAATTTTCAGAGTAAAAAGGTGCGTCTTATCGTCCGACAAATACGGTAATCTTAAAAAATCTATACATTGTTAGATGAAATACAATACGACGTAACAAACATTTAATTTTTTTTTACAGGACAAAAAGATTAGACCTTTTGATATTTTTCAATAATCTTTATTATTGATCAACAAGCATTTGATGAAATGGTTTATAATCAATTAGAAAAACCAGTTTTTAAGTTTTTGTTTGTTGTGTCATTTTCCATTTCACCCAACGATATATAAAAATTTGTTTTCGCATGTAGGTTATAGACTCATGAACTATTCATCCAATTAACAGATTTATTTTCAAATTGTTTGTTGTTCTGTATGGAAGGTTTATACACAAACTGAAAAGATAATTTAAAACTGATCCCGATTCTTACAACAAATTGTCGGAGAAGTTAAACTATAGAACGAAATTTTCGTAAAATCTCAAAAAAGTCATATTTTCCCATATAAACACACTTGAAATTTTCAATCGATTTCCGGTGCAACTTTTCTTTATCCGATTGTCCCCAAACTGCACATTTATTAGTTTTATATTTATTTTAATTTTTAAGGACCAATCTAATGACCACTGTATATCGTTTTCTTGAAAAAGGTGAAAATTTTAAAATTTTGAGTTGACTTCCTTTAGAGGATCCGATGCGATATATTTAATTTTTATACCCTATACCACTATGTGGTTTGGGTATAATGACTTTGTGCTGCTGTTTGTAACAACCAAAAATATTTGACCTAGACCCATCTTTAATTATACCGATCGAATCAGAATCACTTTCTGAGTTGATTTAATAATGTCCGTCCGTCCGTCCGTCCGTCTGTGTGTCCATGTAAAGCTTGTAATCAAACTGCAGGTCGCAAATATGAATGTATTTTGATGAAATTTGGTACATAAGCTTTTGTCGGCCATGGGATGAACGCTATTGAAATTGGTGAGAATCGGTTCATGTTCAGACCTAGCCCCCATACAAATTACCCATATGAAATCGACATAAATTGCCATAAGATCCAAATTGTCATATAGATCTTACTCAAATTGGGTTTATATGCATTCATTACATCCATTAATGAGTAGTCCAAAAATGATCCCTTTGACCCCATATAGAGCTGCTTCCCGATCTTCACTTGAATCTATTAAAAACAAAAATATTGCACTGATTCTTCTCAAATTTTGTTTGTATATATTTTTGCAAAATAAAAGAGACTTTACCAAACATGATCAGGATCGGTCCATTTTTGGACCTAGTCCCCATATAGATATAGCATCCGATATGAACTTTTTCATATCTGCAGCCAAAAAAATTAATAAAAATCCCACTCAAATTTGGTTTTTGCTTATTTTCTATGTCCAGTTAGTTGGGCCTAAGAGATAGGGTCTCTAAACGCATGGTATAGGGTATCGTATATTCGGTCTAGACCGACTATAATTTTCTTACTTGTTTTTTTTTTAAATTGAGCACATATAAAGAGCGTTAAAAATTAATATATTTTTCATCATTAACTCAAAACTGACAAAAATGGACATAGGCGTTTATTCCAGAAAACCAAAGAAATGTCCTTACAGACTAATATATTTATGCCCGTTTTCTCAATAGGCAATTATTTTTTATCCCAACGAGAAACTGCCGATTAAAAAAATTTGGTTTTCTCAATGTCTGTTTTGCTTATATTTTGTCGCAAAGCTAACCGGTACTCATCTGCCAATTATTTATTTATCGTACAGATAAATTATTCTCCCAACTTTCATATCAATTTTGAGAGGCATTGCCAACTGAAAATAATTCTCCCAACTTTCATACGTATTTTGAGAAGCATTGCCAACTGAAAATAATATTTTTGTCGGTACATTGGGAAAACCAAAATTGTTAATTGTTATGTCCTGGTTAAGTAACAGGCAGTTTGACGATACATTGAGAAAACCGGCATTAGTGTATAAAATACATATAACAAATAAAATAATCACGATTTAATTATTTAGATTTGTACGTTTCAAAGATTCTTTATTTTCGGACAAATCTATGATGTGGTAAATTGCATTAAATTGCTCACATAACCGGCAAAATGGATCATAATTAGCATAGTTAAATCGAAAATAATTAACAATTAAGAGCTTAAAGTTTCTTGTAGGTCTCGATGGTATATTAATTTGAATTCTATTTAACAAGTAATTGGATTTAATGTCGCCATGGAATAAACTGAGTAGAAAGGAAATACTAAGCATTGTTCTACTACTTTTTAGTGTCGGTAACTTGATTACAGCAAGTCTGTATTCATTAGAGAGTAAGGCACGGGAGTTAAAGGGTGATTTTTTAGCTATTATCTTTTTGGCAACACTGGTTTAAACAGCTGACGCACGTTTCGTGTTTTGTTTCATTGTCAAACATCTTCAGTTTGGTCTATAATTTAACCGTGAATCGTCTTACAAACAAACAACGCTTGCAAGTTATTGAATTTTATTATCAAAATGCGTGCTCTGTTAAGAAAGTTCATCGCGCGCTTCTCCCATTTTATGGTCAGTTTAATCGACCCACTGAAGCGGCTATTCGGGCTATTGTGACTAAATTTCGCACCAAATTTACATTGTTGGACATTAAACCACCAACACGCTTACGTAGAGTGCGAATTGAAGAAAATATCGCAGCTGTATCGGCCAGTGTTAATGATGACCATCAATAATCGATTCGTCGCCGTTCGCAGCAATTGGGCCTCTGATACTCAACAAAGTGGAAAATTTTGCGGAAGGATGTAGGTAGGTGTGAAGCCTTTCAAAATACATCTGGTGCAAGAATTGAAGCCGAACGACCTACCGCAACGTAGAATTTTTGGTGAATGGGCTTTTGGAAAGTTGGCACATTTTATTTCACGTTCGGGACCGGTCAATTGGCCGCCTATATCGTGCGATTTAACGCCTTTAGACTATTTTTTGTGGGGCTATGTTAAAGCTCATGTCTATACAGACAATTCCGCTTCAATTGACGCATTGGAAGACAACACTGAAGCATTTATTCGTGAGATACCGGCCGAAATGTTGGAAAGAGTATGCCAAAATTGGACTAAGCGGATGGACCATTTGAGGCGCAGTCACGGTCAACATTTGCATGAAATAATCTTCAAACATTAAATGATATGGACCGTACTATCGACTCAAATAAAGATTTCATGCATTTTTCTGAATTTTATGTGTTTTTTTTTTTTGGAAAACTTTCCTATAGCTCTTAAAAAATCACCCTTTACAAACAAGTCCACGTAGACAGAATAAAAGAAATTGTTTCTGGACAGATTCGACGCATTTTATATGAATAATGTAACATGGATTCCATATTATCGAACCATATTCCAGGATGGGACGAACCATAGATGTATATAGCTGTTTGGTTACATATGGATCAGAAAGTTCTTTACTCCATCGCTTCATAAATCCAAAAAAGCCATAAGCTTTGTTTATTGCTGAAGATATATGCGGATGAAAGTTTAGTCGATGATCTAATAAAATGCCAAGATCTGAGAATGTATCAACGGATTCCAATTCATTTTCATTCAGAAAATAAGTAGTATGCAGATTATTACATTATTATTATTACATATGCTCGCATTTTGTATTGAGCTCCATAAGGTTTACATTGCATCATCCACAAAAATTATGTAAACAGGATTGTAGCAAAAAATGTTAAAAGTAATTTTGAAGAGAAGAAAATAGTTTGACATCATCAGCGTATAAGAGAATTTTAGAGTGTTGAATAACAGAAGGGAGATCATTGATAAATAAAGCAAAAAGTGCTGGATCAAGATGACTTCCTTGTGGAACACCAGAAAACACTTCGATTTTTTTTAGAGATAGCGTTTCAAAATTTAACCCGCTGAAATCTGTTCGTTAAATACCATTTTAACCAGAAAACTAAAGAATTACTGAAACCCACAGAATTTAGCTTATATAATAATAAATCATGATGCACCTTATCAAAAGCCTTACTAAAGTCGGTATAAATTACATCCGTTTGCATACGATCTCTAAAAACGTTATTTATAATTGTAGAACCAGATATACGATAGCCGTGTTGATATGGAGAAAGTATGGATGAAACTTGATGAGATAACGAGTCTGTTATAATTATACCCTATACCACCATGTGGTTTGGGTATAATGACCTTGTGCTGCTGTTTGTAACTAGCAAAAATATTTGTCCTAGAGTCTACCGATCAACTCAGAATCACTTCCTGAGTCGATTTAACGATGTCCGTCCGTCCGTCTGTGTGTCCATGTAAACCTTGTAATCAAACTACAGGTCGCAAATATGAATATATTTTGATGAAATTTGGTATATAAGCCTCCATCGGCCATGGGATGAAAGCTGTTGAAAATGGTGAAATTCGGTTCATGTTCAGACCTAGTCCCCATACAAATGACCCCTATGAGATCGACATAGATTGCCATAAGATCCAAGTTATCATATAGATCCCAACCAAATTGGGTTTGTATGTGTTTATTATATCCATTAATGAGCAGTCCAAAAATAATCGCCATAGGACAATTCTTAATCATAGGCCCCATATAGAGCTGCTTTCTTAACAAAAGTGTCGTCAAAAATAATTTTTTCAATTCCTTCAAGGAAAAAACCATGGGACATATATATCCGTCAACGGTCAAAATTAGTGATCAACTAATCTACTCCGTTTAAAGCAAGTCAGTGATTTTTGTTCGTATTTTTTACATAAATAACTGTTTGGTTTGGTTTCGTATTTGCTGTAAATTTTTAAATATCGATTACTACTTTTTTTAGTTTATACTAAAAATAATGTTCGTTTTGTAAAAAATCTTTTTGTTTCACAAAAAAAGATTACCATAATTGATTTTGTATTTTTTAGATATTTATAATTTACCTTTTTCTAAGTCTTTTCATTTATAGTTTAATAATTGTTGATTTGAATATTTTTAATTTAATAAAAATATAAAACTATAAAACATATTTTTTACCATTTTTTATCCGTACTGAATTTTGTGGATAATAAACCGATTCCAAATATTTTGGTGTTTCTGACAACCATAAATACTGGTCCGTGTTGTATCCAAATTTGTATGTTTTTTGTTCAATTACGTCCGAATTAATGCCATCTAAATATGATTAAATAAAAAACATGATTTTCATTATTTGGGGTATGGTCTTTTTTGGTATGGCTTGAAAGCTAAAACTATCCTCTGTCCACTCAAGTCAGTTTTAAAAAATCAATTGGAAAATGTGGAAAATAGAAAAAAAAATCAAAATGGAACATATATATCCCATTGCTCGTAATAAGAGTTAATAGTTGCAAAAATAAAAAAAAGAATTTTTTTGATGAAACGCCCAAATGCGAAGATAAGATTTTTTTAATTTTTTCTAAAATTTCGAATTTTTGAAGCGGATGCCCAGATAATTTTATTATAACTTGAGATCAACTCCACCAAAGTTGTTATAAAAAACATAAAAATTTTTAACAAAATTACCTCTAAGTTTCGAAGTTACTCAGAATGAATTTATTTTTGCGCAAAATTCAAATATATTTATTTTTTTTTTAAATCGTAAAAATTTTTTAAGTGGCAAAACCTGACAATTTTTATTGATAAGTTACGAAGCAACGTACACTGCAAATAAAACAAGTTAGAAATTATAGTCGGTCTAGACCGACTATACGATACCCTATACCATGGTTTAGAGACCCTATCTCTTCGGTCCAACTAATTGGATATAGAAAATAAGCATAAACCAAATTTAAGTGCCATTGTTATTAATTTTTTTGGCTGCAAATATGAAAAAGTTCATATCGGGTGCTATATTTATATGGGGACTAGGTCGAAAAATGGACCGAGCCTGACCATGCCTGGTAAAGTTACTTATATTTTGAAAAAATATACGCAAACCAAATTTGAGTAAAATCTGTGCAATATTTTTGTTTTTTGATAGATTTAAGTGAAGATCGGGAAGCAGCTCTATATGGGGCCTATGACTAAGAATTGTTCTATACGGATTTTTTTGGACTACTGATTAATGATACGATAAACACATACAAACCCAATTTGACTAAGATCTATGTGATAGTTTGGATCATATGACAATTTAAGTCGATTTCATAGGGTTCATTTGTATGGGGACTAGGTCTGAACATGGACTGATTTTCACCAATTTCAACAGCATTCATTCTATGGCTGATGAAAGCTTATATACGAAATTTCATCAAAATATGTTCATATTTGCGACCTGTAATTTGATTACAAGGTTTACATGGACACACAGACGGACGGACGGACGGACATCGTTAAATCGACTCATAAAGTGATTCTGAGTCGATCGGTTTAATAAAAGATGGGTCTAGGTCAAATATTTTTGGTAGTTACAAACGGCAGCACAAAGTCTTTATAACCAAACCACATAGTGGTATAGGGTATAAAAAGTCATAAAAGATGTAAATCTGTTGGTAAATTTTAGTTATTTTTTAAATAAGTTTAACAAAGTTAAATAAATGATCTAAAAAAACTTCCACATTTGTTTTGTCTGCTGTGACCTTTGAGTTCAATTCACACAATCGAATCTATGGTTGTTTGAAAAGTATAATTCAGTAATTATAACAGAATAATATTATAGTGCATAGAGCTACAAATTCGGTTGCCACAACGAATTCTTTTTCTGTGTATACTATTTTATTCAGTTTTCACTACTTTCTTTTTCCTGCTTTTTATAAAATGATTATGAACTAACAAAATAGTTCATGGTTCAAATTACCCATTGGATAAATCAATGTCTTCATTTAACATTTAAGAATATCTTATATTGAATAGCCCAAAAATGCTTAATAACATTTTAGTGGTGAATCTCTGGCTATCCAATAAAATTGCAAAAAAGAGAAATAGTCGTCAAATGTACATCAATGCCAATAAATTGTGTTGCTGCCATACGTTATCTAATGTCCTGGCAATTCTGTGTACTCAGCCCTCATGCTCATTTTATTTGATTTAAACTAATTTATGTCCTTAACTACATAACTAAGTATACCATTTGAGCCATAAAACTATCATGTTTGTGTATGTTCCTCATGATACTTTCTGCTTTTTTACTGTTATTATTTTTCTTGTACATCTTCTGCTTCCTCGTTAAGGTGGTATTTATTTGTTTGGTATTTTTCAAGACAGATCTCTCGTTAATTATTTTGTTTAAAATAATCCTTTAACCGTTTCAAGCTTTTCAAAGTTTCAGAGTTTCATTTAATAAGTGTCACCCTGTTAATCATCTTTTTTTTTTTTTCTTAAAGGACATAAGTTTTCTTTGTGGCCCTGCTTAGAACGAGTTCTAGTCATCGTTCTCGTTCCCGTCGTCGTAGTTGTGGCATTAGTCGTAGTAGTTTGACTAGCAATAATGTCCTTTGATGGTTGCTGATTGCATTTGTGTAATATTTCACACAGAATTCCAAATTGTATGGCAGGATGTTTGTTGGATAGTATATTTGGTTGCATTTGGTGTGTGGTATCAGTAATATTTTATTGCATTAAATTACATCGACTTACAAGAATGGCAGACGGCAACCACCATTTTCATAAATTTATTACATTTTTTTTTAGTTAGCAACTTTTGGAAAAATGTATAAAAGGGATATTGGAACATGTCATTAAGAGAAAATAATTATGGCTCAAAGTATTTTTGTGATGTTAGACTTAATGGTTGTGATGTGAATATGATATATTTTGTCTGCGTTTTGGGAAATAGTCGTATTGTCTATAATGTTATATTGTTGTTTTTTTTCATGATTTTCGAACGTTACTGCAGCATTTAAAGTCGATTTGTTTTTTATGATCTTTGACTGAAAAATACTTTTTTTGTTATTTCTAAAAGACAACTCAGTATCTTGTGGGAAACGAGACATAATCTTCTTAAATATATTTACGCTGATCCCTAACTCACTGACTGACTGACTGATTCTGTAACGCTGAAATAATACACACACAGCACTCCCTACAAAGCAATGCGAAATACACAAACAAAATTTAATCTTTCTCATTTTATACAAACCCACACACAATTTTCGCTCTTCTGTGTTATCGACCAGTACTGCTAATAAAATCTTCTGAAAATCGACAATTTTGGAAACTAAATCGCCAAAATCTTCATTTTTAAAACAAGAAATTGTCAAGAAAAATAAAAATAAACTCCACAAAATATTACAAAAGGAAACAATAAAATTTATTTATATAATTCATATTACGAATATTATTACAGCATTGGTTATTTCTATATATAAAAATGTATTAGTGGTGAAATTTCAACGGAAAAAATTTAACACAGCAATCAACTAAATAATTTTATTGATATATATCTATAGCTGAAGCATATAATATAGGTTTAAAGTAACGCCGTAATTAAAACTTAAATCTTAAATAGAGATGCTATTCAAGATATTTCCGTTTTGAAACGACTTGACCCAGAATTAAATCTATACATATTTTGTAATTTCCATTTACACTGAACAAAAACTATCAATTTTCGATAAACAACCCATTAATTGTTAGCCCTTGAAATCGTAATTTTTATATTACTGAAAATTTTAAATCTTCAACCATCATTTCAACAAATTTAACAAATCATTTTAACAAATGGAACATCGTCGAAATTATAATAAGTTGTCTAAATTGGCAACACTGCTAACGACAATAGCACTACATTTGCAGATTTCGTGTTACATATGGAATAAATTGAGCCCAAAAAATGCATCAAAAAAACTAATATCTATTCAAATTCTTCTTTAAATTCCCTTTGGTGGTCAATAAAAAAATTCTGCAAAAAAAGGAATAAATGAAATTTTAAACATTTTTATACCCTATTCCACTATGTGGTTTGGGTATAATGACTTTGTGCTGCTGTTTGTAACTACCAAAAATATTTGACCTAGACCCTTTAATTATACCGATCGAATCAGAATCACTATCTGATTCGATTTAACGATGTCCGTCCGTCCGTCCGTCCGTCTGTGTGTCCATGTAAAGCTTGTAATCAAACTGCAGGTCGCAAATATGAATATATTTTGATGAAATTTGGTATATAAGCTTCTATCGGCCATAGGATGAACGCTATTCAAACTGGTGAGAATCGGCCCATGTTCAGACCTAGCCCCCATACAAATGACCCCTATGAAATCGACTTAAATTGCCATAAGATCCAAATTATCATATAAATCTTAGTCAAATTGTGTTTGTATGTGTTTATTACATCCATTAATCAGTAGTCCAAAAATGATGCCTATGGGACAACTCTTAGTCATAGGCCCCATATAGAGCTGCTTCCCGATCTTCACTTAAATCTATCAAAAAACAAAAATATTGCACTGATTCTTCTCAAATTTTGTTTGTATATATTTTTGCAAAATACAAGAGACCTTACCAAACATGGTCAGGATCGGTACATTTTTGGGCCTAGTCCCCATATAGATATAGCATCCGATATGAACTTTTTCATATCTGCAGCCAAAAAAATTTAAAAAAATACCACTCAAATTTGGTTTATGCTTGTTTTCTATGTCCAGTTAGTTGGGCCTATGGGGTAGGGTCTCTAAACGCATGGTATAGGGTATCCTATAGTCGGGCTAGACCGACTATAAATTTCTTACTTGTTATTTTTCTCATTTAACGTCGTCCGATATGCATACATACTTCTTTTATCAAACTAAACTTATCCGTTTGTCTGTTTTGTTTTTCATCTCAAAATTGTTTTGTATTGTTAAGAGTGCTTTCGCTCAGGTTCACTGATGGCCAGCACTTACCAAAGAGTATGTTTTTTTTGATAAATATTTGAGAAAAAAGAGATCTTCAATGTGGATTTTGTTGTTGTCCAACGTATGATTTCGTTATAGCTCTGTATTGAAAATGAAAAGCCCTTGAAAAAATAGTGCAATATTGAGTTTAAAATTTAAATTATTGTAACTTTGCATAATTAAATTACATTGTAATTTCAGAAGAGAGATGCGAAAATAATTTTTTTTCACTCATAATAACAATTTTTGCATAATTTGCTTTTAAAAAAATTTAGACAAACATAAATTACATAAATAGGTATATTTAAGATTTTAATTTGAATAATTTATTGAAATTATCATGGAAGAATTAAAGGCGATTTTTTATTAAGTAAAACTAATACGCGCTTATTTTTTATTTTTGTTTTTTTGGATTTATAGATAACTTTGCAAAAATGTAGTTCTCTTTTTTCAGTTTACATGTATGATGAAATATGAAATATTTTTCTCTTTTTGATGTGTAAACATCTATACGCGCAGGGGGGTAAATTTCTATTTCACAATACAATCGCAAAAACAGCGTAACACATCGGTGTGAGCTGAAGTGTAAATCGGTGTGACTTTATGTGATTGTATTTGTGAAAAAATTATGATATGTTCTTTTCTAAACATTTTCCAATTGTCTTTCAAAAAACATCAATTGTATTTCAGAAAACATCAATTGTATTTCAGAAACCATCAATATAATTTCAGAAAACATCATTTGAATTTCAGAAAACATAAATAGAATTTCAGAAAACATCAATATAATTTCAGAAAACCTCATTCGAGTTTCAGAAAACATCAATTGAATTTCAGAAAACATCAATAGAATTTCAGAAAACATCAATGGAATTTCAGAAAACGTCAATACAATTTCAGAAAACATCATTTGAATTTCAGAAAACATAAATAGAATTTCAGAAAACATCAATATAATTTAAGAAAACATCATTCGAGTTTTAGAAAACATCAATTGAATTTCAGAAAAAATCAATAGAATTTCAGAAAACATCAATTGTATGTCAGAAAACATCATTCGAGTTTCAGAAATCATCAATAGAATTTCAGAAAACATAAATAGAATTTCAGAAAACATCAATATAATTTCAGAAAACATCATTCGAGTTTCAGAAAACATCAATTGAATTTCAGAAAACATCAATAGAATTTCAGAAAACATCATTCGAGTTTCAGAAAACATCATTGGAATTTCCGAAAACATAAATAGAATTTCAGAAAACATCAATAGAATTTCAGAAAACATCAATTGTATTTCAGAAAACATCAATTGTATTTCAGAAAACATCAATTGAATTTCAGAAAACATAAATAGAATTTCAGAAAAATTCAATTGTATTGTATAACATCAATATAATTTCAGAAAACATCATTCGAGTTTCAGAAAACATCAATTGAATTTCAGAAAACATCAATAGAATTTCAGAAAACATCATTCGAGTTTCAGAAAACATCAATGGAATTTCCGAAAACATAAATAGAATTTCAGAAAACATCAATAGAATTTCAGAAAACATCAATTGTATTTCAGAAAACATCAATTGTATTTCAGAAAACATCAATTGAATTTCAGAAAACATAAATAGAATTTCACAAAACATCAATATAAGTTCAGAAAACATCATTCGGGTTTCAGAAAACATCATTTGAATTTCAGAAAACATAAATAGAATTTCAGAAAACATCAATATAATTTCAGAAAACATCATTCGAGTTTCAGAAAACATCAATTGAATTTCAGAAAACATCAATAGAATTTCAGAAAAATTCAATTGTGTTTCAGAAAACATCAATTGTGTTTCAGAAAACATCATTTGAATTTCAGAAAACATATATAGAATTTCAGAAAACATCAATTGAATTTCAAAAAGCATTATTTGAATTGCTGAGAACATTAATTGTATTTCAGAAAACATCAATTGAATTTCAGAAAACATCAATTGAATTTCAGAAAACATCAATTGAATTTCAGAAAACATCAATTGAATTTCAGAAAACATCAATTGCATTTCAGAAAACATCAATTGCATTTCAGAAAACATCAATTGAATTTCAGAAAACATCAATTGAATTTCAGAAAACATCAATTGCATTTCAGAAAACATCAATTGAATTTCAGAAAACATCAATTGCATTTCAGAAAACATCAATTGAATTTCAGAAAACATCAATTGAATTTCAGAAAACATCAATTGAATTTCAGAAAACATCAATTGCATTTCAGAAAACATCAATTGAATTTCAGAAAACATCAATTGAATTTCAGAAAACATAAATAGAATTTCAGAAAACATCAATATAATTTCAGAAAACATCATTCGAGTTTCAGAAAACATCAATAGAATTTCAGAAAACATAAATAGAATTTCAGAAAACATCAATATAATTTCAGAAAACATCATTCGAGTTTCAGAAAACATCAATTGCATTTCAGAAAACATCAATTGAATTTCAGAAAACATAAATAGAATTTTAAAAAACATCAATATAATTTCAGAAAACATCATTCGAGTTTCAGAAAACATCAATTGAATTTCAGAAAACATCATTTGAATTTCAGAAAACATCAATTGAATTTCAAAAAGCATTATTTGAATTGCTGAGAACATTAATTGTATTTCAGAAAACATCAATAGAATTTCAAAAAGCATTATTTGAATTGCTGAAAACATTAATTGTATTTCAGAAAACATCAATTGAATTTCAGAAAACATCAATTGAATTTCAGAAAACATATATTGAATTTCAGAAAACATCAATTGAATTTCAGAAAACATCAATTGCATATCAGAAAACATCAATTGAATTTCAGAAAACAGCATAATCGACATATTTTTTATGCACTGGAAAATATGATGTTGATGTTTTCTTTTATTATTAGATGTTTACACATCTCCCTTGTGATCGGACTCACATGATTTTTTTGTGTAGGTGTATTGGTGTTTGCATTTCCGTAAGGGGTGGTAGGTTTTAAAACCTTTTTTGCATTTCTCTTCCTGAATGCACAACATGGCGAGAGTGTTGTCTCAAAATTTTAAGTAAATCAGAGCAAAACTTAAGAAGATACAGCGCTTCCAGCGACCGGCCTCATACGGTATATAGTATATAAATCAGTTTTTAAAAAACTTTAAACCGATTTTCTCGCAAATAAATGTTCGAAGTCCGTGAACATCATAACTCAAAATCTACTTTACCGATTCTTTTGCAATTTTAGACACTATATCTACACATAAATCATCAGGTAACCACGAAGGTTTTTTTAATTACATTTTCTTCCCCATTTTTTAACAACAAATTCCCGAAATTGTATAGCAAAATCGTTTTTCACTATAAAATTCTGCAAAAAAAAAAAAAAAAAAAAAAAAAATTGAAAAACTCTTCGTCACTACTTCAGGAAACATGTCATCTTTTGAACGCATTTCGATTTTTTTATTTCACATGGCCCGGTAACGAGTTATGATGGTCACCGTAAAACAACAACGCCTCCGGATATTGGCTGTTGCGGAGTTATTTATTAAAATTTTTAGTTGAAATTTTTTCAAAGATTCTTCAAATGTTATGCTATAACGTGTATTCATGTCTTCAAAAAAGAATTATGCAAAATACGACTTTTATTAACTTTTAAAACCTTCATTTGAAAATCGAAGTTTTTGGTTTGTATTTTTTACAACTGTTTTTCAATTTTTTTTTTTTTAGGAAATTTTAAAAACATTAAAATTAATTTTTTTTAAATATATAATATATAAGAAAATTCTGAAATGGAAAAAAAAAATTTGTTTGTTAAAGTCAAAATAAACGGGTGCCTAGGCGCCACACAATCCTCTAGTTTATAATATTTGAATATGCTCAAGGTTGCAACGAATCCCAACTTACGTTCTGCATTCATCGGAATTTGTTATCTTCTGCCCCCTCCATGATTAATTTTGGATTAGGATCTTTTCTTTTCTTTTCTTGCTAAAAAATTAAAAGATAAGGAATTAGTAAAGACATATTGTGATGTTAATATGGGTCTAGGTCGAAAAATGGACCAATCCTGACTATATTTGGTAAGGTCACTTATTTTTTGCAACAACATATACAAACTAAATTTGAGAAAAATCCGTGCAATATTTTCGTTTTTGATAGATTTAAGTAAATATAGGGAAGCAGCTTTATATGGGGGCTATAACTAAGAATCACCCAATAGAGTTTGTTTTTAGACTACTGATTAATGGATGTAATAAATACATACAAACCCAATGTGACCGAGATCTATATGACAATTTGAGTCTTATGCGATTTAACTAGTTCTCATAGGTTCTAAACATTAAAGGATTTTCACCAATTTTAACAGCGTTCATCCTATGGCCGATAGGAGCTGGTATGTATTAAATTTCATCGAAATGTATTTATATTTGTGACCTTTAGTTTGATTACAAGGTTTCCGTGGACACACAGACTGACGGACGGACGGACTGAAGGACGTACAGATGAACATCGCTAAATCGACTCAAAAAGTGATTCTGATTCTGATTCAATTGGTATAGTAAAATGTCGGCCTAGGTTAAATATTTTTGGTAGTTACAAACAAAGTAACAAAGTCATTATACAAAGTCAGTATACCAGCAACAGATATTTTCTTTAATTGCTTCGAGAAACATACGTTTCTGAAATATTATTAATTTCAGCAATTACCTTCAATCAACTCCTTATTTCTGTATATTACCACAAATGGTTGCTCTCCAATTTTTTTGCTTAACAGTTCTTCAGAGTAATGAAGATCTCATTTCAACTCATACATATAGCCGTTGTATATACAACATTTATATATAGTATGCGTATACAAAGTATACACCCTCATGGTGTGGACATATTTATGTCGCTATTGGGAGCATTTCATTCTCATAAATATAATTCATGTACCCCACGCGTTGCTACACTATGTATACCACCATAATAACAGTAAGTTGAATGTAGTATTATATTCTTTACCAATGAAAAAAAAAAATGTGCTGAGCTTTTATAAATTGGTCGTTTCATAGTTATGTATCCTTCAATCTTATTTCCAAATGGAGAAGAAAAAATAAAAATTTATGTCGAAGAATCGTTACCATCAGTATCAGATAAGTTAGTTATTTGGTAGCTCTGTGTTTTTTTTTTATTTCTTCAGAAATCCTTTTTGAAATCCGTATTGTGAGATAAGTGTGTTAATGTGTGCGAGTTTGTATGTCTGTCTGGTGAACATTACTATCATCTTAAGTTATTGTGTTTCTTTTTGCTAGTAAATTGTCAAAATGACAGCTAACAATACATTTCATCAGCAACGGATTCCTTTTGGGATATACGTAACTGTGTATAGCTTGTGGGATTCACAAGAATCTAATTCAGTTAAGTTAAACACTTAGAGAAATTATATGTCTTAATTTCGTTAAGTTTCAGAAATATACAGCTAGATTTTCTTTAACTTGAAAACAGCAAATGGTCAAACTACTGCAGTTTTAAATGTATTGTTGAAATTGTTGAGACGAACGTGCTTGTCCTCGTACGAAATTAAACAAAAAAGGGAAGAAAATATCATAGACAAACAAAAATTGACAATGTAATAGCATTTCATAAAAAACTCGATTTTTTTATTAATATTGGTGAAGGACATCTAAATGTCCGATACATGTAAATTATTTACTTATTTATATTAATTACAATGCAAAGTAACTTTGTATTCCAATTTGGGTCCAGGACAAAGACCATTTGTCAGGTTTTTGCAGCGGCAGACCGAAGCCTCTACCCTACTGGAGCGCTTACATGTAAATTAGTTATCTGAACTTCTCATATGAGTACAACAACTTTTCATTCCAATCGTAGTAAGGACTCGCTTGGCTCCAATGTATACTTTTTCTTAAAAGCACTGTAAAACCAGTAACAATTATTCCTTTGTTCTAAAGTTGGATAGATATCAAATCATAAAAATTTTGTGGTTGTTGGATGGATGTGAATTTTTGAATGTGTTTTTGAAGTTATACTGTTATGCCGCATGTTTTTATGATGATTTTTTTTGGAAGATTTCGAAGTTGTGCGATTTTTTTCTTCTATATTTTGTATGAGATTTCCATTTAAATAATTGTTCCATGAAAAATATGCAATACAAATATTGTTCCTTAAAGCGTTATTTATGTATGTACCTAGTAAGCATTTGGAAGATTGTTTTAACAAAAATCGCCTTATTGAGTCTTCTTCGGGCACTTTTGATGATTAAAAAATGATTTATCTCTCACGCGATTAAAAAAAGAAAATGATTCGGACTTGTGCCTAAAAAGTCAGTGATTCTTCTTCGAGCAGTTTTGACGACCAAAAAATACGCATTCTGAAAAGACTCGCAAATCTATAATATTAATAGGCTAGGCAATTTCTTGTTACCGATATTTTGTTCTACCGTTTTATCCCGATTGGCCTGGCAGATCAAGTGAACTTAAAAAGTCATTTCAAAAATTCACTCCATCATCTTCTATAATGACAGATGACATCACACAAATTTGCAGAGCTCTCCCTATAATAACATTCGAGATGTGTGATATTCAGTAATTTGTTTGTAAGTGAGGTCTACGTTAATTTTTCCGATTTCATCCATTTACAGCGCGGCTACTAATATTAATAACAGTTGACGTCACATAAATTTGCAAAACTTGTCCTATTATAGTATTCGAGATGTGTGATATTGAATAATTATTTTGTATTGGAGGAAACATGTCCGCCTATCCGAACCCGCCCACGGATACTCATGGTAATAATGGAATTCATCGCAGAAATCTAATTAAAGCTTTTTATGTCGTATTTTTCCAGAGTTCTGACATTGAAAATTTGCATTATATGGGAGGTGGCACCCCTACTGGTCTGATATTATTCATTTTAAGCTAGGCCTAGTACTAAGCTGTATAGGATATTGAGAAGTCTCTTTTTATGGGATGTGATACGCCTACTATTTTTCTGTGATTTTTTCAGAGATCTTAGTAATTATTTTGCTATTCAGGACGGACACGAATCCAACAAATCAAAAATCATTAAATTAGCTTCAGCCGTTCTTGAGTTATAAGTGGTGTAACTAACCCGTCTTTGTTTTCACTAAGGGAATCTTAACCAAAGACTGGGCCGCAAACTCTGTCATAGACAGGGCTGCGATCTCAGTGTATACCCACGGTTAGAAGACGGAAGAGCGTACAGGTTTAGGGGTCTACTCCGAGCAACTTGACATTCAGGTAACTCGGAGAATCCCTGACAAATTTAGTATTTTTTAGGCTGAGATTCACGCAATTCTCATTGCAACGAAAATAATTCTGGAGCGGGATATGGATCCAATGACCATTAATATTTTCGTGGACAGTATTGCTCCTCTCAAAGCTCTGAAATCAAGTACAGTTGGATCGAAGTGTTTGAGGGAATATATCAGGTCGCTCGACCGGATCCGGCAGTACACCGTGGGGCTGATATGGGTTCCAGGACATAGTGGGGTCAAAGAAAACGAGCTGGGTGACGAGTGTGCGTGGAAGGGCTCAGTTTCTCTGAGCTGGACGATGGACACTGATATTAGAATCCCTCTATCAGATCTGTCTAATAAGATTCAAGAGGCAGCTGATCTTGAATTAAAGACAAGGTGGATGCCACTGAACTCTTGCAGAATATCTTAAATCCTATGGCCCTTGCATAATCCAAGGAGAAGGAAATCACTCCTTGTTTTGTTAAAGGGACAATCAGCCTACTTTTAAGATTACTCACTGGACACTGCGTAATAGGGCGGATGACTGAACGCAACTCTCCTCCGAGAGTTGACTTGTGGAGGAGCTGTACGGATGTGGACGGGGAGGAGTCAGTGCAACATTAGCTGTGTGAATGTCCAGGACTGAAAGAGCGGCGCCTTAGATATCTAGGGCAAAGATTCTTCGATAACCTGGGCTGCATAGTAGACGTTCCACTCGGCGACCTTGCCGGCTTCTTGAGGGAATCTGGCTGGTTCAGGAGGGACGCATAATGGATGAATGGGGTCTTTTTCGCTAGCTCTTTTTTCCTTTCCTTGTTCATTTTCCATACCCCTTACATATATATCTGTACTCTTTTATCTTTCCTCCTATCTCTACCTTCCGGCACTAAAGGGTATCACAATGGGCCATATGGCCTCCAGCCTTTGGGCGGGCGACCCATCCAACCTAGCCTAACATAACCTAACTAAATTTTCTTTAGACTTTTTCAGAACCGAATAATGGATATAAAATACTTGGAGTTATGGAGGCCGCCTATCCGTCTTCCAATCCCGTCCAAAATTTTAGCAATAAGCACAAAAAAAATAACAAATTATGTTAAATTACTTTGGAAAAAACCAGTATTTAAGTCATATCATATTCCACACCCTTTTGTCCAATCATGTAATATCATGATATTATTAGAATATAAAATGTGAATAATATCGGGTCAGGCCCCTATGCCTGAAGCTTACACAAACAAACACACAAGCTGACACCCAAATGATTTTATAATATTTTTGGCGATTAGAATAAGGAAAAATAATTTCAATCACGTTCAATCACCTCTTTCATTTAATTATCTTTCAGAAACTCTAGATTCCAGATCCAATTAGTGATACCAAAAACTAGCTTTGAACGCTTATTTTCTTATGTTTTACCATCGTCAGCGACTTTAGTTTCTAATTGTGCACATATACCCAAGACCTAAGAATACACAAATCTACACGATTTTGGAGCCATAGCTAAATGGGTTAAAAGCAGAGTTCAGAAAAAAACACACACTGAATAAAAAACTCGTACATATATGTAAACAAACATAACTTAGACCAACACACACATATTTTTATTTTCATACCAATTATGTTTGTTTTGAAATTTTCTTCGGTGCCCAACACAACCATGACTGTGTTCGTTTTAATATGTCGTTATTTACACGAACATTTTTGTATCACATACTTTTTGTTTCAATCACACATAAAGCACACATTTTTGAGTGTTGCTTTATTTGAAGTTCATGTTCTGGTAAGTGTACTGAAAAAAAACACAGAACATATAAAATAAACATGTTCGTGTTTAAAAGTCGTGTTTAAAATATAACTGAACTCGAACCTATTTATTGTACATGTTGTGTTTTTTCTCACTACACGAGCCACAACACGACTTAAAATATAATTGAACTCGAACCTGTTTATTGTACATGTTCTGTGTTTTTTTTCATTACACGTACCAGAACATGAACTTCAAATAAAGCAACACTCAAAAATGTGTGTGTGATTGAAACAAAAAGTATGTGATACAAAAATGTTCGTGTAAATAACGAAATATTAAAACGAACACAGTCATGGTTGTGTTGGGCACCGTAGAAAATTTAGAAACGCACATAATTGATATGAAAATAAAGATATGTGTTGGCTGCTTTTGAACAGAACATTGTGTGTTTCGTGTGTGTATTTTCTGAACCTTGGTTAAAAGTAACACCAAAGTGAGTTTCTTCAATTGCATTTTTATAATTTCCAATTTTCAACGCTTTTCTTCAGTGTAGTTAATTATTATACGTATTTATGTATGTACGTTCATTGACTCTTTGATTAAATGTTGCGTGTGATATATGGCACTAACAAACTGCCAACAATATGTATGAAAGTATGTATACAATATTATCTTCTTTGATACCAACACACACAATTTTGTTTATTATATTTACTCGTATTAAACATACTTTTCTGATGTTTTCAATGTTTCATTGTTGTACGAAATAAATGCTTTATGGAACAATTTCTGTACACACATGTGAGTATAAAAATGTTTGTATGTCGACAATGTTATCGGAAGACGTTCGTCATTGTTGACATGGACAAAAAAAAAAAAGAAACAGAAACAGAAACAAACCCTTCCCTGAAATTAAACTAAAAGCATTCATTAGAAGGCCACATACCAGCATACGAGTACATACATACACAAAGAGTGGAAGGTTTATAAAACAATTTGATTCCTTTTTCTTCGTTTCACTCAGTTCATTTATAACAAATTGTGGTGTGGTTGACTTTTTAAATGGTTGTTGCTTTTTGAAAAGTTGTTGACTGTGTCATTACTGACACATCAGCTTTTTTTCGATTTTGTCACCACCACCATCGACAACGCCGCCACCATCATCAGAGTTTTAGCAAAGACGAATTCACCCTGCCTTTACAATAGATGGATGGATGAATGTACAATATACTCTAAAGAATGTTTTAAGTTGTCTTCTACAATCAGTTTCAGTTCTTTGGCAATAAATCACTCATTCATTCAACAAAACGAAGAGAAAGCAAAATTAAAAAACAAAAAATGTTCATTTAATTTTATGGCGCAATCGTTTTTCTCCTTCCTTCTCTCGGGTGCTATAAGACTGAAATCCAAATCATTAAGTAAAGTATCTACTAAATATAATATTGTTAATTAAATATTTTATTGGAGTTTAAAAATATATACAAAATTTAATATATCAATAATTATTAATTTATATATAACTTTTTGAAAAAAGAAACTGTATTAACCCATTTAAAGCCAAGCCAAAACGAAAGGGAAACTTTGAAAAATTTTTTATTTATATAAAATTAGGAGTACAAAAAAACAGGAAAACAAAAACGGGTGTACCCAAATTGGCACAGTGGCTATTTTGAAAAGCACCCTTTGTCAATGCAAAGTGTTTTCTTGGATTTTGTGCTTCTCTTGCAGCAGATGACGCAACGTACACGATTTGGAAGCTTTTCGGGAACGTGATCGGCGCCGTCTATATTTGATGACGAATGACGAGCAGGAGCGCGGTTTTTTGGTGATTGCTTTAGGTAAAATCTAGCTATAATTCTTCGAAATATTAACTGGTCCATGCTGTTTTCTTTACTACATTCATGCAAGCGCCATGCATTTGACATAGTCATATCTATCATGTAGGTAAATAAACCCCACCACCATTTTTTCCATGAATGCCGATTCTGTATAATGATATGGATTGATCCATTTCATCAACTCCGCCCATGCCCTTGTTGTAATTTTGAAACATGTTTGGGATCCGCATATAAGTTTTTAGCTTTTTTTGGGAACACCATCTTTTAACAAATCCTGGTGGTTCATAAGAATCATGATTGGTAGCCAGTGTGCAAATACTGTTATCCATCCAGCGGACCAATAATATCTCGTTATTTTTATCAAACCTATAATCAAACTCTGCTCTTGGTTTTTTCATCATCTCCTTTAAATTTGTCAGGAGACATTTCTTAGTGCGATTATCTCTTCTTGTTCCTGTAGCACGATAATCTATATTACATAAATCATTTAGCAACTCACAACTTGTAAAAAAGTTCTCAAAATAGATTTTGCGATTGGCGGGGTTCGTCGATAATTTATCAAGCAGCATTTTGACAACTCTAGTACCCAATGGCTCAGAAACAGAGTTATTTGATCTGCCACAGTAAATATCAAAAGAGTAGCAGTATCCAGAGGAACTTGCTGCGACCCAATTTTTATAGCCAAACCGAACTGGTTTGCCTCTAATAAACTGCTTTGCTGAATGACGACCATAATATTTAACCATAGACTCATCGATAGAAATATTTTCATGGAAAATGCCAAATTGGTTGAACTTTTTGATAAGAACATCTGAAAGTTTGCGTAACATGAACATTTTGTCAGTGGTGTTTGAAGCTTCATTATTATCGACAAGTTGAAAATTTCTCTTTATTTCTTTAAACCTATTCGTGGACATAGAATTTGACACAACTTCTACTCCTATATCTTCATCTAAAGACCAATACATGCTTTCTCTTGAAAGTTTGTGGTATCCAGATAGAATAAGTATTCCAAAGAAAATCTTAAGCTCTGCAACGGTGACCGTAAATTGTGTCGATGGTTTTGAGTCGCGTACAACTGGCTAAAATTAGCGATCATTTCAAAAACTTCTTCGTCGAAAAACAATTCAAATATTTGAATTGGTGTCAATACTTTTACTGTGTCTTTCATGCGACTTTCACTTAGCAACCGGTCGACAGTTTCCCAAAATGGAACTTTAAATGCTGATGAAACCTCTTGCTCTCTACACCGTGGCGTATTAATTCTAATCCGATCCATTTTAGCAGATAATGGCTCATCATCACTGGAATATTCGGCATCACCCAAAAGAGTGCCAACATTGCGAACAAAAATCTCGACTTCTCTAGGAACGTCATTTGACAAATTTATATTGTCGCCAAACCCTTCTTCTTCATCAGTAACAACACTAGGTTCTGGTGTAAGTATGGTCAAATCATACTCACATCCATCGGTGCTATCCTCTATAATCGTATTAACAGCTTCTTCTTAACCCGAAAGTGATGCTAAAAGCTTTAATATACTAGTTCAACTAATATTTCAACGTTTCAGCAACTAACGAATGTAATACATACAATAAAATATACTAAGATTTTACTTGGGGATTTCCCTGTTTATGGACATAAATTGATAACTTTGTTTCACCATAAATTGCTGCCACCGTTTTAACAACTAAGACTACATGGTCAGCAAAACAACACATCCGACGTTTTCTAGTCGTTTACTCATTCGTGTGTTTGCGTATATATATATTTTTTTTTTTTTTATTAATCAACACTCAGGGGATGCCCCTACAGATGCAGTGCATTGTGTTGATCTCAGGAAAATAGGTTTAAGGAGGAAAGAGGGAGTGTGTTAATTTTTTTTTTTGCAGCGACAGACCAAAGCCTCTGGTGGGAATCGAACCCACGACCCCTCGTATGATAGGCGAGCCCGCTACCTACTCACCTACCGGGGCGCTTAAATATATTATATTTATATTATATATTATATTATATATTATATATTATATTATATTTGAATATAGCCATTGTACCCAAATTGGCACAACACAATTTTATGTGTTTTAAAATCAGATAGAAATAAAATATCAAACTAAAAGTCATTTTGTGTGATTCGTTATGTATTGAATTGATCAAATAAAAGAATTTATGCCTTTAAACTGTACACAGAAATTTTAATTATTGTTAACCAAAACCTACCTTCAAATCTATTTTATTGACCAAATTAGTTAAATTATTATGGCACTAAAAATAAATCAAATTTATTCGTTCTACATTTTTTATAACTATAGGTCCTCTTAGTAGATATTAATGCATAAATTTTTTAATAAATATCAATACTTTTTTTTATACACCCTCGATAACTAAGTGTTCCCAAATTGGCACGGCGGCCGTAAATGGGTTAAACTCCATGCAATATTATCAGAACTTGTTCCATTTGATGCTTATTTCTACTGTGGCATGCATTAATATTTTCTGATTTCATATCAGCTTTCGAAATTTTCATTAAATTACTTAACTTTCATAAATTTAATGAAATGTTTAATAATTCTCATAGATGTACTTTAAGGAATGTCTTCTTCTTTTAGTGAACAAGAGGAGATAAAAATCTGAATATTTTAGTGCTAGCTAATTTGAGGGTGGTGAGTATAAATCTGAATTACGGGTATGTTGTTTCACCTGGCTGCAAGATGTTGTTCAATGTATGTGACAAAATTGCTCAGTGAACATATAACTCAACAAGTATAATTAAATGAGACAAAAGTAATCAAAAATTTATTTTGAGTGATACTTAGTAAAACAATTGCTTCCGCGTTTTACACAAAAAATCACGTCACATTTTTTTTTGCAAAAAATTCAAGATTTTGTTGCACTACCGACCATTTTACAACGTTTGTATGTTCCAAAAAAGTTGGTAAGTGGTTTGGACCATCATGTCGATCTTCTTTATCAGGAACACGGCGCGCCGTGGTCCAAATACTCAACCTAGCCGGAAGAAATTCATAACTCGCTTTTGAAAATCCGCATTGACATAGAACTTTGCACGTTCATAGATTTTATCAATAACAAGTAGGAGTGTAAAATTCGGCTATGCCGAATCTTTGATACCCTCCACCTAGGTTTTCTTGCACTATTTGTAACAAATTTAGATAAAATATTTGAAAATGTAAACAATTTGATCAATTTAGTAATTTATTACAACAAATACTCTGAATTTTCAGCATTTACGTTTAACAATTTTAAAGTCAATAGAAGATATTAAACAAAATATATTTTTAAATTTCGGATCTTTTTCGGAATACTTGACTATATCTTATATTTTAAAAGCACTAGCGTTAATCAGTTTTATTTTTTCGATCTTATTGTGACATTCCATTTGTAACGCATCGATAAATGGATTTGCGTCTATGTGTTTAATGCAAAAGATTTCTTACTTTTGTCGAATTGTAGGGATTTTTTGAAAAATTTTTTTTAACAACTTAATATTATATACGTTTCAATTTTAAACTTTAAAATTAAAAATATCTATCTTTTTTAAATCTGGTAATAAATCTATAATATGGAGATAGTAAATACGTGGCTTCTTTAATAAGAATGACAAGTAAAAAACACTTTTGTGCAGTTTATTTGTTTTGTGCATTTTTTTTAATACATACATAAGTACGCCATCTTTGTAGAACTCTTCGATTATATTAAAGGTGCTATTACATGATGTGTTTTTTACATATGTACTGTCAAATTTTCCCACAACAAAAGTTGTACACATCGTGTGATACATATGAAACATTGTTTATGTATAATACATGAAGAAAGTCACATGTACATTTTTCAATTAGAACAGGTTCTATTTTTGCATGACAAACATGAAAATACAACACTGCTTGTGGCGAAAGAAAAACAGAGTAAATTTTAAAGATTAATATTGAAAGAAAAATAAATTGTTTAGTATTAACAATTAAAAAATATATAACCTTTTTTTTAACAATAAATTTTTGTAAATTCACAAATTAAATCAGCTGTTGTTTACACTTAGAAGTTATGTCATACGGAAATACATATGCACATGTGATAGCAAAAATTATGAATCGTATGTAAAAGACAATTTTGACAGACATGAGGAATTTCACATGGATAAAAAAGTGACAGTACATATGTAAAAAACACTTCGTGTAATAGCACCTTAAGTAAGTTTGTAAATAAAAAGAATATTAAAATATTATAAATGTAAACATAATTGATTTTAGAAAAATGTCCGATTCGTTTTTCGATGATGCGGAAAACACATCAAAGAAATACAGAAAACAAAGGTTTTACTCAAGTTAGTTGAGAGACGAGAAGCTAATGGGATAGAACAGGTCAAAGATGACGACTTTAAATACAGATGCAAGGCTTGTGAAAAAATATTAAATTGCGATAAATCAGATCTAAGTATACATGCTAATAACCAATGTCTTAAAAAATATCTTTTAAAACCAACAACCAAAATTCTGTTTACGTTATAAGATCCCATTTGCAAGCCATTTTAATTAATTGTGTAAATTTTAAATGCACATCTAGCCATATAAAAGATGAATTATACAGAATAGTAAAAATATTTTTTTTATAATATCTGTTGATTTTTTATATTGTTTTTATGTAATTCTAATGATATTCTTATCTTATTTTTTACGATATTTTTTTCGTTTTTATGTTATTTTTGTATTATTGAAATTGAAAATTAACAAATTAAAAATAATTTTTTTTTTTGAAAAATTGAAAAAAGTAGTGTAGGGAAAAATGTAGAGAGAAAAAAAGTGGGTGTAGGGAAAAAAAGGGATTTTTTTTTCATTAGCGTAGAGATTTCTGTAAAAATCTCCTGGCATCACTGGTATCTATTAAAAAACAATGTAAGATTTCACAAAACAATGCGACGTATATCTGCTTTGTTCAAAAGCTTTCATAAGACTAAATGAAATTGTTACTTAAGGCCTAGTTAGCCACACGTAACCTTAACCAAACGTGTCAGCTGTTTTTTTCTGTTACAAAAAAAGCATTTAGAGCAATTACCGAACTCAACTGTCATGTAACCGGAACGTCCCAATCTGTTGAAAATAGATTTTTGCTACGTTTGTACGTGACATTTGTGAACAGCTGATAAAGTTTGGTTAATTTTATACAGCAACATGCTGGTTCGTTTTTTACGTTCTATAATTGCACTAAATGCCAACGTTACATTTACAGTACAGATACATTTTAACAACGTGTGGCTAACTAAGCCTTTATGCATGAAACACATAGACGACAGAAGCTACACAAACACACGGATACAAAGGCTGCTGGCTACAATTGTAGTCGTGTAGTCAACTACTTAATTTTTTTTGAAAACGACAGCAACATATAACAACAATATAAACAGCTGTTTTTATACAAAATCATTTTTATTTCAGTAGTGCCAATTATATTTTTTTTTAACTTTATTAAAATAGAAAAACATGTACGATTCTATATAAAATTGTCTTAAATATATTACTTATTTATAATGCATTATTATAACGTAAAAATAAATAAATAAATTTACTTATTAATAGAATTATTATAGCATATCATTTTGCGATTAATTTTTTCAACAAAATAAAATATTTCATAGCACTAATATCTTTTACATATTTTGTTATATTGTCAACACTATTTTTATTTTGTAGCCAACAAAAACAGAAATTAGCCTAAGTTGACTACAGCAGCAAAAGTGGTTATGTAGTCGTGTAGCTGTGTTGGTGTCAAAATAATCGTTTTCATATAAACGTGTGTATTTTATTTTTGACAGGCTGTAGTCGAGTAGCCGCTGTAGTCGAGTAGCCGCTGTCGTCTATGTGTTTCATGAGAGAGTTCGGCTAACTGGTGCCATTATGTATATGTGTGTGTAAACAAAAATATACGATATCCCAGTAATCATTTCGAAGATTGTTTTAACAAAAATCATCTTACTGTGTCTTCTTCGAGCACTTTTGATGATTAAAAACTGATTAATCTGCGGTATTAGAAAAAGATTAAGAAATGATTTTTGCTTACGCTTAAAAAGTGATTTATAGAAAAATGACATTAAATATGACTCAAAAATAAGTCGAAGTTAATCAGAAAATTGGATAAAAAAGGTTCTTAAGATGAGTCGGGGGTAAGGTAATATTTCCTCCCAACAAAAGAATATTTTGTGATCAGCAAAGAGCGCATTTATGACTGTTTTAATAGCACAGAGGAGTCAAAAAAGACTCCACATGATCACTTATTGCATAAAATGTTTACTGTGATTTTATTCACTATCTGTAGAAACAGTTTTTTAAGTAAAACAAATCTGCACACAATTTCAATTCTATTTCGTTTACAATGAAACGATCACTTTGTTTACTAGCTAGTAGTAAAATAAGAAAATAGTATTATAATACAGCGTAATGATGAATTGTACTTCTCAATTAGTGCCATAAGAAGTTCGGTTTGTGCTAAGAAATGAATGAATATATGCTTCCCAGGGCGAAGCTTAATCATTGCACTTTGATTGAGTTGAGCCCGCGGGTATTCCCGATGTGGATAGCTCGTGCCTACAATTTTTGGTAGTTGGGAATGGCGTTTGTGCAAAGGGAAGCATGAACACTTGTTTCCCAGAGCGAGGCTTAATCATTGCACTTTGATTAAGCTGAGCTCCGCGATTATTCCTTATGCGGAATAAATCGTGCATTAAATTCTCGGTAGTCCGGGAATGGCGTTTGCCTGCGCCAAACATTAAATAATAAATTTTAAAAATGTATTATAATTAAATATTATTGACATTATATTATTATCATCTGAGAAAAAAAATTTTTTTAAACACCAATTTTTAACAGGGTAGAATTTTATGGTTTCATTACTACTTTTGAATGCAAGTATGTACTAAAAGTAGAACCCTTAAAATCATACTATTTTTTGCAACCCTAAAAATTGCAATATTTTGTATAAATAAAATAATTTATATTTTATTATTTTTAATATGCGCTTATTATCGAAATACATATACAGAATATATGAATGTTATTTATAGTATTTTGATATTTTGCAACAGTATGTATCAATTTGTAATATTTTGTGATCTTATACAAATCGCAGAATATTGATATTGATTTTATATAGTTTCTTTTATTAATTTACTAACTTAAATATTACATCATAAAATGTTGATATTGGTGAATTTTTATAATACTACCACAACGACCATAAAAACAACAAGTACAGCTGTGACAAAATACAAAATTTAGAATAACAATATAGGAAAACATCATATTTTTTTTAACTTTTCAGTGATTTCTCGGCACCTTTGAAACCTATTGTCACGAGTTAAAAAACAGAAACCTTCTCGTGATGTTGGTGTATCATTCTCACTAACAACAAGCACCCTAGCTGTCCTATTGAGAACGTTATGGTGACAAGAACAACATAGTCAAATCATATTTTTTCAAGACTTTTTTTACTCCATCGTTCAATTCTCGGGACCAGATAAACCGATTTGGACGATTTTAAATAGCAAACTTTTCAGGATGTTAGTGAATCATTTTTTATACCAACGATCAACCTAGTTGCCCGATTGAAGCCGTCATCGTGATTTCCACAGACGGACAGCCGGACAGACGGACAGACGGACATCGCTATATCAACTCCGCTTGTTATAAGGATCACAAATATATATATTTTATGGGTTCCAGATTTTTTTTTCTAATTATTACAAACGGAATGACAAACTTATATATACCCTCTGCACACTGGAGTGGAGGGTATAAAAACACTCACCAATAAAATGGGCGCAATTTGCAAATAAAAACAAATAATATACCTGTATTTATGTAAAACATTATTTTCTTATTTAAATTTCGAATTTTTATCACAAATTTTAATCCACATTAATATGAGCTATGGAAAGAAATAATGTTTTCAGTTAAATGAAATATGAATATATATTTAATCCAAATATTCAAAATGTTAAAGGCAAGTGTAATGTTAAGGCAAATCAAAGACAACTGAAAGTTATTCAAAAAACAACGGCCTGTGGCGAACAAATACAACAAATCGAAAAAGACAACATGTTTGCTTTAATCTGCATCCTGCATCGAGGAACGACTCTGTTATAGAAGCATCTAAAAGTAACGCAATAACTTCTTCGTCCAAAGGCTCCGTACTGCAAGAATGAATAGAAGCCTTTGTTGAAAAAGAAGAAATAAGAGGATCTGAAGACAAGAGGAGATAGTGAAAAAGATCATGCATTGCTTTTTCGCGGGACATTTTTTGGGTGTGACTTTCTCGTATATTTCGGAAGTCTTTGTTACGATATTCCATTGCTTCTTCCGACAACATTCCTATAGGAAGTGCTGCATAATGGATAATATCTGCACCATGAATGAGCACTTTGTGAACACTTGATGGCATGGAATACCATACTTTTATCTAAGAATTCTTTAGAAGGTCTGCTATAGAGATGCTGAAAAAGGCTTAATTGGAATTACAAAATTCCCATCTAACCAATATTTATTTGTAGCATCGGAAACTAGCTTTGCTCATTTGGCTTGAGCCCATTTCTTAGCGAGAAACCATACAAACATTCGAGCAGATTGTTTCACTTATTTGTAATAGCTATCCGTTTCATTATTCTGAAGTCCGATCTTATCAAAAACATATGATACAACAGAATTAAGTTTCTTATTTTGTTGTTTTTCACTATACCATGCATAAAATAATTCCCTCTTAGTAATGGACATTTTAAACTGTTAACCAAATAAAAAAACAATTAGGCAAAAACTGGCAGCCAATTTTGAAAACATTGACCAGCTACAATCATACAGATTACAAAAACACAAATAATAGAATTAAAGTTTTGGGCTTTGATGAAAAAAAAATATTTTTTCAATTATATAAAGTAATTTTAAAAATATATTAAAATAGGTTCCATGTTACTTAATGTAATATCTTACAAGTATTCTAGATAATAAAATAATTATAAAATTTTTTTGTTTACTCAATTTTCGTTTAATACATGTTTAAGAATCTTCAGTCATTCCGTCACCGTCATTCCGTCACGTTAAATGACAGTTAATAAATTCGACACTATTACAGGCAAGTTGCTCTAAATTATAACTTTATATTGCTTATATATCATACGTAAAATATGCATTAGTTGAAAAACTGACTAGCTTCTTAATTCACAAACGTTCCCAGGTTTTAATACTAGGACAGAGTCATGGTGGCAAAAATGTCATTCCGTCACACAATGAGAAATTACTCAAAAATAAAAGAATAAAATGGTGTAAAAATTATGTCTGAGTTTTTTTTAAATCTCTTAATCATTAACAATCATTTTCAAACTGAAGAATGGATTTTCAATTCAAAATAGCTTTGTAGAATAGCCTTAACTTCAATTCTACAACTCAAAATGTCATTCCGTCACACATGGAATTGCCCTTTTATAAATTCTCATTTAAAACTCTAATTGAATTTGGACATTGAACAAAACGTTACATATAAGACACACACGTACAAAGCTGCACTTTTTTCTCTAAACAAAACATTTTATTTGAAATATAAAAATAGTAAAATTTGTTCCCACCTTTGTTAAATTAATTTCAGCAAAAAAAATATTTTAAAAACTTTGTTCTTATTTTTTCACGACAACTTTAATTGCGGTACTAAATTTCAACTGAGCTAATAGAAAAACAAAACAGCAATTAGTTGTGTTTAAAAAAAGAAAGCAAACCGGAAGCAGAAGTTAAATAAATAAAAAATGTACCGTTATGCACTGTGGGCACTAGTCAACTTATTATCAAACTATATATTTAGTTTCGAAATAATGAAAAAAAATTACTTTCTTTTGACCACTGTGCGGCAATTTGTTTTTTTTTTCATTTGACTGTATTGCTTTCTGGTTTAGGTCGATATGAAGGGGATCGAAATGGTCTGGCTATATCAATATCGCTACACATTTTCTGCAATTTTATCAAAACATTCGCAACATCATGAAATTCCATATGGAATTCTATTCACTTCAAATGCTATTTCATTCTCCATTCACGAAGCAGTAAGCGCCAAATCAACAAAATGCATAGTTATGCGTATGGTCCACTGAAATCCACCCTACTAATATTTTCATTATGTAAACGTAAAATTCAGAATGATATTCTTCTAAATATTTTGCTTTATTTTTTTGTCCCATCTCTTTACCATATCTGATGAACCGACTCCCAAAAAGTTCGAATCTAGATTTACTACCTTGTTCTCAAACCACCTTGGTATGCAAAAACTTGTACAGAAAGAAACATGAGCATTCTGAAGCAGAACTTCTTACACGCTTACTCAAAAAGTTTTGATTCCGCAATGGTGCCAGATCAAATCATTTGGTTTGTACAGTTCGTGCTACGTAAATACCTCTATCCATTAGTACTTGAAAAGAAGGGAAGTGATTATCGAAATAAAATTTGTGATGCTGTGCCAAGTGTAATAAAACTTCCTATGGTCTGGCATTCCACTCTTAACGCACAACGAGATTACATTGACCACCCATGGATATACGAGTAGTTTGCTTTTATGTAGTGCAGGCCATTAAATTTTCCTTTATACTAAATTATTTAATCGTCCCAGCAAAGATTTTCCTCCAAAGGTAATTGGTGAAGCTAACAACGCACCTATTCAATACCGGCCTTACTTTGTACATTCTATCGTAACATTCTTTTGGCCGAACTGTTACATGTTGATAGTATCGTAATAAAGTGAGTCCGATCACAAGGGAGATGTGTAAACATATAATAATTAAAGAAAACATCAACATCATATTTTCCAGTGCATAAAAAATAAGTCGATTATGCTGTTTTCTGAGATTCAATTGATGTTTTCTAAAATGCAATTGATGTTTTCTGAAATTGTAATTATGTTTTCTGAAATTCAAATGATGTTTTCTGAAATACAATTGATGTTTTCTGAAATACAATTGATGTTTTCTAAAATTCTATTGATGTTTTCTGAAATTCAATTGATGTTTTCTGAAACTCGAATGATGTTTTCTGAAATTATATTGATGTTTTTTGAAATTCTATTTATGTTTTCTGAAATTCAAACGATGTTTTCTGAAACTCGAATGATGTTTTCTGAAATTATATTGATGTTTTCTGAAATTCCATTTATGTTTTCTGAAATTCAAATGATGTTTTCTGAAACTCGAATGATGTTTTCTGAAATTATATTGATGTTTTCTGAAATTCTATTTATGTTTTCTGAAATTCAAATGATGTTTTCTGAAACTCGAATGATGTTTTCTGAAATTATATTGATGTTTTCTGAAATTCTATTTATGTTTTCTGAAATTCAATTGATGTTTTCTGAAACACAATTGATGTTTTCTGAAATACAATTGTTGTTTTCTGAAATTCTATTGATATTTTCTGAAATTCAGTTGATGTTTTCTGAAACTCGAATGATGTTTTCTGAAATTATATTGATGTTTTCTGAAATTCTATTTATGTTTTCTGAAATTCAAATGATGTTTTCTGAAACTCGAATGATGTTTTCTGAAATTATATTGATGTTTTCTGAAATTCTGTTTATGTTTTCTGAAATTCAATTGATGTTTTCTGAAATACAATTGATGTTTTCTGAAATAAAATTGATGTTTTCTGAAATTCTATTTATATTTTCTGAAATTCAAATGATGTTTTCTGAAATACAATTGATGTTTTCTGAAATACAATTGATGTTTTCTGAAATTCTATTGATGTTTTCTGAAATTCAATTGATGTTTTCTGAAACGCGAATGATGTTTTCTGAAATTATATTGATGTTTTCTGAAATTCTATTTATGTTTTCTGAAATTCAAATGATGTTTTCTGAAACTCGAATGATGTTTTCTGAAATAATATTGATGTTTTCTGAAATTCTATTTATGTTTTCTGAAATTCAATTGATGTTTTCTGAAACTCGAATGATGTTTTCTGAAATTATATTGATATTTTCTGAAATTCAATGATGTTTTCTGAAACTCGAATGATGTTTTCTGAAATTATATTGATGGTTTCTGAAATACAATTGATGTTTTTGAAAGACAATTGGAAAATGTTTAGAAAAGAACATATCATAATTTTTTCAGCAATACAATCATAAGTCACACAGCGTTATCTGCTTCAGCTCACACCGATATGAGTTACGCTGTTTTTGTGATTGTATTGTGAAATAGAAGTTTACCCCCCTGCGCGTATAGATGTTTACACATCAAAAAAATGATTGAACGTCATATTTTCATAAATCAAAGGTATTTCCCAACACTTGTCAAAGTACATACGCATTGACGAAACTTCAAACAACTCATCGTAATATGAAGCCCAAAATCATACGCTTTTCATCATCATCGGTTTGTTTGAAAGCTGACTTGCCTTGCTGAATGGCTTATAAATTTGTATAATATACGGCTTTATTATTAGTATCTATTATTAATGTGAGTAGGTGGACAAAAAAATGGGCGTAATTGGGGCAGTGGGCATGATACCGCCCATACAAAGCAAATATATCATATTATATAACTGGAGTCTATAAAATGGCAAGCCTTGCACCCTTCACTACAGTATACTGATTATCTAGAAAGTATTCTTATCTTATATGCCATCGTTCTGAAGATATAACAAAAGTTGTGCGACTCTTTAGTTATGAAACGCACCTTAGAACACATCAAAATTTCACCGCGATCATGCAGTTGTTCTAGACCGACTATACGAAATGCTACACCATGAGTATCGAGAATGAGTCTTAGATCTAACGTAACTAAGGTCATAAACCAAATTCGAGAAAAATCTATGCAATATTTTAGCTTTTTGATAAATTTAAGTAAAAATCGGATCGCATATTCATATGGGGACTCTCACCACAATTAGACATATCGCGTTTATTTTTGGAATACCCACTTATGGATGTAAGAAACATACATAAACAAATGTAACAGATATGGTTTTAGGGCAATCTAAGTGGATCTCAAATAGAATATTTGTGGGAGGTTGTTTTGAAAATCAGCAGATGCTTATGTACAGAACTTCATAAAAATATATACGTGCGACCTGTAGTTTGATTACAATGTTTACAATGACAAAAACAGACGGACGGACGGATATTGTTAATTGCTCTCAGAAAGTGATTTTGAATCTATCACTATAACAAAAGTTAGACTCAATTTTTTTGGTAGCAAAAATTCAATATAAGCAGACATAAAAAAGTTTCACTGTCTGCTATATAACAAGTAAGAGTGTTAAATTAGGCTATGCCGAATCTGTGACACCCTCCACCTGAGATTTACGTTTACATTAATATCTTCCACTTTTTATAAAAATTTAAAATGTTTGAAAAAATAAGCAATTTGATAAACTTAATACTATTTATATTATTACAACAATTATTGCAAAAAAACATGCACAAAATTTTTAGCAGATTTTGAGGTGTCCCCATATTTTAGATCATATCGGAGCAATGATGTCCTATTTAATCTTAGGTAGGATACATGGTTTCTCTGTGAATAAGCGTGATTTCAACACACAGACAGACGAACAGATGGACGGACGGACAGACGGATTGCTATATCGACTCGAGTTGTTACAATTATCAGTAGTATACATAACATTTGAGGTCAAAAAATTAATTTGTCAATGCGTCACAAACGGAATGACAAACTAATATATTCCCTGTTCACAGTGGTGTGGAAGGTATAAAAATTCAGATAAAAAAAACTTTCATTAATTTATTGAATTTTTTTTATAAATAATAATGTATTATTGTGAAACAATACTACCTCAAATTATCCATATTTTTTAACACTATTATCACAAAAAGTGTATTTCCTCAAAGTTGGATAAATGCTAAAATTTTACCTATTCCTAAACCAAAAAAAGAATATCATCCCGTTGCTATCCTACCATACTTGTCTAAAGTGTTATTGCATCAGCAAATTGGAAAACATTTCAAGAACAAGGGCCAAGTCTCAGACAGACAATCAGGCTTTCGTCCTAAACAAAGCTGCATAACTGCACTCATTGATGTGTCTGAAGATATTCGTGGTTATATTGATAGTGGTAACATTTCATTTCTACTGCTATTAGATCAGTCAAAGGCATTTGATACTGTGAATCATGAAATACTCTGCATGAGGCTTAGAACTTTTTTCGGTTTCTCTCCTTCCGCAACTCGTCTAATATCGTCTTATTTAGAAAATCGACAACGAAAGTTAACGCCAATAATAAGATATCAAATGGGCGTCCCGCAAGGTTCGATTCTAGGACCACTTCTTTTTACTATATATATAAACTAGTCGATAGTGAGGCGCTTAGGCGCCCGTTTTTTTGACTTTAACAAACAATTTTTTTTTTCCATTTCAGAATTTTCTTATATTTTATATATTTAAAAAAATTAATTTTAATGTTTTTAAAATTTCTTAAAAAAAAAAAATCGAAAAACAGTTTTAAAAAATACAAACCAAAAACTTCGATTTTCAAATGAAGTTTTGTAAAATTTCCAGTAGCCAACCTTTGCTTTATACTTTCTGCTTCTATATATAATGAGTTTTTCATATTATATGATTTTAAAAAAATATTTTATTTTGATAGAAACTCGGAAATTTTAGTCTTATTAAGACAAACTATTGATTTTTTAAAATGCATCAAAATAAATAAACTTATTCAACTAAAAAAAGTTTTTAAACCTTTCAGACAAAACAAAAAAATACTACGGTTATACCGAACTTACCGAGTTCGTTATAACCAAACTCCATTTTATTGTAGAAAAAATAGAATAGCATAGAAAAAAAAAACGTTTTAGAGCAAGTTCCTAAAAGTTTCCTTAGGGGGGGGGGGGGTAAGGTTTTAAAAGATAATAAAAGTCGTATTTTGCATAATTCTTTTTTGAAGACATGAATACACGTTATAGCATAACATTTGAAGAATCTTTGAAAAAATTTTCAACTAAAAATTTTAATAAATAAGTCCGTGACAGCGAATATCCGGAGGCGTTGTTGTTTTGCGGTGAACATCATAACTCGTTACCGGATCATGGAGAAATAAAAAAATCGAAATGCGTTTAAAAGGTGACATGTTTCCTGAAGTAGTGGCGAAGAGTTTTTAAATTTTTTCTTTTTTTTTTGCAGAATTTTGAAGTGAAAAACGATTTTTGCTATACAATTTCGGGAATTTGTTGTTAAAAAATGGGAAGAAAATGGAATTAAAACAAACATTCGTGGTTACCTGATTATTTATGTGTAGATATAGTGTCTAAAATTTCAAAAGAATCGGTCAAGAAGATTTTGAGTTATGATGTTCACGGATTTCGAACATTTATTTGCGAGAAAATCGGTTTACAGTTTTTTAAAAACTGATGTATATACTATACATATGTATACCGTATGAGGCCGGTCGCTGGAACGCTGTATCTTCTTAAGTTTTGCTCTGATTTACTTAAAATTTTGACACAACACTCTCGACATGTTGTGCATTCAGGAAGAGAAATGCAAAAAAAATGTTTTAAAACCTACCACCCCTTAAGGAAATGAAAACACCAATACACCTACACAAAAAAGAAAAATATATTTCATATTTCATCATACATGTAAATTGAAAAAGGAGAACTACATTTTTTGCAAATTATCTATAAATCCAAAAAAGAAAAAAGAAAAACTAGGCGCGTATTAGCTTTACTTCAAAAAAAAAATCGCCTTTAATTCTTCCATGATAATTTCAATAAATTATTCAAATTAAAATCTTAAATATACCTATTTACGTAATTTATGTTTGTCTATTTTTTTTTTAAAGCAAGTTATGCAAAAATTAATACTATGAGTGAAAAAAAATTATTTTCCCACCTCTCTCTAAAATTGCAATGTAATTTAATTATGCAAAGTTCCAATAATTTAAATTTTAAACTCAATATAGCACTATTTTTTCAAGGGCTTTTCATTTTCAATACAGAGCTATAACGAAATCAAGATCTCTTTTTTCTCAAATATTTATCAAAAAAGCATACTCTTTGGTAAGTGCTGGTCATCAGAGAACCTGAGCGAAAGCACTCTTAACAATACAAAACAATTTAAAGATGAAAAACAAAACAGGCAAACGGATAAGTTTAGTTTGATAAAAGAAGTATGTATGCATATCGGACGACGTTAAATGAGAAAAATAAAAATGTTTAAAATTTCATTCATTACTTTTTTTGCAGAATTTTTTCATTGTCCAACAATGGGAATTTAAAGAAGAATTTGAATAGATATTATTTTTTTTTTGATGCATTTTTTGCGCTCAACTTATTCCATATGTAACACGAAATCTGCATATGTAGTGCAACTTATTGTAATTTCGACGATTTTTCAATTTGTTAAAATTATTTGTTAAATTTTTTAAAATGATTGCAGATTTAAAATTTTCAGTAGTATAAAAATTACGATTTCAAGGGTTAACAATTAATGGGTTGTTTATCGAAAATTGATAGTTTTTGTTCAGTGTAAATGTAAATTACAAAATATGGATAGATTTAATTCTGGGTCAAGTCGTTTCAAAACGGAAATACCTTGAATAGCATCTCCATTTAAGATTTAAATTTTAATTACAGCGATACTTTAAACCTATATTATATGTTTCAGCTATAGATACATATCAATAAAATTATTTAGTTGATTGCTGTGTTAAATTTATTTCGTTGAAATTGCACCACTAATACATTTTTATATATAAAAATAACCAATGCTGTAATAATATTCGTAATATGAATGATATAAATAAATTTTATTGTTTCCTTTTGTAATATTTTGTCGAGTTTTATTTTTATTTTCTTGACAATTTCTTGTTTTAAATATGACGATTTTGGCGATTTAGTTTCCAAAATTGTCGATTTTCAGAAGATTTTATTAGCAGCACTGGTCGGTAACATTAAAGAGAGAAAATTGTGTGTGGGTTTGTAAAAAATGAGAAAAATTAAATTTTGTTTGTGTATTTCGCATAGCTTTGTAGGGAGTGCTGTGGGTGTATTATTTCAGCGTTACAGAATAAGTCAGTCAGTCAGTGAGTCAGGGATCAGCGTAAATATATTATTAATGATCTGCCTAGGCAACTTTCGTATTGTAAAGTTCATATGTATGCTGATGATGTGCAACTTTCCGTTTTTAGTCATTTTGATGAACTAAATGACTGCGTTGAGAATCTAAATGTGGATATTAAACGAATTCATTTATGGGGTATTGCAATTGGGCTATGTCTCAATCCTTTAAGGTGTAAATGCATAATTATCAGATAATATCCTTAACCGACAAATTATTGAAATTACACAAAAAAACCAAAAATCTTGGAATTATAAAACTCTCACCTGGTCTGATCATATAAATATCGCTTCGGGAAAAACGTATTCAATGCTTCGATCACTGTAGAAAACTCAACATCTTACACCAGTCCATGTACGAGTTATTTATTTATTTATTTATTAATTATAATAATACAATTACAATAATTAATTTGGGATAAGGAGTACTAGCTGCAATGGCTTTCGACTCTGAACATTTTCATTTTAAATGAGGTTTTGTAAACTATTTTCGAGTAAGAATTTACAAATTAATTTAATATTAATTTCACATATATTTTTTAGCATATCAGTGGGTTCGTTAGACCCGAAAATACTGGTTCTGGATGAATTAAAGGCGGTGCATTCGTCTAGAATATGTTTAGCGTTAAGTTGTGTATTACATGAGGTACACATAGGTGGAGTTGATTTTCCATAAATATATTTGTGTGAAAATTTGCAGTGCCCTATTCTAAGGCGTACAATAGTGCTAGTTTCTTTTCTAGTACAGTTTTCCGGGTAGATTGCTTTGATTCCCAGTGGATTAAAAGTCTTATAATAATGTTGATAGCTTAACCATTTCTGTGATCTTGAATTATTCAAATAAGTAGAGATGGTGTTTAGTATGCCCCGAGGCTCCCAGGTGGGATATTTAAGAAGTGGTCGACGTTTGGCTTCTTCTGCCGCTGAGTCAGCATATTCGTTTCCGACTATACCTACCTGTGAAGGCACCCACATTATTTTAATTTTATTTTTTTGTTGAATACATTTGCTTCTGATTTTATTTATTAATGGTGAATCGTGCAGGGAATTTTGTGTGGCAAGAATAGAAGAGAGACTGTCAGTGCATATTATATATTTCTGATCATTTTCTGAGGCAAATTCTATGGCAACGAGGATGGCTAAGGCTTCTGCTGTAAAATTGGACCAGTAATCATTGACGAAACCGATATTAATGAGATCGCCATCTTGTTTTACTGCAGCAAAGGTGGTGGAACCATTGGACTTAGATCCATCAGTGTACAATAAGTTCCAATTTTGTCAGATTAAGTGGTCGGAAATGTTTAAGAATGTTTGCTTATAAACATCAGATGGAGTAGTGGACTTCGAAAAATCAACCATTGATAATAAAAAAGATGAGTTTTCAATCATCCATGATGGTTCTGGTTGTGGTTTTATATATATAGGGCGAATATCTAAGTTGATATTACGAGAAAAATTTATACATCGAACAATTGTAGATTCAAGTTTAGGTATACGTCTACTGCTTATAGTCTTAATGACCTCTTGATAAAAAATTTTGTTTCGGCAGATAAAAATTTTGGGTATAAGTTTGTACGTTAGATATATAGTTCGCTCCTTGATAGTTGGCATTCCAGCTTCAGCTAAAATGTTTGCGGTGGGACTGATAGGGAATGCTGTAATGCTACGACGGATTGCTGCATGATAAGGACCCTGTATTAGTTTTATATGAGATGGTGCACACCAACCATAAACGGGGAGAGCATAGTCGATTTTTGAGAGTAAAATAGAGCGTGTAATATTAATCATAGTTGAAATGTGAATCATTACATTTTTGGATGTTAGATATTTTACAATATTAAGTCTTGTATTTAAGTTTTTCCTAAGTTGTTGACAATGTTGTTTGAAGGTAAAACTTTTGTCAAAAATAACTCCCAGTATGCGAGGATGATCTACTCGTTTGATTTTAATATTGTTGTATACCACGTCGGAAATAGAGAAGTTTCATTTTTTGCAGATATATAAAAGACTGCACTTTTCAATAGAAAGTTTAGCTCCAGAAGATGAGCACCATTTATTAATGCTGTTCAAGGTGTTAGAAAAAAATCTCCCTACTTTGTTGTTACCTTGAAGTTTTGTAAAAATAATCGCATCATCAGCATAATTTGCATGTTCGATGTGTTTTTGTGTGGAGATAATTTTACTGAATTGGTTAAAAGCAATTACTTACGAATAATACGACAGATAATGGCGATCCTTGGGGTAAGCCATTATCTAGATGTAATGGTAAATGGATTTTGTGATGTTTGTGATCATATAGTGACCAAAGTTGGAAAGAAGGAGTGAAGCACTAGCATGTAGTTTTTTTAAGACTCTAGTACTGCGATCACATTTTGCAAAAGTTTTTAAATTAAACTCACGGTCGCAAAACTCGCAAGTCGCAATAATAATATACACAAATAGGGAAATACCCCAATTCTCTTTCTCATTCGAATTATTTAATTGTAATTTGCACTCGAAGAAATATATGGGGGGTTTCATGTCAAGTGCACCAACTTTTGAAACCGATGTCTTCCGATTAGTCCTATTGGATAGTAGTTTAGACACAATTTTTCAACACGATCGGTCAAGATCTCTCTGAGTTAGAGGGGGATCAAAATTTGACATTTTGGCCAAACAGGTGTTTTTTCTCATCCATGTAACTTATAACCTATTGTTCTTAGAAAATTTTCTCCCAAATAGTTAGATAGCAATTTCTTCAATATTTAGGAAAAAAAACTTAAAAGAAAATAAAAATTTTTTTTGACTTTGTTTTGCAAAATCAAATACTTTTTTTTACTTTTTTTCAAAAAAGTATTTTTTTTTTTGTAAAAAGAAAGCTTAGGTTTTTCCTTTAAGAGCTTTTTGGTCGCTTAGTGGGATGGGAGTGGGATATCTATCGAAATAAATGTTTTGTAACTCAAGACAATGGTTTTTCAATTTTTTACAAATGCGCTATTTTGAATTTTTTCCTATTTGTTTGAAAAACCTTACAAATAAAACTTATACTGAGAAACTAGACAAATTTACCTTTCCGAAGGTATGTAACATACCTTCATAACATAACAGAAGAGAATGGTTCTCTGTAACCTGAAAGAGTTATTTGCAACATTTCAAACTGAACATGAGGATGTTAAAATTGGCTTTTACGAAATTAACCCAAATGAGGCCAAAACATTGCGTTTTGGCAGAAATCAGCGGAACTCACACAGTATGCGTTTGCATTTACCATGAAAATGTTAAACTGATGTTGAAGGAAATCAACTTAAAGTATTTAACAGATGATTCGGCAGAAGATTTACACGATTACCGCGATTGCCTTAAATTGACTATGTGTCCTAATGCAACAACTTCTTGCCACTTAGGTGAATGTACCAATTGCCGAAAACCACATTCATCAAAGAAAATTTAATCAACTCTTTAGATCGAGAATATATAGAGGAGGTCAAATTTGATTCTTGGATTCAGACTGACAGATGCACATTGAAAACAATCATTTTAAATGTGGATGATTTTGTGGAAGAAATGTGTACAGGATTGCTAAACTTGAGAACCCATGACTTTTTAGTCAAAGAGCAATGGTCATTCTTCAAGGATTTGAAGATACATTTGAAGTCTGGTGAATTCGTTATTTCATATGATTTCGCAGAAAACTATAATTATGTTCTTCAGGATGCCATACAAGCATTCCACTTCAATAACGACCAAGCAACTATATTTACAGTAGTTACTTACTACATGAAAGATGAAAAACTGGAACACAAAAGTATGGCAATCATATCCGAAGATTTGAAACATGATACCGTTGCAGTTTATGAGTACCAGAAGATAATACTAAAATATCTAAAATCTAAATTTACAGTAAAGAAGGTATACTACGTTTCGGACGGAGCTCGTCAATATTTTAAAAACAAAAGTAGCTTCGCAAATCTTATGGCTCATGAAAAATAGTTTGGAATGACAGCTGAGTGGCATTTTCATCCTACTGCTCATGGTAAAGGAGCATGTGATGGAGCAAACCTTAAAAGAAATGCAGCGAAGTATAGCCTCCAGTGCTCTCATCAAGATCGTATCTTAGATGCGACTGCTTTATTCCATTGGGCAAAAAATTATTGTAAAGAAACTAAAATAATTTTTAGTAGCAAAGAGGATCATAAGGAAACATTGAAAACACTGAAGAGCAGATTCGATGCTACGGTAACAATCGATGGCACCGCTCAATACCATGCTTTTATACCGCTTGTCGATGGAAGACTCAAGTTGAAAAAGTTTTCTGCCTCTATTCAATGCGATATCTTTCCAAAGCCAACAAATAAACCGGCAGCGAAATCCACAGCGGAACCTAGTAACGTCAAGAAAGGGTTGACAAAAAAATGCAAAAATAAATAAAGGCGACAAAAAAGCGGGATGAAAGACTGGGTATTTAAAAATTTACAAACTTAAATACTTCATCAGCTACAATAAATTAAGTATAAAAATAGTTATGATATAAATGGATCTAATGTAATTAAGATTAAATGTTATTAAATTATTTATCTTTTTATTTTTAATATTATTATTATATATTAATTTAATTATTATTACAAATACATAAAAAATAATAATTTCTCAACATTTCTATAGAAAAAAAAGCGATTTTTTTCCTGAGGTTAACATATTCTGGGTATTACAGTATCGAGGGTATAAAATTTGAAAAAAGGCAAAAATTGCTTTAATTTAGCAAACAAAAAAGTCTACAAATTTTTTTTTTAAGTATTTTTTTTCCGAAATATTGAAGAAAGAGCTATCTAAACTCTTTGGGAGAAAATTTTCTAGGAACAATAGGTAATAAGTTACATGGATGAGAAAAAACACCTGTTTGGCCAAAATGTCAAATTTTGATCCCCTCTAACTCAGAGAGATCTCGACCGATCTTCTTGAAAAATTGTGTCTAATCTACTATCCAATAGGACTAACCTTGGTGCAAATTTCATCCCGATCCGAAGACATCGGTTTCAAAAGTTGGTGCACTTGACATGAAACCCCCCATATATAAAAAAAAAATCAGAAATTCAATTGCCTACATTGCCTGAATCCGGCATCCGTCAGTCACGTGGCCACTTAAAGCACTTAAATTTATCTAAATATTTGAGTTTTTGCTAGACCCTGTTCCGAAACCCACATGAAGGATTTTTGTTGTTTTCAAAATTTTGTTCTGAAAGATCTTTACGATATGTCTGAAACTTTACAATCCAAAAAAATTTATACTTTCAAAATATGTGTGAATTGCGTTTAGTGCTGAACTGATAAATTAATTATTTATGTATTTATTTAAGTTCTTAAAAATCGATTACCACATACATTTAGAAAATCGACAACAATACGTTAACGCCAATAATAAAATATCAAATTTGCTTCCAGTAAAAAAGGGCGTTCCGCAAGGTTCGATTCTAGGACCATTTCTTTTCACTATATATATAAATGATTTGCCTAGGCAACTTTCGTATTGTAAAGTTCATATGTATGCTGATGAAGTGCAACTTTATGTTTGTAGTCGTTTCGATGAAATAAATAACTGTGTTGCGAACCTAAATGTGGATCTTAAACGAATTCACTTATGGGCTCTGGCAAATGGGCTATGTCTCAATCCTTCAAAGTCTAAATGCATCGTTATTACTCAAAGATCAGTGCCTTCCCTTGCTATACCAGATATTATCCTTAACCGACAAATTATTGAAATTACACAAAAAACCAAAAATCTTGGAATTATTTTCAATAAAACTCTCACCTGGTCTGATCAAATAAATGTCATTTCGGGAAAAACGTATTCAATGCTTCGATCATTGTGGAAAACTAAACATTTTACACCAGTCCATGTACCAGTTCTACTTGCAAAAACCTATCTAATTCCAACTTTGTTGTACGGATGCGAACTATTTGCTAGCTGTGATTCTATTAGCTCTAGGAAATTAACAACTACGTTTTATTCTATATTAAGATACGTATACAATTTGAAAAGATCACCCCACATAACACCGTATGCACGAAAACTTTACGGTGTGAATTTTTGCGATCTCTTGAAGATACGATCATTGATACTGATGCATAAGATTATAATTACACGTGAGCCTACATATCTTTTTAATCGCATATCCTTTTCTAATTCAAGAAGAAATAATTCTATAATTCAAATAAGGCATAAAAGTTTGGTCTCTGACTGGCAGTTCTATATACAATGCATACGTCTTTGGAACTAGGTACCGCCAACATTACAATATTTAAGCAACGCAGGACGTTTTAGGAAACAAGTTTTCCAATTTTTCAATACCATTTAAATATTGTTTAAACTTTGCTTTGTTTTGAATATATGTATGTAAAATAATTTTTGTTATCTTATTTTTATACAAATTATAAACTATGTTATATTTTCATTAAATACTGTATCACATTATACCGATCCTGTGTATTAATTACAAGACTCTTAGTCTTGTTGTGCGGGAAACCAAATCTATACTAATAATAAAGAGGTAATGTGTGTTTGTTTGTTTGTTTGTTTGTTTGTTTGTTTGTTTGTTTGTTTGTAGGAGGTAAACTCCGTAACTAGCCATCTGATCTTCCTGAAATTTTCACAGAGTCTTACTGCGGATATGAGAAGTGCTATAGGCTATAACTTTTTTAATATTTTTAGTGGGCGTGGCACCTCCCACACAAAGTAAATTTTTAATATCATGTACACATATTGAGTACTATGATAGGGAGAGCCTTGCAAATTTGTGTGAGGTCACTTATTGTTAATATTAGTAGCTATGCCGAAAATGGGCGGGATCGTAAAAGTGGGCGTGGTACCTCCCATACAAGTAATAATTCAATGTTATATATCTCGAGTACTATGATAGAGAGAGCTTTTCAAATTTGTCTGATGGCACCTATTATTAATGTGCGTAGTCGGACAAAAAATGAGCAGTATCGGAACAATAGGCGTGGCACCTGTCATACAAATAAAATATAAAATGCCATATATTTGGAGTACTGTTATAGTGAGAGTCTTGGGACTTTGTGTGAACCCATAAGTTATTTATATGATAAGTTAGACAAAAAATGGGCGTGATCGGAGCAGTGGGCGTGGCACCGCCCGTACAAAGTAAATATATGATATCATATAACTGGTGTACTAAAAGAGGGACGCTTTGGCACTTTGCACGACACCAGCACATCTTAGTATGAGTAGTCGAACAAAAAATTGGCGGGTTCACACCAATGGGCGTGGCACTCCCCATGCAAAGTAACTATTTAATGTCATATATCTAGAGTACTGTAGAGAGAGCTTTGTGGCTTTGCGTGAGCCCATAGTTTCTTTGTGTGATTAGTCGAACAAAAAATGGGCGTGATCGAAGCAGTGGGCGTAGCACCGCCCATGCAAAGTAGATATCTAATATCATACAACTGGGAAAGACTCGACATTTTGCACGAGTATATCAGATATTAATGTGAGTAGTCCAATATAAATTGGGCGGGATAGGATAAGTGGGCGTGGCACCTCCTATATAAAAATATGATGTACTACGAACGCAACAGTCTTTTGACAAGTACATTAGTTATCAATGTGATTTGTCGTGGAAAATATATCGTCAAAATCAAAAATCGCCAGACCCAAAAATCGCGAAAAATAAAAAACGCCCAAAAACAAAAATCTTCCAAATCAAAAATGGGCAAAATTAAAAAGCGTTAAAAATAAAAATTGCCAAGTGATATTTTAAGTTCAAAGCCAATAGTTGAGTGGTGCCAGATCTAATTTGGAAAATCCATGTTCTTCTCATGGGCAGCTACATGTACCTCCAGGGCAGGAATACCGAAAAATCTGATAATTGTTGTACCGAATTAAAAAAACAAAAAACATTTTATATCAGCAAGTATCAAAACAAAAGAATCTATATTAATAATCTATACTTAGCATAATAAAGAGGTAATGTGTTTGTTTGTTTGTAGGAGTTAATCTCCGTAACGACTTATCTGATCTTCCTGAAATTTTCACTGATTCTTACTGCGGATATCGGAAGTGCTAAAGGCTGTATTTTTTAAATATTTTGAGTGGGCGTGGCACCTCCCACACAAAGTAAATTTTTAATATCATATATATTAAGTACTATGATAGAGAGAGCTTTGAAAATTTATCTCAGGTCATCTATTATTAACGTGAGTAGTCAGAAAATAAAATGGGCGGGATTGGACAAATGCGCATGGTACCCCTATACAAACTTAATATTAAATGTGATATATATGAATTACTGTATTAGTGAGAGCCTTGGGACTTTGCGTGAGCCCTTTCATAACGATTCGGAAGGGGGGGGGAGGGGAAGGGTGTAGCGAAGCACACCGGGTTACATCTAGTTAATAAATAAATAAATAAAATAAAATACTTATGGCAACGTTAATAAATTTAACAAAAATGTAAATATTTTTATGAAAAAATATTTTTATCAAATTTTACTAAAAACAAAGAAATAGTGCAAAGAATTAATGCAAAGTTTCACTGATACGAATATGAATCATTAATGTTTTTAAAAATTAGTAGCACTCATATATTTCATTACAGATAATACCTAATAACAATTCCAAATTGATAAAGTTATGAAATATTCAATATCAGCCCATAGTGTCTTAATATTTAAATTTTTTGGAGCCATCTTCACGAAAATTATGAAGAGTAGCTGAAATATTACCCAATATTCTTAATACTGCCGCTGTGGTAGTGCTGATTGTCACAATATGTTGTCCTTTTTATCACACCTAACTTCATATGTGAGTTTAATTCTACAAATGCCAGTGACGTCAACGAAATAAAATCCTTGGAAACAACTTTTATCTTCATCAACTATGTCTGTCTTTTCATTCATCTCTATCAGCTCTATATTGTTTTTGCTCTTATTGTCTCTTTTTTATTTTCGTCATTTAGTTATAATTTTTCTTGTTCTTCATCATCATGGCCAATATCTTTTATAACTTTGTTTTTAGTTTGCGTAGCATGTGAGGATTTAATTCTTTTCTTGAATTTCATCATTCGAAGTGCGAACTGTGTAGTCAACCATCTTTTCTTATCGTTCTCATACAATCAATTGCTGTCATCTTGAGTGATTTACTGTCAATTGATATGTTTAGTTGGATTTTGTTTTCTATATTGCAGGGAGTTTTTTGTCATTTCATTTAATGTCTTCTTGTCAGTTTGTTTCAAAATTACAGGGAGTTTTTTTTTTCTTTTTTTTTGTTAATTAACTTAATAAGATTGTAATGACGTTCAATTATAATATTTTCTTAAATAGTATTACTCTAAAACATGGTAACGATTAAAAAATTTATTAAGAAATTTTGAAAAAATATTTGGTCGCTAATTAAAATTTTGAACCCGAGGCTTCAGCATATCGATTAAGTTGATTTTTTAAGAGTAATTATGCTTGGCCATGAATTTTTCATGTACCGTATTTAGACAGCCATTCCAATCAAAAATAATGATTACGATCAGAGCCTATGGTCAACATCGAGTACAACTCGAGTAGCTTTAGCAGAAAAAGTTTTTCCGTTTGAATGCATGTAAAAAGATAAATAAAACTACTCCTACTGGCATGGGTAAATTAATGCTGGATGGAGCTCTACCATTTTCCATACAAATGTATGGAAATCTTCACTCCGTAAATGGTTGAATTTATTGTACAAAAATTTTTTCCAAAAATACGCGGTGAAATTTGATATATTTTTGAGCCAGTTATATTGATGTATTACTCCCCTAAAATATTTAAGCATTCTGAAAAAAACTGTGAGTGAAAAATGTATGAAAATATGTTCTTGGTGAAGGCCAGTTTACACTATCACATTTTGTAGCACGACCTGTCAAAAAGTCGAGCATTACGACTTATTCTTGAAGTCCGATGGTTTTAGAAACATTTCTAAAAACTAGCCATTTTCATCGGATCAGAGTTATTGTTTTGATAATATTAAAGAAAAGGTAAAAACAACCAAAGAAAGTGGAAATTAAATGTAAATTTCAGAATAAATTTGCTTGTTATTCTAAACAGCTGTTTTCATAAGGCTTGAGTGTGTCGGTGTAAATGGCCTAAGTATGCAGAAATAATATCTGTTCGACTTTATGACAGTCCGATGAATTTTATCCGATTTTTATTTCCAAAAATCATACAACTGAGTGGTATCATGTAAATGGACCTTGAATGTTTGATATCTGATTTAAAAAAATTTTTCAGTGGGCTCTTGAAAAAAAGCAGTCTTATAGAAATTTACGCTTGTGGGAATAAAAATTTTAAAAAGATCCGAAATTTTTTTTTTTTTAATTTTTTGGCTTTCTGTACTATGTTATATATTATATTTATAGATTAGCAACTTTTTAAGCAAATATTTGAAAATATCTTTTTGTTTAAAATTTGTTGGTAATTTGCAGAAAATTTTCCACAATAACTTAATAACAAATTATATTCCTTAGACCTGCATGCATAAAGAGAATACCTTCTTCAAGTTTCAAAGCTTTCTTGAGAAATCTAAACTTTGATGGGGTCTACTACTTGACAAAAAACTGAATTTTAAAATAAAATCGCTAAAAGTAATTGACCATATTCATAGGCTCATTACAAACATTAGTGCCTTCCAATTAAAATTGGGCTATAGGCAAACATATCGCAAGATAAGCCACTTTACATACAAAAGTGTGAAATTATACTCTTATTTCAAGTTTAAAAAGTTTCCATGACGCCTTGATAACAATTTGTACTGTTTGCAGTTTCAAATATATAAACATAATTTTCTTGAAATTTCAAGGAAATAGGTCGAGCTTTTCTAGTAGTAGTTCATCAACACCACAATAATTGGCAAGAGTACAAATTTTTGCCAAGTCGTTCGCCCATAGCTCAATTTTACTCGGAATGGCTTAATTTTTTAAATGAGTCATCTGTGAATATGGTTAATTACGGAAAGTGAAAAAATATTTTTTTTAAATTATTTTTTAATTGTTTATTTATTTATTTTTGACGAGTAGTGGTTTCTTTGAAACTTATAGGAAGTATTCTCTTTATGTATACAGCTCTAACGATTATAATCTTTTATTAAGAAATTATAGAAAATTTTCTGGAAATTATAACTAAGCTTCAAACAGGAGGATATTTTAATTAATTTGTATTGAAAGTTGTCGATATCAGTTGTGTGGTGCTGCTTACCGACGCACATTGGGTTGAAATTGCAAAAAATGGAGATTAATTGAATAATGAAAATGAAGTTTTTTAAAAAATACTTATTACTCGATTAAAGAGTACTAAATTCTACATCACTGCCGAAAATTTCAATGTCATATGTTTTTTACTTTTCTTGCTACGTAGCCTTAAAGTTAAGAAATTTTTAAGTTTTTTTCTAATAGTTGTGAAAATTGAAATTTGTCATACTTTAAAGCTAAATATTTTTATTTTTAACAGTCAAAAGTGATACTTTTATTATGGAATCTTCAACGTCAGGTATTTTAACGTAATTTAAAAAAAAAAATTTAACAAAAAATATGTAGAAATATTTTTAATTTTTTTTTTTTTAATATGCTTAAATTTGGGCTATTTTTAAAATATATGTGGAGTTTTAAATGGGAAAAGGGTAAAATTGGGTAAAAGTGTAAATTGTGTATTAAACTGTAGTATGTAAGCTTTCATATTTATAAAAAAAATGTTGCGCGTTTTTGCGCCAATTAAATATATTAAATAAATTAAAAAAATAGCCACTCATAAAAAAGCGGTTCTTGTTGTCTTTAATTTGTTTTGTTCTCGTTTTCGTTGTTATGATTGTTATTGTTGTTATTGTTATACTACAATTTTTTTGTATGTTGGTAGCAGTGTTGCCATAAGATAAATATGAAATAGTGCTAGGGCATTTAAAAAAAGTTGCTAAACAGCTCTTAAAAATTAATTAAAGGCCCTGCAGAAAAAAAACTAGTAAAATTACTAAATACGCAAAAAATAAAATTATTAAATTTAGAAACAATAAAAAAAAGTTTTAAAAAGAGCTAAACAAAAAAATAGCAAATTTTAAAAATGTTGGTTGCTAGATTGTGCTAGATCTAGCACCCAAGGTGTAAAAATGGCAAGCCTGGTTACTAGTTATTCGTTATTTTTGTGTTTGTGAAAACGTTAAATGTACTGAAAGTGCTGTAAAGTTTGTTATTGGGTAATTGGTACAAACAAATACTTTAAGCTTCTGATATATAATATGCTACTGTCTAAACTTTTTAGGAACAAGCTCCAAAACAGTATTTTTCTCTCGTCAGAGTCTTTACGATATTTTTCGGAATGCAGACTCTTTGCTATTTAAAGAAAAAATTAATATTTTGAAAGAAGAAATAATAAAACGTACAAACCCTGTTGATATGAAAGATTTTCAAACTAAATTTAATAGTTACGTTTTTGATTTTAAGAGTCGATGGTCTAAATCAAATAGACATGATGGCCGTTTTTGTAGAGATAATAAAAACTGGTTAGATTCTTCCATCTCATTTGTAGTGCACACAAATAAAAGAGGCCGCAAAGAAATGGAGTTTGATGAATGTTCATCAAAAACAAAAACAAAGAAATGCAAGGATATAAGAGATAAGTCATCGCTGTCTGTGTTAAGCTATGCCACTCAAATGAGTTTACGAGCTTCTGTCCATATATAAGCATCAAAAATATTGAAAGATGTTACTTCTTCCCCATCTAGAGCTGCAAAATATAAGGCTAGTTTGACATCACAAGAACGTGCAAAACAACTAAGTGCAGAATCTGCGCTTATAGTGCTGGCAGAAGCAAAGCTTACTCGTAGCCAGTATAACGTGATTAGAAAAGCTGCTCCGGAGAAGTTTCCTTCTTACACAATCGTCCAACAAGCGAAAAAAGATTGTTACCCAATGGAAGACGCAATACGAGTAACCGAAACAACAGCTCAAATAAGTCTGCAAGCTCTTCTTAATCACACTGTTGAGCGTTTAGTTGTACTGCAAAAAGATGTTATTGCCACCTTATCTGATTACGAATTGTCAAAAATTATCTTATACACAAAGTGGGGATTTGATGGAAGCTCCGGACACAGCTCATACAAACAAGCTTTCCATGGTCATGGTGCAAGTGACGCAGCGGTTTTCATAACGTGCATTGTTCCACTTAGAATGGTGTGTCAAAAAAAAAAGTTATCTGGCAAAATCCTCGCCCATCATCAACAAGATTTTGTAGGCCATTAAAAATTGAATTTGTTAAAGAATGTTTGAGTGTCTCCACACAAGAAAAAAAAAAGGGTGGATGAAGAGATAAATGAGCTTGAAAATTCTCTAGTATTCACAGAAGACAGATCTGTAAGCGTAGCTCATAAGCTTATGTTAGTAATGGTAGATGGAAAAGTTTGCAATGCACTCACAGATACAAAATCAACCCATAGGTGTTATTTATGTGGGCCATCCAGTAAAGATTTTAATAATGTGGAAAGAATGATCGCCAAGGAGGTAAAAACAGATACGTTGGATTTTGGTCTATCTATATTACATGGTTGGATTCGTTTTTATGAATGTCTTTTACACGTGTCGTATAAATTACCAATAAAAAAATGGCAAGCTAGAACTGATTCCGATAAAACAATAGTTGCTGAAAACAAGAGACGAATTCAAACGGAATTTAGAAATAAAACTGGTCTTATTATAGACCAACCAAAACCCGGCGTCGGCAATTCGAATGATGGCAACACGGCTAGAAGTTTTTTGAAAACGCTAGTATATCAGCAGATATAACGAAAATTGATTTTGAACTAATTGAAAAGATGCACACAATTTTAATTGTTGTATCTTCTGGTCATGAAATCGATGTTGAAAAATTCAGGCAATTTTCATATAATACAGCTCGACTTTTTGTAGAGAAATATCCGTGGTTTAACATGCCTCCTACTCTGCATAAGTTTTTAATACATGGTCCAGAAATCATTTCGCACGCTTTATTACCGATTGGCCAACTGTCAGAAGAAGCACAAGAAGCCCGAAATAAGGATTTTAAAAACTACAGAGAAAACTTTTCGCGTAAATGTAGCCGGGAGGAATCGAATCGGGATATACTAAATAGGTTTCTATTAACCTCAGATCCAATTATTTCTGGCAAAATGAAGTTAAATAAAAATAAAATAAAACACCTCCCAAAATCAGCAGTGAAGCTATTAATTTCGCCGTCAATTTTGCCGACAGAAACAGAAATCGCTTATTATATAGATGACGATGATGAGGGTGACGGTGTCGATGGATGGGAATCTGAAGAGTTTGGACATATATTCAAAAAAAAACAGGTTAGAAACAGTTTACAAAATAAAATGTATATATTTTTGCTACTAATCCAAAAAAAATACTACCTAATCAATTAGACCCTTCGTTGAATTAATCTCCATTTTGGGGAAATCGAACCAACTGTGCGACGCTAAGAGGGATCGCTTCATACATTTCTTGGCAAAAGTTATGAGGAGAGCTCGTGGAATATTGAAATTTTGCCCAGAGCCGTTTATGAACTCAATTAAGAAAAATTTAAAGTTTTATAAAAGTTTAGCACGCTACTCGCCCCCCGCCCATATAACCCGAAAAGATTTTTTCGTCCCAAGTTTTTATTCATGAAACATAGAAATCGGCCACCCCCATCACCTACAGCCCATAAACCCGACTTTGACTTTTTGGACCCAAATTTTTTTTTCTTCATTAAAGGTCTTATAACTTGACTCAATTTATCAGTAATATAAAGTAAAGATGTTTGCAAAGTTTTACAGAAATGTACAAAGCCCACCGCCCATATAACCTAAAAAAATTTATTTAATAATTTTGTTTTCGAAACAAACTGAAAAAGTTTTGTAATTCACGGTGCTCCTGGCTAAAATTAAAAGCTATAAGTAACAATATTTTTCCTAGCTGAAACAAGATAAACGATATAATGACTGATAATATTTTTACGTGTATGCAAATACAGACTTTCATCATTTCTTTAACGACATCATCTAGTTCCAAACATGTTTATGAGGTTGACGTCTTATGGTAGTAATATAAGGATCTGACGATACAAGAAGACGATGAAAAACATCAGTATTTGCTGCGATGCTGTTGCACTTTCTGCGGAACATCAGTCTATACTTTCTGTAGTCCTTATTTCGAGCTTCTTCAGCTTCCTAAAACACATAGACCTAAAAGTATTCACCATTTTAAACCGTATTTTTTTGCATTATTAAAATGAAATTTCGTGTGACATTTTTTATAAAATTTATAACTTTCTTCAACAGTATACAATATTATCCGAATTTTAGTTACTAAGTCAAAAGAATCACTCCAGAATACAAAGTTCAATAAAACTCACCTTTTTTTGTCTAAGAAAAATAAAAACAATGAATTTTTGAGTACTAAAAATCTGAATATTTTTTAAACTATTATTGTTATCAATTATTTTTTTTTTTTCAAATCTAATCTTGAAATTAGTTTTTAAAAATGGTTACATCAAATATATATGACAAAAGAAATTATCTATCCGGACAATTGAAATGCATGAAAATGTGAGGCAGTTACTTCAGAGTTACGTTAAGGTGACTCTGCCGAGTTATTTTAGACGCAAAAAGAATTTCTAGAAAAAAATTATATTGCATTTCTCTTAATTAAATTATTCTCTAAAAAAACAGCAAAATATCACAGTAAGACGCACAGTGGTTTACGTTAATGTGAGAGCTGTGGTTAATTTATTTTTTCAAATTTTATTAATGAAAGAGACTATTTATATGAACTAGCAGAGCTAGCACTCGAAATTCCAGGAAATTTTAAATTTTCATTAAATTTTTTTCTTTAATTCTATGTTTATACATACATAAAAAATATATTAATTTATAAATAAAATTCATTAAATTGAGAATTTTTAAATAAAATTCATTAAATTTCATTATAAATATTTGTTGAACACTCAAAAGATAATAATTCTATAAGAGCCTAAGGGGATGCTAATCAATTTTAGCCATTTCACAATTCATTACAATTAAAAAAATCATTTAATAGTTTTTTATTTGCTTATGTGTTTATGTATGTGTTAGTAGCAATTTTAAATGATTATGATGTAATGATGGTGTACTTGTGTATAGAAATACATTTCTAACGGTATATTTTTTATCAAAAGCGGTTGGTAACTAAAAGTGTAGAAGAGGTCAGAAAAATTTGTGTTTGTATTTGTATTTATTTGTTTTCCAAAACAACTAGATTTAAAATCTTATAATTATAGTTAAGGACTTTTACGTTGTTGGTTATTATAATTGCTTTAATATAATGATTAAGTTCAAAATAAAAAAGAATTAAAAAATATGAAAATAACTAAAGTTATAAAAAAGTTAAGGAAAAAATCACTAACAAAGCAAAGAGGAAGAAAAAAAAATAAAATTATGCATAGAATTTAAAAATTTGTTTCTTAAACTGTTGGGCGCTGTATATAAATTTAAGATTTAATGGTAGCGAGTTCCAAAGACGGATCGAAATCACATTGAATTGATATTTTGAAAGAAAGTTTTCGTATTCCACAGGACGTATGTCATTGGTACTTTCAGAGCGCGTTAATTAAAATTTTTCGACTAGATATATCTGTGGTTTTCTGGAATAACCGCGTATGTCCTTTTTTGTCAGTTTTGAGTTAACGATGCTAAATATATTAATTCTTAACAATCTCTACGTGTGTTTAAATTAAAAATAAAAATATTGACCATTTCTGAGTTTTTTCTTTAAATAACGACGCACAGTGGCGCCCGTAGAGCAAACGAGGTTGCAAAAATCAAAATTTTCATGTGCGCCGACGAAGTTTTGAATAAACCCATGTTATAGGAAACTTTTCAACGATTTCAAATACGCTACTCTTAATAATATCACATTTTTAGTTTAGAAGATATAACCGTTCAAAGTTGACAGAATTTCGTTTTTCAAAAAAACAAAAAATTTTTAATAAATTTGTTGCGATTTCAGGTGTAATATCACGAAAAATAGGTAACGAATCGCCTTATTTTTTGTTTGTATTGATTGATGTATTTATTAAATGTATATGTATATGTATTGATATATATGTATGTATATGTATTGATGTATATGTATATGTATTGATGTATTTATTAATGATAAATGATAAATATTCTGTTACAGACACAGGATGCACAAGAAACTACTCATTGAAATTCACAGGTACGTACCTCACTTTTACTTTGGAGTACAAATGGTCAAGAACAATATTGACTTATGGTCCCTCCAGGTAGGCACAAATCTTATTTAGACACGAGCATAATATCAAAATTGCATAATTCAGCTTAAATCCATATGTATGCAGGGAACAGGTAAATTTTTAGGCATGGTAGCATAAGCCTATATATTGCAAAATAAGCATAATGCCTGGATTACTCTACGACTGAAAGTTGGCGCAACAAGTACTGAAACCATGGCGTTAAACAATTTAAAATTTTTTGAATTGTTTAGAAGGTCAACCACGCCAAAGTTTTTCACGGAAGCTGCTTTAAAAGAACTTGATAGCTTATACGGAAATATTGAGAGAAGCGAAATTATAAAAAATAATTTTTATCTGATATATGCAAATGTTAAGGCAAAATGGGTGAAATCTAATCGAACCATTCAGAACTTCAACTCCAAATACGAGGACTGGCTTAATGAAGTCACCATCCTGGATATATTGGCAGTAGATAAACCCACCACATCAACCAGAGGAGCAAAAGGAAGGCAAAAAAAAAGTATTGAGAAGTGTTCAATTTTCACAAGAAAGAGGAAACTTGCCAATGCCATCAATGACTTGAAAACGAAGCATTTATTGGCTATTAAATATACAAAGGATAGTGAAAGAGTTAGGTCGCAGATTACAAAATCTATTGCTGATGCAAGTCCACTGCGACTAAAAAGGATTAAGGAAAGCATTCCCGCGCCCACAAACGCATTAAAAAGTATGGTTCCGAAGAAGCCTTGGCCTTGTTTATGGACTTACAACTTTCCAAAGAAAAATATGAGACACTACGGGCATCCCTGATGCGACACGGGGCTGACGTTTTACCAGGATACAAGCATATGACGCAAGCCAAAATAAATTCACGACCACTGCATACGGAGTTTACGGAAGTCTCTGTGAAAGCCAATCTGCAGGATCTCATGGGCCATACAGCAAAACGGCTGTTGGAGTGTCTTCCTGAAAATGAGGTTGACATTGATCAGCGAATGGGGCTGCGATGGATCATCAGAACAAAGCGTTTATAAGCAAAGGATATCTTCCGATGACGCTACAATATCGGACGGAAATATGTTTATGGCATCTGTTGTTCCTTTGCGGCTAAAATCTGTTGTTTCCCTACTCTGGAAAAATCCACGTCTGTCATCAGTGCATTATTGCCGGCCAATAATGTTTCAGTTTGCAAGGGAATCGGCAGAGCTCATAAGGAACACGGTGAAGGATATTGGAGAACAAATAAGCAAGATTAAGCCTACAAAGCTGCAAATTGGAGAAGGAAAATATATTGAATGCAATTACGAGTTTCACTTGACCATGGTTGACGGAAAAGTCGTAAACGCACTGACAGGAACAACCTCAACATTGTCATGCCCGATTTGCAAAAAGAGTCAGAAGAACTTTGGTAATTTAAGCGATTCTACAAACGAGGAGAATTACGAATATGTAATGTCACCAAGGATAAGGTGTATGGAGTTCTTTCTAAAACTGGCGTATACCCAACCACAAGAGGAGGAAAACTTCGGTGAAAATACATCAGTAAAGGATAAGGAAAAGATCAGAAAGAAGCAAAAACAGGATGCTTTTTTTAAACAAGTTGGACTAAAAGTAGACTGGCCCAAGCACGGATACGGTAACTCAAACGATGGAAACACTTCTAGGAGATTTTTTGAAAATGATGAGGCAGTAACTAGAATCACTGGCATTGACAATCAAATCGTGAAATGATTGCGAACGATCTTGAATGTTTTAAACTGCAAAGAAAATGTCAATTCTACAAAATGTGGAGAATATGCATCGAAAACTGCATCTCTTTTAGCAGAAGAAGTTGACCCCGACCGTCCATAAAATATTGGCGCATGGCAAAGATATAATTCAGTACCAGTCTTTGCCAATTGGAGAGCTTTCTGAAGAAGCACAGGAGTCTCTTAACAAATTTTATAAAAAATATAGATTGCAGAACACATTCAAAGCATCAAGGGTAAGGCAAAATTAGGACCTCTTTAACATGTTGGCAGCATCTTCCGATCCATTTATTTCTTCCCTGCGGCATGTGAAGTCACGAATAGAGTTAGAAAATTATTATAGTTTAGAAATGATTAGTCTTTTAGACATACTTTCTCTTACGAATTGAGATGAATATTTTACAGAAAATTGAAAAAATAAATTTAAAAAAGAAGTAATTTTTTTTTAATTTGTGGGTAATAATTTAAAACATAAAACCCTAAAGAAAAAAAATAAAAACAATCTAAAAATGTAAAAATAATTTTTTTTAGTTACCATAAAATTGATTTTTCTACAAATTTTAACTTTGATAACCCATAAGTAGACCCCTACAAAGCGTAGCACCCTTTGCAAACGCTCATTTCATAGGCTGAACAGTTATCTATCATATGCTGTTTACACTGTTCAATTATGTTATTCAGTTAAAAAGATATGATTTTTGCAACGAAAAAACTCTAATGGCGCCACTGTGCGACGTAACTTAAATGTTTATTAAATTAATTTGCAGCAATATCGACGTATGTCAACCTACGTTTGATCGCTGACAAATTATTTTCTCAGAAAACAACACATAGCGACATACGTTGTTGTTAATGAAAAAAAATGCAAAATAATTTTGGATTATTTTTCAGTTTATATCCACTTATAAAAACTTGTGTGTTTATTTCTGTTATTTTTTTCACAGAACCGTTAACTTTTTGTTGACGAACAAAAAGATCCATTTTCAAGCAACAACGACTTATGTCTACATGGGTGGGTGCATTGGAAATTTTCTTTTTCAAAGAAAACGACGTTTGACGACATAAGTTGTTTTATCTGCACACACTTTACATATTGTTTTTTTCGTTCTTCTCTAGGATCTATTTCTCTGAAGATTTTTGACTTAAAATTTTACATAAAGTATCTATTGCCCATATCTACAGGAATGCTAAAAAAAGCTCTCAAAACTTTATATCGAGCCCATAATTACAAATATAACGTTTTTTGGCTCCCCTGAACATTTTAATTTTATGTCATACGCGGTTATTCTAGAAAACCACAGACATTGGATAGCGATTGAATATAACCTTATGTAAAGGTATCAATGTTCTAATGTTCAACAGATCTTTAAAGGTTATGCCATAAAGCCTTTTAGAGTACTGAGAAATGTGGTCATATATTTCAAGCTAAAAAAATATCTTAATATGCCTATTAATATTATAGATTACCCCAATATTAACAAGTAAAAAAAAAATTTTGTTTTATCAGTTTTCTACTTTTAAATGTTATATTTTATCTTAATAGCCTGGGGTTTCGGAAAAAAATTATACGGACCCATTATCCGTTTTGGATTTGGGGTCACATATGAGCCCAAACTAATAAAAGATAAATTATTCAAATAAAATCGAATATTTTGTAAGTGCTGTCGAATTTTTAGATGTGACGCTTAGAATATAATAACCAAATGTGCATGTCTTTCGTGCACAACAGCACTTACAAAATATTTGAATTTTTTGAATAAATTGTGTTTTATTAGCTCGGGGTCATATGTGACCCCAAGTCCAAATGGGATAGTGGTGTAATTTCTTTTTCCGAAACCCTAGGCTATTAGGATAAAATATAACATTTAAAAGTAGAAAATTGATAAAATTTTGATACTAAGTATTTAGAAAGAGTACATTTACTGAATATTTCACAAAAAATTCATTTTCCTCGAAGCAAAAAAATTACCTTTAAAAAAAATTTTGGCTGAGGAATTTAGTTAAAAATTCACACAGTTAATATCTAACATATATTTAACAAAACTTTAAAGTGTCAGGTTCATTTTTTGTAATTTTGTTTGAGAAAATTTTTGGTCTCATTTCGCAATAGCTTAGAAATATGGTATTAAAATAATACTTTATGTTTGAATGCTCCTATGTATAGAGGCCAAAAACAAAAGTTATGGCTTTAATTAGTTTCTTAAAGTTGAAAAAAATTCCAATAAAATTTCACGACCTAGTTTTTTTTTTTTGCACAAAAATGTTTTGGGTCATTTACTATTTTTTGGCGAATTTTTATTCGATTTTGAAGTTATATAGCTTCTTAAAGAGATAATTTAGTACTGAAATCGATTGTCGAAAAAAATTAAACTATAGAACGAAATTTTCCAAAATTTTCCCCATACAATTTCATCAAAATATGCTCACATTTGCTACCTGTAGTTTGATTACAAGGTTTAAATCGACTCAGAAAGTAATTCTGAGCTTCACACTGTTTCAGACAAACAGGAAGGATCTTTCCAATACGGGCTTTTCTTCATGCATGGATCCAATGCATGAAAAAGATATTGCACATCTCGGTCATCCAATTCCATAACCCAAGGAGCTCGTTTGAAAGTTTTGTGCCAAATGGGATGCACATTCGCATATGTAGATATGCTATAGGTATTAAACTGCGACAATTCCTATGTATTTAACGACCAACAAGACTGACCATTCAATCACTAATCATCTAGGATTCTCGAAAAATCGTTTATGTCCGTACTGAGCTGAGATTTTCTGCTCTATCATTTGTATTATCTCAATTTTGTTAAACTTTGCTATTTCTTAAATTTTGGCATTTGATTTTTATTATAAAAACTGTGGCACAATTCTTATTTAGAATATTTCCAGCAATTTGTTATTAAGCTTGTTTTTGCTTTGGTATGATGTTCAAAAAGTATTCCAATTTTTATTGCAATTTTTGTCACTTTTTTTTGTTATTTTACTACAACAAAGCCATATGCTGCTACTGCTGATATAAACTTTCTTGCAACGTTTCTCACATTTGCTAGTTAGTGTTGTTGTTGTTGTTGGTATTTTTAATAAAATAAACTGCATGTAACATAATCAACATAAAGGATTTTTTGATGAAAAAATATTCTATAGATTTTCATTTAACTATACGAGTAAGTAAGTAGTTACGCTTTATAAGAAATTCTGTTCATGAGTTGTTTTTGTTCCCTCTTTTTTTATGAACATCGTTTCATTTTGCTTAACGAATTTTTCATATCATATATGGTGGTGTATGCTTCAGATAATAATATTATAGAATCGTATTCAGCTCAGTAACAGAAAGAAGAAAATAAAAATAAAACCAATATTGCAGCAAGTTGGAAAAATTGTAGGGCCGAAGAAAAATAATAGTGTATTGGTAAGGAATGTTTTTTTTTTTTTAATTGGAATCATTACTGTTTTGGGCCCGATTTTATATACAATATATACATCAGACATGCCTGTTACACAAAACGTTACAATTGCGACATACGCAGATGATACCGCCATAATTGCATCAAATGAATGCCCAATAATAGCATCTTCATTAGTTCAAAGTGAACTAAATCTATTACAAGAATGGTTCATGAAATGGAAAATAACAATAAAAACTGATAAATCGGTTCAGGTCACGTTCACTTTACGCAAAAATGAATGCCCATCACTTTACATTAACAATGCTCAAATACCTAAATCCGATAGCGTAAAATATTTGGGTATGCATCTTGATAAAAGATTAACCTGGAAAAACCATGTCAAAGCGAAACGTGAACATTTAAATATCAAAACCAAAAAACTTTACTGGCTACTAGGCCCAAAATCAGAACTAAGTCTGAAAAAAAAAAGTTAAAATCTATAAATCGGTATTAAAACCAATTTGGACATACGGCCTACAATTATGGGGCTCGACAAGCAACTCTAATGTTGAGATTCTACAACGATACCAATCCAAAACTTTACGAATCATTACTTCTGCTCCTTGGTATGTGACCAACAAACATATTCATGAAGATCTTAGAATTTCTTATATTAAAGATGAAATTAACAGATTAAGTTGTAGATATTTAGAAAGGCTTAGTAACCATTCAAATCCACTAGCAATTATTCTATTAGATGAATCTGAAGAAGTTAAAAGCTAAAAAGGTTTCATGTTTTAGACCTACCATACAGAAAATAGAATTTATTATTATAAAATATGTAAATATGTAAATATAAATACTAAATTCTGTGTGTAATAAAAACAAAAAATAAATTAAGTTATTAGGCTTAATGAAGCTTAATAATATAGGTTAAGTATCAGATGTACTTATATAATTTACTTATTATTGCAAAATAGATTGTAAATAAAAATTTGATTGATTAAAAAAAAAAAAAAATTGGAATCATCCCTTTAAATCACTGTATCGCTTATCAAATTAAAAATACAGAAAATCATAAATTGTAAATAATATTTCCAATTATGTCGCTCTAAATTCAGGAACTTTTTTGGAATTTTATTATTAATATTATTGCAGAAATATTGAATTAATTCTTTAAGAAATAATTCAGTGGACTAAACCAGCAGGATCATGAATAAGTAAGACTGTTACATTTTTTCTTTTCCGAATCTTTGATAACCTTCACCTGGGTTTTACGATTGCAAACTTGCATAACCCAGCACTCGAAGTTTGAGTGCAAATTCTAGGATATTTAAGTTTTTCTTTAAATTATTTCTTTCCATGTTTTTTAATCTATATATGTATATATATAAATGGGGGGTTTCATGTCAAGTGCACCAACTTTTGAAACCGATGTCTTCCGATCGGGATGAAAATTGCACCAAGGTTAGTCCTATTAGATAGTAGTTTAGACACAATTTTTCAATAAGATCGGTCCAGAGCTCTCTGAGTTAGAGGGGATCAAAATTTGACATTTTGGCCAAACAGGTGTTTTTTCTCATCCTTGTAACTTATTACCTATTGTTCTTAGAAAATTTTCTCCCAAATAGTTTAGATAGCTATTTCTTCAATATTTCGGAAAAAAATACTTTAAAAAAAAATTTTTTTTTTTTACTTTTTTTTTGCTAAATTAAAGCATTTTTTGCCTTTTTTTTCAAATAGGGCATTTTTTTTTTTTTTTTTTTTTTCATAAGAAAGCTTAGGATTTTTCCTTTAAGAGCTTTTTGGTCGCTTAGTAGGATGGGAGTGGGATATCTATCAAAATAAATGTTTTGTAACTCAAGACAACGGTTTTTCAATTTTTCACAAATGCACTATTTTGAATTTTTTCCTATTTGTGTCTAAAACCTTACAAATAAAACTTATACTGAGAAACTAGACAAATTAACCTTTCCGAAGATATGTAACATACCTTCATAACATAACAGAAGAGAATGGTTATCTGTAACCTGAAAGAGTTATTTGCACCATTTCAATCTGAACACGAGGATGTCAGAATTGGCTTCACTAAATTAACCCAAATGAGGCCAAAACATTGCGTTTTGGCAGAAAGCAGCGGAACTCACACAGTATGCGTTTGCATTTACCATGAAAATGTTAAACTGATGTTGAAGGAAATCAACTTAAAGTATTTAACAGATGATTCGGCAGAAGATTTACATGATTACCGCGATTGCCTTAAATTGACTATGTGTCCTAATGCAACAACTTATTGCCACTCAGGTGAATGTACCAATTGTCCGGAAACCATATTCATCAAAGAAAATTTAATCAACTCTTTAGATCGAGAATATATAGAGGAGGTCAAATTTGATTCTTGGATTCAGACTGACCGATGCACATTGAAAACAATCATTTTAAATGTGGATGATTTTGTGGAAGAAATGTGTACAGGATTGCTAAACTTGAGAAACCACGACTTTTTAGTTAAAGAGCAATTGTCATTCTTCAAGCATTTGAAGATACATTTGAATTCTGGTGAATTCGTTATTTCATATGGTTTCGCAGAAAACTATAAATATGTTCTTCAGGATGCCATACAAACATTCCACTTCAATAACGACCAAGCAACTATTTTCACAGTAGTTATTTACTACATGAAAGATGAAAAACTGGAACACAAAAGTATGGCAATCATATCCGACGATTTAAAATATGATACCGTTGCAGTTTATGAGTACCAGAAGAGAATACTAAAATTTCTAAAATCTAAATTTACAGTAAAGAAGGTATACTATGTTTCGGACGGAGCTCGTCAACATTTTAAAAACAAAAGTAGCTTGGCAAATCTTATGGCCCATGAAAAAGATTTTGGAATGCCAGCTGAGTGGCATTTTCATCCTACTGCTCATGGTAAAGGAGCATGTGATGGTATTGGAGCAAACCTTAAAAGAAATGCACCGAAGTATAGCCTCCAGTGCTCTCATCAAGATTGCATCTTAGATGCGACTGCTTTATTCCATTGGGCAAAGAGTTATTGTAAAGAAACTAAAATAGTTTTTAGTAGCAAAGAGGATCATCAGGAAACATTGAAAACACTGAAGAGCAGATTCGATGCTGCGGTAACAATCGATGGCGCACCGCTCAATACCATGCTTTTATACCGCTTGTCGATGGAAGACTCAAGTTGAAAAAGTTTTCTGCCTCCAGAAAGGATTGGCAAAAAAACGCAGTTAATAAAGGCGACAAAAAAGCTGGATGAAAGACTGGGTATTTAAAAATTTACAAGAGTTAAATACTTCATCAGCTACAATAAATTAAGCATAAAAATAGTTAGGATATAAATGGATCTAATGCAATTAAGATTAAATTTTAATAAATTATTTATCTTTTTATTTTTAATATTATTATTATATATTAATTTAATTATGATTACAAATAAATAAAAAATAACAATTTTTCAACATTTCTATAGAAAAAAAGCGATTTTTTTTCCTGAGGTTAACATATTTTGGGTGTTACAGTATCGAGGGTATAAAATTTTAGTTGGGTATGTTATATACCTTCGGAAATTTTAGTTTGTCTAGTTTCTTAGTATAAGTTTTATTTGTAAGGTTTTAGACACAAATAGGAAAAAATTCAATATAGTGCATTTGTGAAAAATTGAAAAACCGTTGTCTTGAGTTACAAAACATTTATTTTGATAGATAACCCACTCCCATCACACTAAGCGACCAAAAAGCTCTTAATGGAAAAATCGTAAGCTTTCTTATGAAAAAACTGCCCTTTTTGAAAACAAAAGCCAAAAAATGCTTTAATTTAGCAAAAAAAAAAGTCTACAAATTTTTTTCCGAAATATTGAAGAAATAGCTATCTAAACTCTTTGGGAGAAAATTTTCTATGAAAAATAGGTAATAAGTTACATGGATGAGAAAAAACACCTGTTTGACCAAAATGTCAAATTTTGATCCCCTCTAACTTAGAGAGATCTGGACCGATCTTATTGAAAAATTGTGTCTAAACTACTATCCAATAGGACTAACCTGGTTGCAAATTTCATCCCGATCGGGGAAGACATCGGTTTCAAAAGTTGGTGCACTCGACATGAAATCCCCCATATATATAAATTTATGATAATAAATAATTTTATAAGATCATAAAGGTATGCTAATCTATTTTAGCCAATTCACAATTCAACACAGGGCGTTTGATATGCAATTATAATGAAATCCGATGAATTGTGAATTATGTAAAATTGATTGGTATACCGTTAGGATCTCATAAAATTATTTATTATTATTATTTTATTTTATTTAATTTAATACATTTTTAACACATATTATATATAAATTTTTAAATTCTGCACTTCTCCTCCATATGAACTATAACTGTGCCAATTTTCCATGCCCTCATTATGCTTAAGAAGAGATAAAAAATTTTTCTTTGACGTATTAATATACTTATAACAAATGTAAACCAAATATTTGAACAATACTCAGTGCATTGCGTTGATCTCAGGCAAATGTGGTATGGGAAGGAGCAAAGAGGGAATAGTGTTTGTGGGCATTGGACTTAAATTTTATTATATTGTAACAGTCAGGAAAGACTTATGTTTGGGAGTTTATTTCACATACGGCTATTCCGATAGTGAATTTTCTCTTTATAACGTTGTGTGGTCAACTGGATAATAGACTACAAATGGATGGGATCTACTACAGAAGCGGGTAGAGTGCAGTAAAACTTGGGCACTTAGAATTAAAACGGTAATCTGAGGACAATATTGTCTAACGTAGTATCTATAGAATATTATTGCACACCCTACAACATTTTTTGTGCTGATTGCAATTAATAGTCGGTAGTCTTAACAGAAAATAGTTTATCAGAATAGAAAAGGGTTAGTTGCTATCAAATTTTTGTAGATTCAATCGAAAATTCAGTAAAATATTTTGAAAACATCCAATATTAAAAATCCAATCCATATATAATATTTTATAATTTATAGTTATATAGATTTTATATAGATTTGCGAAAAAAACATCATCACTTTTCGAAATAAAGGAGCATTCCACATTACTCGCATATTCCAAAAATCCAGAACTTACTCTAATTGTTCACTGATTTTTTGAGTGTACAATTTTTATTTAATTTTATTTCAATATCGGTATCATATTCACATGTATCTTTCTTCATCTGCCCTATACTCATACTGATATAACATTAGGATATTGAGTAGTACAATTGAAATAACCCCACTGCATACAAGTACAGCATACATTCAAATAATTTACCATATCTGTGTAGATGCAATGGACAAGTTCGGTTTTGATGAGGCGCACCAGTTGCCCAAGTAAGTTACCCCAAAACGACAAAGAGTAAACTGAAAAATTTACTCTTGAGGTTGCAATTATCGTGACTTGAACTTATTGGAATAACAAACAAATATTGTTGTTCTTGTGTGTGGTAGTGGCGCAATGTTAAAGAGCTACAAACAAACAAACAGACGGACTATGGCTATGACTTAATATGGATGGACAACAATAATATAACGTATAAATTTCTTTGCATAGAATCGATTAAAAATATAAAAAATATGTATGTATGTATGTATAAAGCTGAACGATAAACTGAAATACAACACTTCACAAACATATTAAATCGTAGTTTTTTTATTATTATTATTATTTTTTATTTATTTATTTTTTTTTTTGAGCCACAAGAAAGGAATGATTGTGTTTGTCGAAATACATGTCGGTGACAGTTTATTAAATCGATTACTTTACGTTTTTATACCCTATACCACTATGTGGTTTGGGTATAATGACTTTGTGCTGCTGTTTGTAACCACCAAAAATATTTGACCTAGACCCATCTTTTATTATACCGATCGAATCAGAATCACTATCTGATTCGATTTAACGATGTCCGTCCGTCCGTCCGTCAGTCTGTGTGTCCATGTAAAGCTTGTAATTAAACTACAGGTCGCAAATATGAATATATTTTGATTAAGTTAAGTATATAAGTATTCGTCGGCCATCGGATGAACGCTGTTGAAATTGGTGAGAATCGGTCCATGTTCAGACCTACCCCCATACAAATGACCCCTATGAAATCAACATAAATTGCCATAAGATCCAAATTATCATATAAATCTAAGTCAAATTGGGTTTGTATGTGTTTATTACATCCATTAATGAATAGTCCAAAAATAATCCCTATGGGACAACTCTTAGTCATAGGCCCCATATAGAGCTGCTTCCCGATCTTCAATTAAATCTATCAAAAAACAAAAATATTGCAAGGATTCTTTTCAAATTTTGTTTGTATATATTTTTGCAAAATACAAGACACTTTACCAATCATGGTCAGGATCGGCCCATTTTTGGGCCTAGTCCCCATATAGATATGGCATCCGATATGAACTTTTTCATATCTGCAGCCAAAAAAAATTAATAAAAATGAGAGATAGGGTCTCTAAACGCATGGTATAGGGTATCGTATAGTCGGTCTAGACCGACTATAATTTTCTTACTTGTTTTTATTTGTTATGAT